>CM053771.1:322505820-322574960 GCA_028658325.1 Potorous gilbertii | reverse complement strand
GGTATCTATTTCAGATATTTGGGATACAGAGGCTTTGACTCCTATGTCTTTACCTGATGGTAAGCAGATCTCTTCCTCGTCAGAGAGGAATGGCGGAATCATCTTCTCAAGAAAATAACCTTCTATGGTCTTAGTTTTTTTCCCTTTTCTGGGCATTTTCCCAGCCAGTTACTTGACTTCTGAGAGTCCTCTCCACCCCAGCCTAGATCTGCCCAGCTAGTGCTTCGGGTCTGAGATTCAAATGCTGCTCCCCAGCCTCAGGGCTGGCTGTTATTCAATGGGGGCTTATCTGCTGGTTCTCAGGTGGGGGCAGGGCTGCCTCTCAGGCTCAGTTCCCTCAGGGCGTTTATGCAGAGACCTTTTGTAATGGAGCTGCTGTCAAGCTTGTGCCTGCTCTGGGAGCCTCTGGCTTCCACTGCCTCTCCCTCTGCCACAGCGGCTGCCTCCCAAGGGGGTCTGAGTCCCGGAGACACCCTGCTCCCCTCTCAGCCCGTCTCTCTCACTGACCTGTGAGTCTGTCGGTGGAGGGACCTTCGTAATCTCGCGGCTGCCAGAGATTACGGTCCCTGAAGCCTGCTTGGATCTGCTTGCTCCTCTCAGTGCCGCGCAGCCGGGGCAGGGAAGGACAGGGTCCTGCTCCCGTCCAGGGCTCAATGGACCTTTGGGATCGGTTTTTCAGGGCTCTCTGCAACAAAAATCTTTTTCACTGTGTTGCTGCGCAGCTTCCACTCTTCCAGAATTTGTCAGGAGTTCTTTTTAGAGGAAATCCATGGGCTGTGGGTTCAGAGCTAGCAAATGTGAATCTTTCTACTCCGCCATCTTGGCTCCGCCTTATTCAAAGAATTTCTTTTAACACAATCAAGAGGATATTTCACCCAGGGGTGCCCATTGGAGAATCTTCTTCTGAACCTCTGTTGGCAAACTAAGTCTTTTGTCCCATTGCAGGTAGGAACAAGATTCTTGGACTAAATGAATATAATGAATATAAATGAATATAAATTTCTATTTTAAATGCAATAACCGAAGAATTTAACTCCATAAAGTCAAGTAGGATAGAGGAGAAACAAGTTCCAACATCCAAATTTTGTTTTTTTCCTTATCATATTTGTGCACAAAAATAGGTGAGGAAAAGAGATGCTGGCAGAGTGATTAGGTGAGTGTCCCTGATTGAATGCCATAGTGGTTTTCAAATTTATATAGGGATCAGGAAAAGGCAGTCTACACTCACCCCCAGGGAGACCAGTGGGGAGATGACAGGTGCTAAAGCTTTGGAAAAAGGGAATCCTTTCAAGTTTTGTTTACTGATCTTCACAAGTATGTAGGGACTGAGAAAGTTGTGAGAAAAAAATTAATAAGGAAAAAAGGAAAATTTGACTGGATAAAAGATGGGACCTAGGAAATTGAATCCAGTCAGATGATCATTCTAAACAATACTTAAAGATCAATAGCCTTGGCAAAATGGGATTTTAGTGCAGCTAATAGAAGATTTTGAAAGGGAAACTGCCCTTATTACCAGAACAACTAAAACCAGAAAATCCTGAAGGGAAGAGACTAAAGTTAAAGGATTTAGGAAAAGAAAGGAAGACAGTATAGGAAGGAAGTTTAGAAAGGTGAAGTTTCAAAACAGCTCTCTGTACAGGGGACAATATCAAGCCAGAACTTACTCTTACAGCCCTTTTGATGAAATTTGTAATAATAGACAAGAAGAAAAATTTACTAGCAAGCAATTCTATGTATCTGTCTTGTCTTTGTTTGAATTTAAGTTGTGTTTCTGTAATACCCAGTGTGTTGTTAGCATTGTCTGTGTATTGTGCCTTGATAAGTCCAACTGATAAATCCTGTGCTTGAATCAGTCAAAGAGAAAGGGGATAAATAGTGAAAAATTTTCTGCAAAACTTTAAAACTTTCCGAAAAAAGAATCTCTACCTTTATAACCACAGTGAAACTGAGAGGCAAATAAGAGACAACACACATAAGATTGAAAGTGATTCTCTTCCCCAGTCTGTAAAAATGAATGCTATTGTCAACTAATAAAGACTAAACTTTTGACTCCAAAACAATTTCTCAACTGTGAATTTCCAAATTGTGGTTTGAATTATTTTTATAACTGCTGAAATATATTAGTGAGTTTTAGGGTAATGCTCTGTAGAATTCATTTTAAGGAAAATAAGAATAAAACTGGGAGTTACATGAAACACCTCTTAAACCTTTTGTCACTCCTTTCTTGGACAGTGGCAAGAGAGGAAGGTGATTTCGCTGATTGGAGAAGTGAACTAAAGCTAGTTTGAAAGTAGTATCAGTGAAATTACAAAGTAAAAAAAAAATAGTTTTACATTTTAAATCTTAAGAACTGCTTATCATTAACTTTCTTTTTTACTATGAAAACTAGAGAAGCTCATTTAGCTCAGGGAACAACTTGCTATTTATCCTTCTTTTTGAAGAGGATCGATGACATCACAGAAGATGCCTTGATTTGCACATGAATTGGATTTGAGGGTGGGGAAGTTGCTGAAAATCATCTGTTTTGTTCTCCCTTCCTAAGTCACCTAAGTCCAGTGGCAGAAACAAAAACAAAACTCAGGACAACTGGTAATGACTTGGAATACAGTGGATGACCTTGATATCTTGAATGCCTGACCAAGCTTTCAGCCTTGATGACCATTGAAACAAATTGTTCTCATCCACCCATTCCTACAGGGAAAGTCTTCACATCCTTGAGGTAGACAGACTCCAAGTCACTGACAGGTCTGAGGCTCATAGGTTACCCTCAACCTGAGTTAGCCCATCTGCCAAGACAGTTTACCAGAGTGCCTGCTGTTCATGTTACAGTTTCTTAGAACCACAGGTTTAAGTGAGATTCGGGTGAAGGTGAATACCAAATGAATGAGCAGCCCTGAAAAGAACTCATCAAGCCCTCACGCCAGAGGTGCTAGTTCTCCCTGAAAGAATGTTTTTGGAAATGTTTTAACTCAAGTTTTTTGAGGTTTTTTTTTTTTGATCAATGCATCTTCCAGGATAGTGTCTTAGTGCCAAAGCACAAATATATTTGGCACTAAGTTCTGATTTACCATGCTTTTCCTAATAGGAGAACACATCTCACAACTTTAAATGGTAATTTTTTTGAATTCAATTTTCCCAATTTACTTCTAGAATTTCAAATTATAGGGCTCGCTTCCTTCAGTTAGTCTATTGCAAAAGATTTAAAATGACTTTAAATGCCATTTATCAAGAGATACAGTTTTATATTCACATAAGATATAGTCAAATAATCCTAAATGAAGCTCATTCTTTATTAAAAGCAAACCTATAAATGTCCCTGCTTTGTCTGGGAGAAGTCCTAATAAATTTTTGAGACTGGATTTGGATACACTGTGAATAATGTGGAACTTTGCTGTAAGATTGGCTGCTAACTATGACTCTATCCTAGAATCAAATAGATTTAAAGGAGTTTTTTTCTCCTGATATGACTCTTTTAAAATCACTCTGTAACTTTGAAAGAATAGTCTTGATGTTGTCATAATATGTTCCTCCCTTTTCCCTTCATTGCAAAATTTCTATAAAGGTACAGGAAAACATTGGAAATTTGTCATTGCAGTATTAGATCTATTGATTAATAAATTGATTTTGAAACATTTGAATTATTTTGGTAAGAAATAAGCATTAAAGCTTTTTACTATTGTTAGTTAATATTTGTGGTCAACTCTATATCCTGTGTGACTGGGTAAATAAATTACTAGACTGGTCATCCCCTTGTTAATTTAAATTCATGCATAAGATTTGGTCCTTAAATTACCTTACTCCTATAAAATGATATAAGATCTCTGTCTGTCTCTGTCTTTCCATCTGTGTCTCTTCTTTCTCTCTTTAGATAGATAGATATATACAAACACATATATAGAAAGGCAGAGAGATAGATAGATAGATAGATTCCTCCAAAAGAGGAAATAAGAAGGAGATGTGAAAGAAGTTCTTTTTTTAATTTAATGGAGGAACAAACTTTGGGAAAGCAAAAAAATTAGATTTTTCTCTGTAAACTAGAATATCTATCATATTGATAGATGTACACAAATATATGTCATATATACATATGTATGTGTGTATGTTCCAAATATTTCCAGTGGAATATATATGCCTTGAGTATGTTTTGCTAATAAGCTCTCAAAATTTGATTATTATTTTTACATATAAAATTGCATTAATAACTGTGAAGAATTTAATGTCTTCTCCATCCAATATTAATTAGTTCTCTCATCATATTAACTAATTATTAGAAAACCAATCTGATTAGATGTTATGAAGATTTACAAATTTTGCCAAGTCTTATCACTAGCAAACTTTAGTAGAATGACCTAGGAATCTCTGCAAGTGACTTAAAACCAGAGAAGCAGATATTCTAGAAGACTGTCCCTTCAGAGTTGCCCTAAAGGCAAAATCTATTTCAGAATGTACAAGGGGAGCTGTTTCTAGGGACCAGATGACTACATGGGACATCTAGAATTGAAGATAAAATGTGCTAATTGAATAAACATTGTGGGGATGATTAACAATAAATAATTAAATAATTATTTAATATTGAGTATTATTATTGTATTGTGTTTACTGAGTTTTCATGGTGGCCTTGGTGATATGTAAATTTCCCCTTTCAAATTAGTACATGGTGAACCCTCAAAGTGATTTAATCTATAATGTGAGTCTATTTAACCTGGTTGGTCTCCATAATGGATGTATGAGATTGTAACTCTTTGAGTTTGCTCAATCTTTATGATATTGAAGGAAATATGGGATTATAATTTTATAATACATATAGCTCATGGTTTTTATGTACAGACCCTTAATGCTGTCTCTAGATGCCTTTCTTGTCAAGAGTCTAACTCTTCATGAAAGTACACTATGATAAAACAGTGGTGAAAGTGGGTGCCCATAGAGTAACTATATTGAAACACCAAAACAGATATGTTTTGAGGTATAGGATTTTCATTGGCTAAAGCTTATGTGTGTGATTTTGTCTTGTTTGGCTTTATGGGAACTGTGTGCTATTTATATTTATAGTGCCTTTTTTGGTGCAAAGACTGATCCCCAAACTAACTTCCACAGTTATAAGCAACAGAGATCAGAATGTTATGGTTTAGGATAGAGGACCAGTACAGGTATAACTGTGGTATACCATGCATATGGTTAGCACTATGGGGGGAATTATGAAAATTTGTGCCCTAGGTGACCCCATTATTTCTAGTCTGGCTTGTCTTTCAAGTAGCCACGATGTATTTTTAAGCAGCCTGTGGGGAATGCATCACTCAGTCTGTGGTATAAACTTTGAACCAGCCCCCTTTGTCTTTTGTGTTACTTTCTAGTTAATAAATGGTATACAATTACCTTTATTTCTAATCTCATTTCCCTATGATACTACAATGGGAGAAGAGCTGAGGTATAGTGGCCCATTCCCTTTTACAGACATGTTATGTACCAGAATTTTCTTGTTCTTATAAAGAAAAGGTGTCTTTAAAAGTGGTCTGGTTTGAATCCTCAGATCTAGTCTCTTGAGACCAGTCTACCAAATGCATTTCTGCCTTAGTGTGTTTTTAATAGAGACCTTTTAATTTTCTCTATTGGAGTTTTGCTTCTTTAATCAGGGCAAAGGACAAAATAAAGATTTTCTTTTTGACAATTTCTTAGATCATTTGTTGAGAGTCCACTGATAATTTGTAGCACTTGTCAGGGGAAATATAAAAGATAAAACTCTTAAGTAAAGTGCCAGCCCTCGAAGAGCTCCCAGTCTTGGTAGGAGAAAGTAGAGTCAAGTGGGAAAAATGCCAAATTTGTAGGCACAGGCTTAGTACCTGTATGACCTCAGAAAGGTGACAATTTCTTTGAACCTTGTTTCTTTCCTTTGTAAAATGTGGTGATTAGACTAGATGATCTCTAAGATTCCTTCCAATTCTGGTCCTATCATCTCATGATCTAAAAAGAGGGACAAACCCAAAATTGTATAAATAGAAGTGACAAAAACATGTACTCTGCAAACTCTAGCTATACATGCATGCACAGATGCTGAACATCTGGGCCAGCGGGAACACAGTGATCATAACCAAACATAGATAGCCTAAAAATGGGAATTATCTTAATATCTTGAAGACAGTTTTAAAGGAGAATAGGTATATGATGTGGGGGAGAAAAGTAAAATGTGATCCAGGGAAGAAGGTGGTTTTGGGAACAAAATGACATATCTTGTGTCTCAAAAAAACCGGAGAAAGTGAAACGTCAAAATGGCAATTAGACTTCCCCTACCTAGGCACATGTGCAAGCAGGATTATGCCAAGAAATAAGGAAAAGTTGCAGGTTTAAATATAGTAGTGAAAGTCAGCACTTAGTGGATAAAGTACTACACATACTGTCAGGACAAAAGAAGCCCAAATCCTACTTCATATATTCACTTATCAGATTCTGGTTAAATTACTTAAAGTCTTTGAAATTTAAGTTGCTTGTCAGTAAAATGGGAACAATAATGTCTATGGAAGCTAATTCATATTTTGTTTTGAAATTCAGATAACTAACATGACAAATTTCAAATTGTTAGATGCTAGATAACCTATGATGACGTTTTAAATACTGTAGTCGCTTCTCAATTCACAAATCCTTTGCCTTCCTTGTTGGTCCGTTTTAATGAGGGGAGGCAAAATATATTGAATCTATGAATTACCAAAGGAGATTGGTCAGGCTGGATAAAGGAATAATGGAACTTTATTCAATAAGTATTCATCAAATACCTACTATATGCAAGGCACTCTGGAAATACAATTGCAGAAGATCACAGGAACACATTATTACCCAACCTACTTTTCAATCTGTTGTCCCTTAGTCAGGGGATCTTTCTCAGAAGTATCAAATCTGCAGTCCAAGGGCCACATGTTTCTCACAGCACTCTTGAATGTGTTCCAAATGAGATTAAAACATAATTGGAAAATATTTAACAAAATTTAAAAGTACAATAAAATAGATAATATCAAATGTTAACGAATCCTTCAGGGATCCTTACATACAGATTAGTAGCATCATTTCTATTTGAGTTTAATACCACTGTTCTAGATGCCGGAAACAGATTGTAAACATAATTGGTTGAAAATAATTTGAGCAATCTCCATGTGGAACATATGGAGATATTATTTCCTGTCTGATTACCATGTGAAAGGAGATGCCTTATTACTAATGAGTCAGAATTAAGAATCTTCACAAAAGTACCAATGAGATGACTGAATTGATCTGTTTCCTTGCTACTTTAAGTGAGAAGTGCTGTAAACTTCCTGTTGGGGAGATGAAGACTCAGTTGTTATCTTTCCACTTTGAACATCACTATGTGTCTGGACACATAGCATAATTGTTTTCTATCTCTATGGAGTCTATTCTTTCCAGATCTTAGATGAAGGAGCATTGGAGTATTGGAGGGCTTATGAGATTTGATGAAATTATCTTCAGTATCCTTAACAGTGACCTAAGGAATTCAACCTAGGATCCAAATTAGGTAGCAATATTGTTTTCTACAGCATCTTCAGCCATTAGCTACTAGACTAGGAAGTTAACTTGGCAGAGTGAATGCCTGTAACAACCTTAGTAGAGACAGCTAGGCAGTTTAACGCACAAAACATTCATCCTGGAATCAGGAATATCTGAGTTTAAGTGTGACCTCAGATACTTACTAGTTATGTGACCTGGGAAAGTCACCTCATTTGTCTGCCTTCATTTCCCTCAACTGTAAAATGAAAATAATGATAACATTTACCTCCCTGAATTGTTTTGAGGAGCAAATAAGGTAATGTTTATAAAGCATTTAATATAGTGCCTGACACATAGTAGGCACTTAATAAATGTTTGTTTCCTTCCTTCCATTATGTGAATTCACTCACTCTAGGAACCAAGGTGGGAGAATGGTAGGTGAAAAAACATACCCTAGTTCAGGGAAATTGTTTCTACTTCTGTTTTCGCTATATTTTCTCAGTAAGTAAAAGCTAAAAGTGTACATTCATATATACATATATGTATATACATTCATATATATATATTTTCTCAGTAAGTAAAAGCTAAAAGTGTATATTCATATATACATATATGTGTGTATTCATTTTAGCTGGCATTTTTAGTTGCCTTCACAACTGAATAAGAGCTGAACTTACCAATCATAGAGTCTATTCATTGTGGTCCCTATTCATTTAATCCAATAAGGACAACAATTTTTCTGTAGTGAAGGATTTTTGCAGTCATTAATCTAACCCCCTACTCAAAGTCTCGTACCCTTGACAATGTGCTTCTTAGATGGAGAGGGTGGAGGGGTTTGCAGGACCAGGAATCGCTCTTTAACAAGAGAGTCCATTTCCCTTCCTGGATACCATTAGCTATTAAGAAATCTATCTCCCTTCACCTCCTATTTGCCAGTCTGTAATTTTTGCCCTTTGCTCCTATTTAAGTCATTGCCTTAAGATCCAAAGCTGGAAAAGGGAATAGAGGGAAAGCCAATGAGGAAAAAAAATGTCATTTCAATTGAATCATGTAAGAGTCACTGATTACTGACATGAACCCTTGATGACATATTGATCAGGTCCCATCAGTTGAAATGAAAGTCTGGAGACAACAGAGCTTTCAAAGAGAGCCTAATTATCTTATTTTATATTTTGTTTTATTTTAATTAAGCCACAACTCCCTACATTAATCCAGAGAGCTCATTGTGGGAACTCAATCATGCCTCTCCCTACCTCTATCCCTGAAATTAAAAATTCTATAATAAACCATAAAGAACTGAACTAGCTGGTTTTTTTTCTTTCTGTTTTTTCTTCTTCTTTTTTTTTTTATCACTGATGCCCAATACAAGGTTTACATAAATATTTAATGGATATTTGCTTAATCGTGTTGACTACCTCCAGCTTCCAAAATCTTTCTGAAGGAGTACTTCATCTTAGCCATAACCTAGCCCCAAATAATCAAACCTCATCTTCCATCTCTCTGTTAAGGAAATATACGAAGACAATAGGGCATCTTATCTGGGGAGGGGCTCTGAAAGGGTTTATCTTCATCTCAGTGGATCATATGCAACCACTTTCCAGGGCTTAATATGCTTTCAAAACCATCCCCACCCCCAAAGAAAAGAGCTTTCCAAAAAAAATTTTTTAACAAGATACAGTAGCATATTACAGATAAATGTGATTTAATTGGTAATATGTTTGGAACTGAAAAATGGATTTTGTTGATGCTGTTTAGTTGCTTTTCAGTCATGCCTGCCTCTTTGTGATGCCATATGGGGTTTTCTTGGGAGGGATACTAGAGCAGTTTGCTATTTCCTTTTCCAGGTCATTTTATAAGTGAGGAAACTGAGACAAAGAGGAGTAAGTGACTTGCCCAGAGTCAAACAGCTGTAAGTGTTGGAGGTCAGATTTGAATCAGGACGATAAAGATAACTTCCTGATTTCATGCTTAGAACTCTATCCATTGTGCCATCTAGTCTCCCTTCCCCCCCCCACCAAGTGGATACTCTCATCAAATAGATATTTACCCACAATATAACTGAAAGGAGGTATGATTACAGTAAGAACACTTGCTCAAAATTCAGAAGACCTAGATGCCAATCTTAACTGCCACTTACTCCCTATCTGCCCTGGGTTACTCTTTGAGACCGTTCTTTTGTAAATAGTGGTAAGACAAAATGAATTTCTAAAGTACCCCAGTTCTGTCCTTATATTATTGTTTGCAAAATAAACATATTAATAAACTCAAAAATAATTCCTAATATGCCGTCCAAGAATTTACACCTATTTCACAAAGTCAAAAGGTTATTGCACAAAAACAAATGAAATGAGAGATAGACATAGGGAGACAGAGGTTGAAAAAGACAATTGCAAATACATTTTTAAAAATCTACTCAAACATATGTCCCTCCACATGTTGTAGAAACAACAAAATAGGAATTCTCAGTCAAAGCAAAATTCATTGGCCATATTTAATGATTTGAAATTTGAAACACATCAACAAAATACAATTTACATAGATGAAGTCAGGGAAAGTACAGAAATATGATCACTGCTATTTGAAAGATTGGAACTTTTAATGAATGTCTTTAGACATGTTTTTTCTGTTGTTCAAAATTATATCTTTGAGATATATCATCATCTAGAGAAAAGTAGTCAAGGAAAGGGTGACAATATAATGCATGATCACAATAACTTGAACAGTTTCTTCTTCAGGTCAGAATCACAAAATATTGAAAAATATTGTCTTGTTATTTAAATTATTTACTAAATGTAGAGGAAGGAAACTTCTGTGGTTGGCTATGAGGAAAGGGGGAGGGGATTTAAAGGCAATGAACCTTTCCTATAGAGAAGAATTAGCATTTTATATGTCTGTTTTCCTCTCATGTTCTGGGAATGATTAGCTGGCTGTGTATCAGGAAGATATGTTCAAATCTTGCTCGGGAAAAAAAATGCAGTCTGGGTGACCCTGAGCAAATCATTTAATCTCTCAGTGCCCCCCTCATCTCTCTAAGACTAAGTTTCAAAGGAGGGGCCAACCTGCACAACCAGAGAGCCTTCATCAACAGTTCCCTAAACCTAAGAAATCACAAGTGTGGCCCCATTCCTCTGTAGATTAGGCATTTTTCTAGAGACAAAGCAATAATCCCTAAGGATCTTTCCTGACACGAACATATCTCTTAAAGTTGCACCACAAATTATAATCCTAATATTAATTAAGATAACCTAAATTTATTTAAAAAGCACTTTATGTTTGCATAGTACAGTCATATTCAATCTCATTGGAGGCTCACACAAACACTGTAAGGTAGCTAATAGAAGTAACATTATCACTCCAAAGAAATCACCTATAGGGACCTAACCTGGAAGAGCCATCAAATGAATGTTCTAAAATAAATCTGGATCTTTCCCATCAGTCATCTCTGCTTATCAGTCCTGTCTTTGCCCTGTGGTCATGAAGTCCCTCCTACTAACCTTCAAACATTCTGCTCTTCTGATCTGCGTGTAACAAATACTCTAGAGCTGTTCTCCCAACTTTCAGTCACATTGAGAGATTGGAGCCCTGAAGCCAAGTTGCTATGTTCCTTCAGGAATCCCTGATAGGATACAGGATGCCTTTCTAGTAATATCCATCATAATCTCTCACGACTATGGTTTCCCTCAAGATTGAGCATCATTCAATAAACTTTACTTAGTAAGCTTTGGTTGTTGTCGAGTCATTTCAGTGGTGTCTGAATATTCATGACCCTATTTGGAGTTTTCTTGGCAAAAATACTGGGGTGCTTTGCCATTTGCTTCTTTGACTCATTTTACAGAAGAGGAAACCAAGGTAAACAGGGTTAAGTGACTAAAGTGTTGAATAACTAGTAAATGTGTGAAGCTGACTTTGAACTTCTCTTCCTAACTCCAAGTCTGGCACTCTATCTGCTCTGTCACCAAACCATCCGGATTGCTTTTTGAAAAGGGGCATTTACTATATAAATATAGTAAGAATGGTTCATAGAAAACATTCTCCCCTAAAGTCCATGATATTATTTACTACATAGGTATGCATAGTCTAAGAAAAAGTAGTGTCATGCTTAGAGACTTCCAGTAGCAAAGCTACTGGATAGCACTTGATTATTAGATTCTTTTTTTCTACTTTGTTGGGTGCTCAAGAATTTTCCCTTGGGCATGCTGTAGTTTCTCTGCTGGACTCTTTGGAGAGTGCTGAAGCTTTCTGTTCTTACTGGGTCCATTGTGTCCTCAGTTCCCAGTGCACATAGCACATCAGCTGCTCTGGGACTATTTGTAGGATTAAGGAGCCAATGCGAAGTTCAAATTTTGTTTTCTTCTACATTTTATGAGGTCCTTCTCCTCCAAAGGGTAGGTAGACTGAGGCATTTTCTTCCCTTCCAAATGGTATCTTGTCACAGGTCTCACTAGACTCTCTTACCTGGCTCACTACCCATTTGAATTTCCTGATTCTTCATTGGCTCACTGCTTTATAGAATGGTCCATATTTCATGACCAAGCAAGTACGTACTAAGTACCAGACACTGTGCTAAGTCTTAGAAATACAGAAAGAGGCAAAAGACAGCCCCTGCCCTCAAGGAGTTTCCAGTTGAGTAAAGGAGGGAAATAAATATATACAAAGCAAAATATCTACAAGAAATAGGAAGTAATTAACAAAAGGAAAGTACTATAATTAAGGGGGGTTGGAGAAGTCTTCTAGTAAATGAAAGGATTTTAGTTGGGATAGGTAGAGCAGAGATGGGAAAGAATTCCAGTCTTGGAAGAGCAAGAGATGGAGTGTCTTATTTATGGAATTGCCTGGAAACCTGTGGCACTGGATTGAACAGTACGTGTCAGGGAGTAAGGCATAAGAAGACTGGAAAGGCAGGAAAGGATTAACTCATAAAGGGCTTTGATTGCTAATCATGTATCCTCAACAAACTTCAGTGAATTTCTTGTGTAACATCACTCCAGTTTATCTCGTGGCTTTCAAAGTCATCCACATTTATTGAGAATGTTTTTGGACTTAGTCCATGAGTAATGGTTAATTTATTTACTGAAACAGTGTTCTTATCTGTACAAGGCATTAGGGTATGATATCCTGAAATTTTGCTTAAATTTGATGGGATAATTAATGAACCAACTCAATGATACTCGCCCTGTACTGACTGCCCAGAAGTACCATTTTACACTTAAATGTTTTTTTTGTTTCCTCTCTAAAAATTTCTCATGCCTCTTAAAATTATTTCTTTTTCTCCCTTGGCCCCAGTTCCACCTCTTACTTCCACTGTGTCTTTTGGAATTCTCATTACATATATAAACAACTCTGACACCCACCTCCCTTCATCCTAGATTTTTCTCTCCAATGATTCTCTTTTTTATTCTCTGAAACATAACTTTCCTCTGAGGACTCCATATCTCTAGTCATCCTCTTTAAGACTGTCCACAGTCCGTTCTTTCATCACCGTTGCTGCTTCCAGATCCTTGGTCTTTCTCCAGCACTCAACAAATTCTTATTTGAGAGGAGTGATTACTTAATTCTTTTTATTTGTATCCCCCATGCCTACAATGCTTGGCATAAAGTAAGTGCATCAATTCTTGTTGAGTGATTAAGGATGCCTATGGCATTTGACTCCACTCCTTTTCTCTGGATAGGGAGAATGAGATTTAACATGTGGTTGTTAATATAAGATTTAGCAAAGGGATACAGTTCCTGTATTCAGAAACTATTCAAAAAAAAAAGGATATTCAGGAAGAGCAGGAGATCTGAGGGAGTGTCAGGAACTTGTTTAGTGGATAGAGCACTGAATATGGTATCAGGATGACCCAAGTTCAAATTTGAACTCAGGTACTTACTAGCTATGTGACCTTGGACAAGTAACTTAACTTATGTCTGCCTGATTTGTAAAATGAGGGTAATAGTTACATTTAATCCCCAAAGTTATTAGGAGAATTCAATGAGATACTTGTAGGCACATTTCAAACTTTTAAGTGCTATATACATGGAAGCTATTATTATTAATAATATTAATATTTTTATACCAAAAGTAGTTGTACTTGGATTTGCTACAACTGTGAATGCATGAAATGAGGGGGTTGTGTGTTGTTCTCCATCCTATTCATATCCATCTTTCATGAAGTAATACCAGTATTGTGGAGATATGATGAGCAGGCTAGTCATATATCCGCAGGGTTGTTCCTATATAATATATATGAATGGTAAGCTGAGTTTCCTATAGACTCTGCAAGGGAAGAATAAGTAAGTACCTAGAGCACAGGCCATAGGTGAGAGAAGTATCAGGTCCTGACTGATCCCAGCCCTCTCCTACCTCCACTATTTCCCATCCAGTATCCTCATGCATGAAATAAGCCCCATTTTCACTTAGGTATTGCAAATTCCCTCCCTTATGTCAGAGTTCAGGTCAAGTGCCACCTCCTCTGTAACATCTTCCAAATTTGAAGCTTCTCCTTCCAAGCACCTGTTCCAGAGGATGCTATTCTCTCTCTCCTTAAATGTTACCTGTATATTCTTTACCTGTACATTCTTTAGCTTATCTCCCGCTCTCCAAAATCATAGTTATTTGTGTATGCTTTCTCCTTTTTTAGATGTTAAGCTTATCGAGAGCATGTTCTGGGCTATTAGTACTTACGATTCCTAGCATCTAACTCATTATAGATATTTAATAAATGTTTGTTGAAATTAATAGAATCCTCATTTTATGGATGATACTCAGAAAAAAATAGAGTCTTACATGAGTAGAGCCTCAATAGATGGAAAAAGTAAGATTGTAACCCAGATCTTCTGACTCTAGGTCTAGGACTTTTTCTGCTACAGTATGCCTCTTGTACAAATCACATAGGCTTCTGACTATAGTTCACTGACTCACTACCACAACTAGCCGCTGATCATGTTAAGAACTTCTTTTGCTTAGGGTCACCATACCTGAAGATACAACTTCGCTTCCTCTGACCAATTCCTGGCTTGGTTATTCCAAACATATCCTTTCCCTACCATTGTAAAAGGGTGCAGGAACAGCATATGTAGGAAATGTGTTGAAAGCTTTCAGAAAGACTTCTTACATGGATAGTTATTCTAGTGGCAAAGTCTTGTGAGGGTACCTTTAAATCATGTGTCTAAGTCAGTCTTTGAGACTTACTTCTTCATAATATGATTCCCCATATAGTTGAGATTAATCAAAGCCAGCAGGCTATTTGTCCAAATAGCCCACACTGGGAAATGGGACATTTTGAATTACTGACTGGACAATTTGTGGTTAAAGGTAAATTATTCATGTTGATAGCAGCTGTTTTGTGTTAGACTTTTCATGTGGAATAAAGTCTACAGACAAAAAGGTAGGGCTGAGAGTTTGGAGTTTATCACTGGGTCTCTTGAGTATTAACTCATTTATCCTATTTTTTTACCAAATGCATTTTCCTAGCATTAGGGAATTTTCTCAAGCTGGAAACCCCAGAAGGGTTTAGAAGGAAAAGATTAGCCCTCCAGCTGGGTTGGACTGCCTGGATGTTGGACAAAGAGAGACAATCTTGAAGTAAAATGAACCATATTTTTTCAAGCTGGCCAGGGAAATCACATCTACAATCAGCCTAGTCTCTTTTATAGGGCTGCTGGAGCTAATCTCCACATTTCTACCGGTGTTACATCATCAATAAGTAGCATGTTGTGACAATTTCATATGTACGGAAGGTCAAGATGGCAAGAGCTCAGAGGGATTACTCAGATTCTGAAGCTAGAATGGTGTTTGTTCAGCATGGGACTTGATAGAAGGCTTGTAGCAATTTCCATGAACCTCACTGTGTCACCTCCTCCCCCAGAGGAATTGGATAGAATGACACAGGGGCAACCTGTAATTGGAGTTGAGATCTGAATTCAAACCCCATTTCTGCCACCAAGTGATTTTATAACTTTAAAACAATTTTCTTCATGTCCCTGAGGCTCATTAACAAAGAGAGGTTAGACTAGATAATGTGTAAAGTCCCTCCCCGCAGTAAATTCTGTGGTTTATTCTGATTTCCTTAGACTGGGAATTTCTTGAAGAAAGGGTATTATCTATTTCCTTTCTTTGCAACCCCAGAGCTCATCATAGTACCTGGCATATTGTAGGTACTTAATAAATGCTAGTCAATTGTTTGCTCAACACCAACATCTTGGTTCTTAAAGCTGGGGGGTGTAGGTGAGGGGGGGAGGTGTTTTTAGACAGCTTCCCAGAGTCCTCATCTAGCCAAACAAACACTTCCAGTAGTAAGCCAAAAAATGACCAAAGATCAACAGACACAGATTCCTCTGCCTGAATCCAACACGTAGTCCAACTGTCTGACCATAGATACCAAAGAAGGAAGCACTGACATCTGGTTTTTAAAGCTGGGGGACTCCTTAAAGCAGCTTCCCACAGTCTTCCCCTGACACTGAAACCTTCTTACTAAAACTAAGTCCCAAAGTAAAATCTCTTCCTCGGAGTATTTATACCCTTTTTAGAGACAGAGGGTGTAAACTCTGACCCAGTGCCTCAATAGAAAAAACAAAAGGTGCTTGGCACTCTTCTACAAAACAACTCCTCAAATCCAGCTTTCCACAATGGGCAGCCCCATCAATGGGTGAAAAAGCTCTTTTTTAATCATATTATTCAATCAGAGGCACTTTTAGTAAAACAAAAACAGCAAAAGATCCTACTTTGATTGCCATTACAGGAGAGGATGTTAAAAATAATAAATGGAACTTTTAAGAAACTTAAAAATTCTCACACTGTTTCCTTCACAACTAGGTGAAGTACTTAATGAATCTTTTTTATCTCAGTGATACAGATATAGAAGTTAGAGAGAACTAAGTAACTAGCCCTTGTCATTTGTTAAGAAGCATCAGAATCACATTTTGAATTTATCCCCCTCAGCTGCATGCTTTATGGTCTTTCTGTTAAGCATGAAGGGGACTAAATATAAAAGAACCAAATATGTAAATAAGAAGGCAAGAGTGAAATATGTGTTTCTCTTTTTTTCTTTATTTTGGATATTATTAGGATTAAGTGCTTTGTCCAGAGGTCATAGAGCTAACATGTGTCAAAAGCTGGATTTGAACAGAGGTCCTCCTAACTCCAAGGACCCATGCTCTCTATGCACTAGACCACCCAGATGCTCCAAATTTTAATGAAATATCCTTTGGTCTAAATCTCTCCAGCAAGCAGTCTATTCCAGCTCTTTAAACCTTGACATGCTTTCAATATTATATAGAACTTTTTTGTTGTTCAGTTGTATCCAACTCTTTATGATCCCATTCATGTCAGGCAATAGCGTTCATGGGGTTTTCATGCCAAACATACTGCAGTTGTTTGCCATTTCCTTTTTCAGAGCTCTCCATTATTACTTTTCTGTCTTGGGTAACCCTGCAGAGTTCATAATTTCATTGAGCTATACAAGCCCCTATGACATAACAAGACAGTGATCCAGGAGGGATATGTTAGAACGAGTCTGGAGAAAGTAGGGATGAATTTTAAGATGCAACAACAACAACAAAGGACAAGTCTGGGAAATGTTATCAGGAAAAAGACTTCTGTTTTCAGCAAAGTAGACATTAAATTCTCAAAGCAGAAACTGAAGTCCATGGGTGGCCATTTCTTGAGCCGTTGGAAGATCAGTCTCCAAACTGCTTCTTTGGTCCTTTCCTGTCAGTGTAAATGTGAGTTGAAACTGTCGGGGGCATATAACACAGTACAATGAAAAAGCATAGGTTCTTGGAAATACAGCATGCAAAGACTATATTTACTAAGTCCTTTGTTGTTTTATGAGTAATCTTTTCTGTGTTTTTTTAAAACTTGGGCTTTTTTTAAAGACAAACATCTCTTCCACCCAATACTCTTTATTTAGGAAAATTCAGCCATAGATTCTGAACTAACAATACTGGCTCCACGAAGTGATTAAAAGTTAACTTTAATAATAGACGGTTGACATTTTTTTTTTATTTTCCTCCATCTCTGCATTGATCTTTGGAGGGAGCAACAGTATGGGGCTAAAATAATACATTAAATGAACACTTCTGTTTGTTTGGGGCTTTTCTGCTGTTCAATTCTGAAGGAAATTGGAAAAACAGAATGCTTTACGAGTTTAGTTGTTCTGCTTTATTTCAGTCCAAATTGAATCAATCACACCGGGGCCTGAAACCATGCTGGAAGCTATTGAGAGTCTTTAACTACAGTAGCAGTGGCCAAGGGTCCTCTATAATTGTGTCAGTCAAATAGATGGATAAGCATATCAGCAGGACTTATACACAGAGAATATTGCCGGCTGAATTTTAAAAGTTGGTGGTCCACATAATAACTAAGCCATACATTTTTTCCACCTCTTAAAAGAAAACATTTAGTGTTTTTGAGAAAACACTTGCTACTAGAATCAGAAATAATAGCAATAATAAAGAAAATGCCTGATGGAAAGGGAAAACATTTCCTATTTAGAAGTACAACAAATATTCCTTCAAATCTAACATTTAAAATGTCACCAGATTAACCATTAACCACTAATTAACCATTTAGACTTCTTTTTGGAGGGAGGGGATGGTGGAGTACAGAAAGGAATAGATATGGTATTAATCAATGCAAACATCTACTAGAAAGAATAAAAATTTTAAATTCTTTGCTTTTTAATTCTGGAAATATTGATTCATATAGAAAAAAATATATAAATGTAGTAGATCCTGGGGAATATATAAAAAATGTAGTAGATCCTGGGGAATATATTAAAAGAAATAAAAAAAATAAATTCCAATTTTCAAGGCACTTACAACCTAATGTGTAAACTGGGGGTGGGGAACCTGGAACCTCTAGGTGCTCAAGTGTGGCCCTTTGCCTGAATACAAATTAAAACTTGGGCTTAGTCAAAAGACCACATCCAAGGTCTTAGAAGGCTACATGTGACCCTGAGGGCGCAGTTTCCCCACCCCTGGTGTAAACCAACAAAAAATTTCTTAGTTTTATCCATGGCTATATGCTCATATCATATCTCTTAAGAGCCTCTTGAAAAAATATTCATGAAAAATGTTTGCAATAAACCAGTTCTTGCCTCCCTAGTAATACATAAAACTCTATGTTTTCCCTTATCTTCCCTGCCAAAAATTATTTATTGTTGCTCTGAAGTTATAGTTATGTATATATACCTTGTCTTGTCATACTTTATTTTTTTATCCACATATTTTGTCTTCCTTATTTGATTGTAAACTCCTTGAGGGGAAAAAAAATCTTATTTTATATATTTTTATCTCCCTTAAAGTCTAGCATTGCCCTTGAACAGAATGGATTCATCATAAATATTTTGTAAGGCTCCCATGACCCTTCCTCTCAATGGTTGCCTGACTGTTACATTCACACTCTAAATGAGAGGAAGTGATTCTGAAAAGCTGTCCCAGATCTTGTGACAATAGATTCATCACAGCCAAATAACTTGGATGTTTCCTGTGCTTTGGACCTTGAGAAGCAATGGAAGCAAAGTCTAGGACACAAAAGTCCCCCAACAGTCTGAAGCCGCACGGAAAACCACATCATAGCTGCTGCCTAACTATGGTGAAGTCCAAGTCACGTATTTTCTTTCATCCAAAATTATAATATTCTATATGAAGTATTAAGGTGAGGATCAGGTTCCAAGATGTTAGCAATGCAAATCCTCTTTCTCCTCTTTCTATCTTGGCCTTGGGCAATTGACTACCATCTCATAGAGATCAAAACCCAACAGGCTTGATTTTGTAGAATCTTTTTTTTATTGAATTATATTGTTAAATTTATTAAATTTGTTAAAAAGCAACTAGGATATTTTGTATTTTTGTGCTGTTTTTTCTTTTGATGTTTTTTCCTGAGCAATATTATGATATTGGCTGTTGTATGATATTTGCTAAAGGTATTAGTTGTTTTGGTAAGAGATGACTTGAAAATAAAGCAATAGTCACACTTTATATTATCAATGTTTTTTCAAATGTCTTCCTACTATGATTCCTCAAGTTGAAATATGTCAGTTAACTTAAATGGAGTCAAGGTAGGGGGAGTATTCTTAACACATTATATAAAGCCAATTTATTTTACCTTCAGGTTATGGCATAAAGCCTGTTTAAAATGGAACCTTTTCATGAACATTGGGAGAGTTCAAATGGGCAGAGTTCTCATGCTTTCAATTAAAAAAAAAGATTTTTTTTCTGTAAAAGTTGAGAGCCAAGTCTTTAGAAGGGAGCAAAAACATTTATGTCTAAAATAAATGTTTGCTTATATTAACAATACTTTGTTATTTATCGCTGGCTATTTATAACGGTTTAAACAGGCTTTAAAGAAATTCCACAGTGACTTAAACATTGGAGAGCTTTTGCCAGGCAACTAATTATTTTGAAAGAACCCTTTTATGCCCACAAATTCAAAAGGCATGGTCAATGGGCTTCATTAATACAAATATTCCATTTCAGCATAAGCTTGTGCCTGTCAAAGTGTCAATAAGCAAAACCAACCCTCATATTTTACTCTCCATTTCTTGTCTCTAGTGAAAAACCAACCATCCTGTTTCCTTATTTGTGGTTTTTGGATATTTAAGTTTTAAGCAGTATATGACTGATATTACACATGTGGACTGATTAGAGGTTCAGAGTCTGATTTAAGCTCCACAATAGCGTAGACCCTGCCAACCACAATTCCATTAGGGGAACCAAGGGAGTAATTCACAAAGCTTGACTGCTTTCACTCTGATCAACATCCAGGTCCTGTCATACGCATTCATGATCAATCTCTTTTACTGAAAATACCATTCTACCTTGAAGATATATGGTTTTGGCAGTCAAGGAGAAGCAATCTTCCCACCTAATACATTATAAAATGTGTCCCTTTCAGGTCATTGTGTTATGGATGTTACGGGGGGTAGTGTCACTACATAGGCTCTTTAGACACAATTTATGCCCCTTCTTTAAAACATGTTGTGCAAACCACAGAAATGGAGGTAGGTAGAAGAATACCATACATAGCACCAGGAAGTACGAAAAAGGGCACACTTAGAAGAAATGAGGGGGGCTTTACACACACACACACACACACACACACACACACACACACACCAATAATAATAACTTATTAAAATAAAAGAGGAAAATGACGTTTTCTAGAAACTATAGATTTAGATAGAATACCACTGAGATCACCTCTCTGATGCCTAAAGTTTTCAGACTGCAGGTTCTTTTTTTTACTCCATACACAACAAACTCCCCTCCCCCTTTTTATGAGGGGACTTCCATAGTAATAGCAAAAATATTCCCAACTTGACATATATATGTCACACATGTTTAAAGATTTTTATCTTGAAATCTATACCTTTCTATTCAAAATCTTTTTTTTAAAGATATTACAATGTCTTTTTTCAAGTATACCTTTAAAGAAATCACAGAATTTGCTCTGAAACATTGTGGGGCCACAAAATATTCAAATGAATCAGTGCCCCATATGTATTTAAATGTTTATTTCATTAGTAGAGACTCCAACCCATTCATTTCCACCAATGAATCTTGTCTATATCTTCAGGTAATTTCATCACAAGGATATACCCCACATAGTGGTTTCTAGACATCCCTAAAATATCAAGGGCTTATATAGGGGAGGGGGGACCATTAGTGTTGTTTTTCACTCTTACCACATAACTAGCTCATCTTCTTTGTCAACTGTAAATTTAATAGCAATCACAATCAAAATGGAAAACGTGTGTCTAAAATTTTAAGGTTGGCAAAGAATTTTACATTTATTATTTCATTTAGTACTATTTAAGGTAAATTATTTGAGGTCAGTGCTCTGATTATTCCCATTTTACAGGTGAGAAGACTAAGGCAGACAAAAGTTATGACTTGTCCAGGGTCACACAGGTAGCAAGTGTCTGATGCACAATTTTACTTTCCTGACTTGCTCTTCCATTCCATTCACTGTGCCACCTAGTTACCAACATGATTCAATTTCTCCAAAGTGTCCTCATTGGAAAATTGAGGCACACAAAAAAAGTGTCCAGGGTCAGACAACTAGTAAGTACGTGAGGTTTGATTAGAACGCTGGTCATCCTGACTCTGGGTTCAGTAATTTATCTTTACTATCTATGTTGTGATAGTCAGATTCTTAACTAGTCTACTGGTGATGAGCTTAAACATGGAAACTCTTCATGTTTAACTAGGTTAGTACTCAGAAAGTATATACAACCTGTTGCTAGGATGAAAGTTGAAGCTTCTTCAGCATAATACAAACTGCTTAAGCAAGTGTTCTATTGTTACAGTCCTTAAGACTCTAGGGCTACCTCTTTAAGGAATATGAGTAGCACTTGGTAAAGTATGAAACTCCATTTAAAAGGGAGGGGGAGGAAAATCAAGGTGATGCCCATCAATTGGGGAATGGTCGAATAAATTATGATACATGAATGTAATGGAATATTATTGTGCATATCATCTTCTTTTGTATTATGTTTTGGTTTGTTATACGATTTCTCCCATTCATTTTAATTCTTCTGTGCAACATGACCATGGTGAAAATGTATTTAATAGGAATGTATGTGTAGAACCTATATAAAATTGTATGCCATCTTGAGGAAGGAGGGGGGAGACAGGGGGAAATGAAGGAGACAGAGGGAAAAATAATCTAAGTTATATGGTAGTGATTGTAGAACACTGAAAATTTTTTAAAAAGGAGGGAGAGGAAGAAAAGCAAAGAAAGCGAGAAAAGAGAGGGAGAGAATTGAGAGGAGAGAGACAGAAAGACAGAGAAAGATTATTAAGTGGTTAATGTGTTCCAGGCACTATGTTAAATTAATTGGTGGGAATATAAAGGAGAAGATTGTCTCTACCCTCGAAGATCTTATATTCTAAAAAGTGAAGATAAAACATAAAAGAGAACTGATAGTCAGAAGGAGGCAAGAATGCTGATGATGAGGGAGAAAAGTTCAGAGTGTGAGAAATGGAGAAGAGGACTGCAGTAAGCATGGCCTGGATATCCCATGAATTGATGGCTTTCCCCTACCCCATTTCTCACAGCTGTGTACCTACCGTCATTTCACTGGGGGAAAATGAAGCCATTCACTGAGAACTTCCTCTTTCCCCTCCTCATCTCATGTCACTCAGATGCCTTCTACCATCTCCTTTTTCTTTCCTATCTAACATAAGGAAGTGACCCTTCTCCTTACCAAGGCAAAACTCCCTAAGAAAGTGGTCCCATTCTACCCAATTTTATGCATGAAAATTTCTCATCCTTCATGCTTACTCTCTTACTAATAGTCTCTTTCTATCTACCAGCTGATCCACTACTATCAATACATCCATGTCTCCTCCATCCTTTACAAAACCCCACCTGATTTATCCATCTCCACTTCCTCTCATCCTATATCTCTCCTCCGTTTTGTAGCTAAACTAGTGTGTCCATTTTCTTTTCTCTCATTCTCTCCTGAGCTCCTTTTCTTCTGGTTTCTGACCTCATCCTTGAACCAGAACTGTTCTGTTAAAAGTTGTCAATGACTTTCAGATTGCCAAATCTCATGACTTTTTCTCATTCCTCATCCTTATTGATCACTGCTATCTTTAACATTCTCAATCATCATCTTATCTTTGACACTCCCTCTAAGTTTTTGTGATACTACTCTTCCCTGGTCCTCCTTCTACATGTCAGACTATTCCTTCTCAGCCCCTTTGCTGGATCTTTATCTATTTCAGTCCTGATAACTATTGATATGCCACAGGGATCTGTACCTTCTTTCTTCTCCCTCTATACTATTTCATTTGATTCAATTTTAATTTCTATGTTGATAAATCTCATATCTATTTATCCATCCCTAAGCCGTCTCCTGACATCCCATCTCCAACTGCCTATTCAGCATCTCAAATGCTGAGACAACTTAATGAACTAAATCTCCTAAGCCCTTCCCTCTTCTACCTTTCCTGTTACTACTGAGGGTACCATAATTTTCCCAGTCACCTAGCTTCTTAAACTGGATGTTATCCTCAACTCCTCATTCTTTTTTATCACTCATACTAATCAGTTAATAAGTCTGGTCAATTCTACCTTTCTAATAATTCTCTTATGCACCCCATTTTCCCCCTCTAATTCTGTCACCACCCTAGTGTAGATCTCATCACATCAGAGCTGTACTATAAAACAGCCTTCATATTGGTCTTTCTAACTTGTCTCTTCTTCATTCCAGTTCATCCTCCTCACCTGTCATATTTACCTTTCTAAATCATAGATCCGACCATGTCACTCTCTCCACCACTCATCATTAAACAAACTCCAGTGACTTCCCATTACCTCCAAGATCAAATATAAAACTTTCTTTTAGCTTTAACTCCTTCCAATCTTTCTAGTCTTTCTTATACCTTACACACCATTTTGTGTTTCATTGCACAAAATACTCTCTCAACTCTGAATTTTCACAGGCTATTCCATATCCTTGGAATTCTCTCCCTTTTCATTTTTGTCTCCTGACTTCCCTAGACTTCCTGATTCCCTTTATATTGGTACATAGTTGCTTTGTTGCACATTGTTTCTCCCACTAGACTGTAAAGTCATTGAGAATAGTGAGTGGATTAGTTCTTGGGAGGTATTTTTTGCCTTTTTTTGCTTCCCCAGGTCTTAGCATAGTGCTTGGCACAGCAGATACTTAATGAATGCTTGTTGATTTACTGACATTGTCAGGGTCAGAGATCCACTAAGCAAAAGGGAAGACTATAGGAAGAAAATATTCAGAGCAAAGAGTTGAACCAGCAACGAATATAAAAGTTATTTTTAAATGAAGATGATTTTTAAAGGAAAATGAACCAAATTTCTATTTCTAGATGAGTATTGTTCCTCTCAAAGCTGTCACTTTGGGAAATTTTTTTCCAACAATGCTGCTGTGTCTCTAAACACTTTTAGAGACATCACTCTTGTCTCTACCTTCAGTGTTTTCATAAGGCACATACTTTTGAATATCCTCCTTGGTAGCCAAAGTCACAGTAAGAGGACTATACTATCCAGGCAAGGGAATGAGTGTCTTATGTTTCTGATGTTGTCCCAGGAGTTTCCAGGCTTAATTTATCAATTGGAATAAAAGGTACAATATTCACCTCATGATAGGGTCCTTCATTAATGGATGTAAATACCAACATTTTAAGATACTAAGAAAACTGTCTGTGGTCTGCTCCAAAGTTGAGGATGAGTGAAAAAGGAATTTTCGTCTGACACTTTCAAAGATAATTTTAAAGTCCTAAGCCAAGGTATTTGAGAAGACTTTTGAGAGTTCAGCAAGGAGATCAAATTAGTTAGTACTTAAAGAATTTAACTCAGACTACTCATAGGAAGGACAAATACTGAAGCAGAAACTTAATTGCTTTGGCCACATAATGAGAAGACAGTACTCACTGGAAAAGACTGGAGTTAGGAAAGTTTGAAGGCAAAAGGAGAAGAGGATGGCAGAAGATGAGATGGGGAGATAGTGTCATGAAAGCAACAAACGAGTTTGGACAAACTTCAGGAGACGGATGATGGAAGGGTCTGACATGCCATGGTCCATAAAGTCACAAAGAGTCAGGAACAACTGAGTGAATGAACAATAAAAAAAAACTAAAAATGTAAATATGGAGAAAAGTAACACAGAAGAAAACTATTCTACCCCTCTCAAGAAGCAATTCCAGTGGTGGGGGAAAAAAACCTCTAAATGTTGGAGGCCCTTGGTATGGTACAACACTTTAAATGTTCATTGGGTATGGATTTGTCAACTAGCAGGGCCAATCCTTCTTGTTAATTCACTCCTTTCATGTCATTGTCAATTTTCATGAAATAAATGTTTTTTTAAACAAACTTTTATTGAAATAAATCTCTTTGCATATTTAACTATTTAAAATAGAACCTCTAAGATAGATTTTGTTGAGTTGAATCTAAATTAACATAGAAAATAATACTTGGTCAACCAAAGCTTAGGAAAAATAGAACAATATTTATAAACTCATATATTGTCCTGAGTCATTTAGATTCTCCTCTGTTTCAGAGGGACAGAGAGACAACAGAGTATGGTAAATAAAGGATCAGCCTTGGAGTCTTAAAGATTTGAGTGCAAAGTTAGCCTCTGACACTCATGGCTGAGTTATCATAGGCAAGTCCCTTAAACTCAGTGCTTCTGGCAAGCCTATAAAACAGTAAATTACAAATGAGTTGACAATCAGCTCACACTGAGTTTTCCCATGCCTCCATAACAGGAGTAGTAGTAGACCACGAAGTCTACTTAGTGGTAGTGGTAGCGGTAATGATAGTGGTGATGGAAACGGTACACATTTCCTTTACTAGTGATAATTATACTAATGGTGAAGAATAAAAAGTAGAGCTTTGTTTTGGGGTAAAACTCTAGCCCAGCAGCAGTAAATTGTTTTCCAACTGCTAGACAGATTGAGAAAACTTCTTTCAATCAGTTGCTTAGGCAGCACACCTCTGATATATTACAAATCCCCCGGGGCTCCTGCATACTTCTCATTCAGAACCCAGTGAGTTGACTTTTCCTAGCAACAGCCCTCACCTGTTTTTAATAAGAACCACTAAATGCAGGTGCAGTTATCTTTTGCAGTACATAAATTTTGATAGGGACAGCATTTTTTTTCTTTTTTTCCTCCTCCCTAACAAAGATTCTTCTACATATGGGACTTTGCTGTTAAGGTCTAACCTCTGACCTGCAGCACGAAGAAAGTTACCACCATGACTGAACACACCTGTCTGAAGCATCTGCCGTGTCCAAATTTGGTTACTTAATGACTTTAACTCAGATACCACATTATTCAGATTCATTTTTTTTTAGCTTTCTAAAGGGAGTTTCTGCAAGGAAGGTTTCCATGGGGCCAAAAAAAAAGTAGTGGGGGTGGGTCAATGGGCTAACCTTGTTAATATCACCTATGCTGATTATGTTTTCTAGGATTATTAATTAAAGCCCAGTTTGAGGATCTGTTCACTTTCTACAGTAAGACTTCAAATCAATCATCACACCTTCAAATGTATTCACAAATTTGGAGAAGACAGAGGCAGCTTTGGTCATTTTTGTGTCTTTTCAATACAATTGCAGATAAAAATGGAACAGTAGGTAAGAGACAATTTAGTTAAAGATCATTTGTCATTTTATGAGGAACTAATAATTTCTATACCATTCAATTGTAATGACATCCTAGTAAATTCAAATTTTGTCAGATTAGTAAAGCACATGAAAACTACCCTCCTTATTTTCACCATATTAACAAAACTTCCTTTTCAGTGTGAATTTTCTATACTGCCTTTGTAAATGTTTTAAAAGCACAGTGCTTATCTATCATATTCTTCTTGAGTTCATTAACTTGCCTTACTTATCTGACTATATTGGGGCTTATCATTTGCACCTTGCCTCAATTTCACTGCTTTTCTTTATGGAGGAAGATAAACTATCTTTGTTAGACTTTCCACTCTACTCTGTTAAGATTTAAAACTGAAATCTGAAATTGGAAGTTCTACATTATTTTGGCTGAGTTTGAGCCTTCACAAGTGGATGACAGTGTTGCTATATTTGGGGTAGATTTTTTTTGATGTTATAAAATGTGATTTTTGGTTGTCATACTCACTATGTTCAGAACAAACTTTTTTTTAAAATATGGTATACAGTTGTGACTAACTAAAAAGAAGATAGTCAATAAAGCACAGTGAATAGCTCTCTACCTCTGAAATCAGAAAGATAGGAAGACTTGACCCAGATGTCTGGTAACTCTGTCTCTATCTCTGTTTCACTCTTTCTCTTTTAGTCTGTCTCTCTGTATTTCTCTTTGTCTCCATGTGTGTGTGTGTGTGTGTGTGTGTGTGTGTATGTGTTGTGTGTCCTTATCTTTTTCTATCTTCCTTTGTCTCTGTTTCTCTCTGTCTGACTGTCTCTGTCTCTCTCTGTCTCTATCTCTCTGTCTTTCTGTCTCTGTCTCTGTCTCTCTCTCTCTGTCTCTCTCTCTCTCTCTCTCTCTCTCTCTCTCTCTCTCTATCTATCTATCTATCTATCTCTCCCCCTAAAATATTAACTGCAGGGCAGTTAATATTTTCTTTTCTCATCTTAGTGAAAATTTCATCTTCAAAAGGTGAAGAAATCAATGAGAGAAACCTCTATTTAAGTTCTGATTCTCACCAACAAAGAACTGGTGAATAGATGGATATTTTGATACGCATGGGGAAATGTGATCATCAGTAATAGAATTTCTCATAGAAAAGAAGGTGAAAATCAAGTATGGTTCTGTAGGTCTCCAGATTGGGAGAAAACAACTTGTAAAGGCTTCACAGAAAAAAAAGAATATTCTGTGGTCTAAAATTCTCAAGGAAAATAAAATCATGAAGTATCAGAACATCTGAGGAATAAAATTCTGATAACACAAGGAAAAATAATTTTAATGAGAAGAAAAAGGGAATCTTCTAAAGAAATGAGTGTCTCTAATAAGCTAGGGATTCTAAGAGGCTTTGGTGAAAGCAGAATGTATTCCAAATATAAGGGTTAGTTTTGCAACAGGAGAAGGAATGTCATGTGTGGAACATAACAAGTAGTCCACCTTAATTGAAGTGTATAGTGGTGTATAAGGGGAGTAATATGAAATAAATCTGTCAAGGAAGAGGGTACCCAATTGAGTAGGACTTTAAATACTAGTTGGAGGAATTTATGTTCTATACTATGGAAATTGAGATTCTGAGTCCAGATTTGAACTTACCTCTTCCAGGCATAGTGCTCTATCCTCTGAGTCATCTAGCTGTCTCTGTGGGTCATGGGAGATAAAATGCCTAACAGGTTGTTGATAATACAAAAATGAATTACAGGAGTGAAATGGGAACAGGGTAAATAGATTTTAGAGGTGTTGAATAAAACATGATAATTCAGCTACAAGATCAATATGAGCTAATAATGTGTTGCAGAACCCCCCAAAATTGTGTGATAGGGGCTGTGATAAGTGAGGCCAGGCCAGGTCACATCTCAAGTATTGCATTCAGTTCTGAGTGAAAATTTTTTAATTTCTTGTATTTATTATTTTTTTAAGTTTATTTATAATTTTCAACATTCACTTCCATAAGTTTTAAATTTTTTCTCCCCCTCCCTCCCATAACCCTCCCCAAAATAGCATTCAATCTAATATAGACTCTACGTATACATTCGTATTAAACATATTTTCATATTAGTTATGTTGTATAGAACCATGAGAAAGAAAAATAAAACAAAACAAAACAAAAAAATAATCTCCTTTGATCTGCATTCAGATTCCATAATTCTATCTCTGGATGTAGGTGGCATCTTCTTTGGTATTGTTTTAGATCCTTGCATTACTGAGAAGGACTGCCTGTCAATGTCAGTCATCACAGACTGTAGCTGTTACTGTGTACAATATTCTCCTTGTTCTGTTTACTTCATTCAGCATCAGTTCATATAAGTCTTTCCAGATTTTCCTGAAGTCCACTGGTTCCTCATTTTTTATAGCACAATAATATTCCATTACATTCATATACCACAACTTGTTCAGCCATTCATCAATTGATGGGCTTCCCATCAATTTCTAGTTCTTGGCCAATATAAAAAGAGCTGTTATAAATATTTTTGTACATGTGGGTCCTTTTCCCATTTTGTGATTTCTTTGGGATAAAACCCTAAAAATGGCATTGCTGCGTCAAAGGTATACAAATTTTACAGCCCTTTGGACATAGTTCCAAACTTCTCTTTAGAATGGTTGGTTCAGTTCACAGCTGCACCAACAATAAATTAGTGTTCCAATTTTCCCAAATCTCCAACATTTATCATTTTCCTATTTTGTCATGTTAGCCAATCTGATAGGTGTGATGTGGTATCCCAGAGTTGTTTTGATTTGCATTTCTCTAATCAATAGTAATTTAGACCATTTGTCCTATGACTACAGATAGCTTTAATTTCTTCCTCTGAAAACTGTCTGTTTATATCCTTTGACCATTTGTCCACTGGGGAATAACTTGTATTCTTATAAATTTGACTCAGTTCTCTATAAATTTTAGAAATCAGGCCTTTCTCAGAGATCCTGGTTATAACAATTCTTTCCCAGTTTTCTACTTCCCTCCTAATCTTGGTTTCATTGACTTTGTGCAAAAACTTTTCAATTTAATGTAATCAAAAGGATCCATTTTTCATTTTATAGTGTTCTCTGTCTCTTGTTGGATCATAAATTTCTCCATTCTCCATAAATCTGATAGATAAACTGTTCCTTGCTCCCCTAATTAGTTTATAGTATCAACCTATACATCTAAAACTATGTACCCATTTGGACTTTATTTTGGTGTACGGTTTCAGAAGTTGGTCTATACACAGCTTCTGCCATACTATTTTCTAGTTTCCCAGTAGTTTGTGTAAAATAGTTCTTATCCCAGGAGCTGAGGTCTTTGTGTTTATCAAACAGCATATATTGCAGTAGTCATTGACTATTAAATCTTATGCACCTAACCTATTCCTCTATCTACCCTTCTGTTTCACAGCCAGTACCAAGTAGTTATGGTGATTGCTGCTTTACACTAATATTTAAGATCTGGTATGGGTAAGCCACCTTCCCTGGCATTTCTTTTCATTAATTTCCTTGATATTCTGAACTTTTTGTTCTTTCAGACAAATTTCATTATTATTTTTTCTGGCTCTCTAAAATAATTTTTGGTAGTTTGATTGGTATGGCATTGAGTAAGTAAATTATTTTATGTATAATTGTCATTTCAATTATATTAGCTTGACCTACCCACAAGTAACTGATATTTTTCCAATTACTTAGATTTGACTTTATTTGTGTGAAAAGTGTTTTGTAACTGTGTTCATATAGTTCCTGGGTTTGTTTTGGCAGATAGACTCCCAAATATTTTGTAACATCTTCAGTAACTTTAAATGGCATTTCTCTCTCTCTCTCTTGATGTTAGACTTTGTTAGTAATATATAGAAATACCTATGATTTTTGTGGGTATATTTTGTAACCTGCAACTCTGCTAAAGTTTATTATTTGAAGTAGTTGTTTACTTGGCTCTCCAGGATTCTCGAAGTATATCATCGTATCATCTGCCAAGAGCAATAACTTAGTTGATTCTTTCTGTATTCTAATTCCTTTGATTTCTTTTTCTTCTCTTACTGCTAAAACTAATATTTATAATACAATACTGAATAACAGTAATGTTAATGGACACTTTTGTTTCACAACCCCCCCCCCCATTTTATTGGAAATGCATCTAGCTTATCCCCATCACATACAATACCTGTTCATGGTTTTAGGTAGATGCTATTTATCATTTAAAGGAGAGTTCCATTTATTCCTATGCTCTCTGGTCTTTGAGTGTTTATTTTGTCAAAAGCTTTTTCCGCATCTATTGAAATAATCATATGATTTCTGTTAGTTTTGTTGTTGATATGGTTAATTATGCATGATAGTTTTCCTAATATTGAACCAACCCTGCATTGCTAGTATAAATCCTACCTCATCAAAGTGTATTATTCTCATGATAAATTTCTGTAATCTTTTTGCTAATATTTTATTTCAAATGTTTGCATTAAGGAATATTCATTGGGAAATTGCATTCATTAGGGAAATTGATCTATTATTTTCTTCCTCTGTTTTGACTTTTCCCAGTTTAGGTATCAGTACCATATTTGTATCACAAAAATAATTTGGTAGGATTCCTTTGTGTATTTTCCCAAATAGTCTATAGAGTGCTGGAATTAATTATTCTTTAAATGTTTGGTAGAATTTGCTTGTACATCCATCTGGTCCTGCAGATTTTTTCCTAATGAGTTCATTGATGCTGAGTGATATTTTTAAAAAAAAAATCATGAATTATGGAGCTTCCAGAGGAGGTGAATTAGGCTTTTGAAGGGGTTCAAAATTATTCATATTATAAGAAAAAGTTGAGAGAACTAGAAATCTGTAGCCTTGAAATGAAAGGAGTTTTGAAGGATATGATCACTTTCTTGAAGTGTGTGAAAATGGAAGTCAAAATACAAATATTCTTCTTCCCAGAGTGAAGTACAAAGAGCTTTGTACATACAGGTATAAATAAACTAATTTAAGTGTGACAAGCAAATGCACCCTAATAATTGGAGCTATCTAGAATTGGAATGGACTACCCTGAGAAGAAGTTTGTTCTTATTCTCTCAGGTTTTCAACCAAAACTTGGATGCAGACTTCCTTGGCATCATTTTATAGGAATGAATTGGGCCAGTTGGCCTCTGAGATCTCTTGTAATTCTGAAATCCTATGATTCTATGAAGAAAATTGTACCTTTTGAATTTGAAATATAGCATTATGAAAATGACTGTTCCTTTTAGAAAGCAAAGAATTTGCCAATCATCTTTCTAAAAATTCCAAAATAACATTTATTATTGCCCTGCCTTCAAATAGGGAACATAAAATGAATCATGGGTGGGGCAATATCCTTTTAGATCTTCTCTGTAATTTTTTCCCACAAAAAATATGAAATGAAAGTTAATGAAAAATAAATGGAAATGATTCAAATCTTATTGGATCATATAGAAGCTGACATGAAAGGCCAAATCTCCTTGGTGGAATGACAGAAAGTCCACAGACATTCTAAAGTGTTGCCACTCATTTGGATTCCAGAAATTTCAAAAAAATTAAAGTTCAAAGCACTTTATTGGTAAAATCTAAGAAAATTCATCAAAGAACTGTTTCTGAAATCTGAAAAAATGACATAAAATTGTGTTCTCTTTAAAGAGGAAAATATTTGATACTTTAGGTAGCAACTAGATGTAATTCTAGATAACACTGGAAGATACATTTTGAATATAAGGTTGTGATGTAGATGGTCATGCCAGATAATTTTGGCCTATGACTATATGCTTTGTTTATTAGATCAGAGAATTATGACTATATAAATATAGCTTGAGAAATCTATTTGGAGACTTTTTTCTCATTATATCATTCATCAAATTTTAAATTAAAATATCTGATTTATACCCTAGGGTTGCTGTCTCAAACTGAATATGATGTTTGAAACCACTCAGTTGATGGTAAAGTACTGTATGGTGAGACACACATACTATCTGAGGTAATTGAAAGAAAATGGCAGAAGTTGGAATTGTAGCAAAATTCTGTGGTGAATCCATTTGTTCCTATGAATGTCCAAATGCTAAAATAATCACAAGTACTTCAATAGGTGCAAGTTTTTTATATATTTTAGCTAATAAACATATATAATACATATTCTATCTTCATGATAACATCTCATTATTAGTAAAGGAAGATTGATTAGACATATTTTGTATAGAAACAAAATGATTTCTTTTTTAAGAGGGAGGATGTTTTATTTTCCTTAAAGATTCTTCCCTTGCAAATATCATCTGAAATAAATGTATTTGCTCCCATTCTTATAGTGGGAACATTATAAGTGTATTAAAATTGATTTATTTTTTAAGTCAAGAAATACATTGAAACCAAAAGAATATTCCTCTTTGTTTATATTTGCAGTTTTAGGAGGAAAGTATATATGTATGCATTAAGTTTTATAAGAGAAATGTCACACTCACTTTATTTCAGCATTTAATTCTCTTGAATTTATCAAAGAAAAATTTCTGAGACTAGATTATCTCGCAGTATACTTTCTGTTAAACATCCTCTTGTCCACGTCGATTTTTAAACCAACGATTTATTCATAGTTGATTACATTTCTTGGCAACCTTTCTTCAGCTGTAGTTGAAGGACAGAGCAATACTTTTCTTTTGAACTAACTGTAGTCCATCTGAATTTTATATAATGATATTTTAGAGGATTGGGACAGCTGGGTGGTGCAGTGGATAGAGAACCAGTGCAGGAGTCAGGAGGACCTGAGTTCAAATCTTACCTCAGACACTTGACACTCATTAGCTTTGTGACCTTGGGCAAGTCACTTAACCCCAATTGCTTCATCTCCAGTCATCCTGATAAATATCTGTTCACTGGGTTCAGATGGCTCTGGAGGATAAGTGAGGCTCATGACCTGCACAGCCCTCCCTCACTCAAAACAAAGTCAAGTGCAAATCAAGTATTATTTCTCTGATGGCATGGTCTTCTTTAGCAATGAAGGATGAACACATTTAGAGGATATGATCTTATCTGTCCAAGTGTACACAAAAGCAAGTCATGTTGTCATGGGTTCCTTATTTCATACATTTTCTAAGCATTATTTAGATTGAAAAGACATGGAGCTTGTCAAGGAAATTGTTTGACTCATAGCTCCTATTTCATTAACATAGAATTCAGACCAAGAAAATGTTGATGTGTATTGTCCATTATTGAAGGTTCTTGTGTTTTTTGCTTGTTTTCTTTTGTAAGCAATCCTTCACCTCTTTAAAGTTTAGGGAACTGAGAAGAGTCCTAGATTTATCTTCAGCAAAGCTAGATTAATTTCTTAGATTTACTACTGATACTGACTTTATTTTGTTCACTGATACAATGACTGATGTCCTGACTCTGGAGTCAAAGAACTTGAGTTCAAATCCCATCCTGATTCTTACAACCTGTATGAATTTGGGCAAGTCATTTATCTTCCCCTGGCTGCAATTTTCTAATCTGCAAAATGAAGAGATTGGAGTAGATGACCAGTAAAGTCATTTCTAGCCATGAATCTGTGATTTAATGTCCTAAATTTACTGAACTAGTGTCTCCATCTGCAAAAATGAGGTTAATACTACTTGCAATAACTATTTCACAGATTTTTCTGAGGAAATGGCTTTGGGAAGCATGATACCTATCAACAGAGTGACATTTGGAAGTTTCAGCAGAAAGGATACCTAATAGTAGAACACTTTAAGCCTATTTTCATTATACTAACTAACGCTTTATTCTGTACCCACTTCTCCCCCTCTGTCTATTCAAATTGTATTAAGAATGATTAGTCTCAAGGAGAAAAAAAAAAGGATGAATTGACATAAAATGAATTAATGACAGGCTAGACAATGGAGATTAAGCAGGCTGTGTAGTTACAGAAAACTTGACTTAATGACTCCTAGGAGGTTTGGATAAAATGACTATTGAAAATATTTTTGAAAGACTTTGGAAAACATCAATACACACTTTAGTGACAAGGTAGAGCTTTCACAGTGCATACAGGGGAAGGCAAGCCCCCATAACTTCCATCTCTGCCTTTCTACAAAAGGTCTCCCTAACTAGAATATCTTCATCTGGACGCAGATAAAAAGTACTATAGCTTCAATTCATGAACTCTGTGGCAAAATACAATATCTCTGAGATCACATAATACACATAGCTGCAAAAATGACAGCATTAAAGGAGCACAAACTGCATTTCACCATCATATCTTAGTGATAAAAAATCTAATACATACATACACACATACACACACACACATACATACATATGCCAAATATATTGGGAAATAAAGAAAATAAATTAAATGAGTTAATTGCTCAACATATTGATGAAAGAGAATTTCACTGTTAGAAACACAATGGAGGCCCTTCATCTAGAAACTTCTGTGAAATTTAAAGCTAAATGTATATGAAATTCCAAAGTAATTTAAAAGATATTTTTTAAGTGGAAAGATACCCCAAGCATTCAATAGTGATCCTGATGAATTCTGACAATGCTATATATTCAGTAATAGATTATATATATGCATATATAGGTGTGTATATTTGCATAGATGTGTGTTTGTATTTGTTGTCATTTGTTCTTTGTTTTCAAAGAAGAACAATGGCATTACAGGGTGATATATTGACTCATGAGTAAATTAGACTTAAGTGAGGCAGAGTTACACAATATCATTAGCCTTACTTTCTTTTCCAGATTTATCATAGTCCAATAGCAAGACAAAAGTGAAGAAGTCTGGAGATGACCCAATTTCTGACCAAGCTCTAAGCACTCCACAGCTCCTGCTTGAGTTACCTTCATGACTGTTGTAATAACTTGTTCTCATGTACCCATTTCTCCAAGAGAAGTCCTCACAGGCTTCAGGTATAGACCCCCCTAACTCACAGGTGGGTTTGAGGTCCATTCATTACCCTCAATTTGGTTTAGTCTACTTACCAAGATGGCTTATCAGGGTGTAGCCACTGCGCATGCTACAACTCGGAACCGTAGGTGATAGTTGAGTGCCAGGTGGATATGAAAGGTAGTTGAGCATCCCTCTTCTCCTAAGTGTATATATTTGTATATGTTACAAAAGAGAATTCTTTAAATGATTATTAAGTATCTGGGAAGGAAGGAGAATGCTAAGAATCACTACACCACATTCAAGCTATCTGTAGTCTACCAGTTTCACAGAACTTACTTCAAGTCTCACATCCTCTAGAATGCTTCTCCTAACTACTTGTTTCCATACTGGGCTCTTACTTCTAGAATTTTTATCTAAGGCCTTCCTTTCAGCCTCTAATCGCTATTTCATTTGAGAATGCTTTATTTTCCCCAACAAGATAATTAGCTCCTTGAGGGTGACAACTATATTTTATACTTCTCTTACATTTCTCAAAACACCTGGTATTGTCCTAGCCCCAGGCACATAAAGAAGCAATAAACATCTTTTTATTTGAATTGGAAAATGTATATGCAAGAAACACTGTGTGTAAGAAAAATTTTATCCAACATTTAGAGCTATCCAAGAGTGGATTGGGCTGCCGCAGGTGGTAGCAGGTTCCATCTCACTGAGAGCATAAATACTGAATCACTGCTTGTGAGGTTAAGTTGTAGCTAAAATTCTTGCTCAGATCCAGTATAAACAAGGTATCCTTGGAATTCCTTCAAGCTAAGGGATTTTTGCTGAAATCTTTATGGTGCAACTATTGTTTTTACTCCTTAGAATCCACATAATACTTGGTTTTTTGATACTCTGATGTACTTACCAAGTGGTATTGTATATTGTAGTTATCTTTGCTCAAATTTTATCCCCCTACAAAATTGTGTCTTGTCTAATGGTGTAACTAAACTTTGTAATTCTTCCAGTATCCAGCACACTACTCTGTAAACAAAATGTGTATTTAGTCAATGAACAAATAAATGAATCAATGGTAGAAGCATGCACCAAAGCGAATTAAAGTCTATAGAAAATTCAAATGTTTCATTTTAGAACCAAGTATCATGATGCACATCTATAATGCTAGCTACTGAGGGGGTTGAGACTGGAAGATCTCAAGTTCAAAAGTACTGATCTGCAGTAGGTTATGTCAATTGAATGACTGCTCTAAATTTGGCATTAATATAGAGGGCCACCAGGTTGCCTAAGGAAGAGCAAAAGGTTCTGGTTGGAAATGAAACAAAAGAAAAGCTCTCAGCCTGATCAGAATAGGATTAGGCCTTGAGGAAGGAACCCTTGAACTTTCAACCTGAACGAAACAGAGGGACCTAGTTAAAAAACATCATTTTAGCCAATAGATAAAACCTTTTACACTAAGACTATGTTCATTGGACTATGGCATGATCAGGTTATAACTGAGGCAAGTCATATTGTGAAAGAAGTATATCTATGAGACCAATAAGAAGGGGAGGTCAATTAAATAAACCTAAACTAGAGAGCTAGGAAAGTCCCACTTATGTGGTAGTGAGTGGGAGCCAGGGGGAAAGAGAACTGTTTTGTGTGAAAGGTTCACCAAAGTTTCTAAGAATGGTAGCACTTATCAGCTCTCTATCCAGCTGGTAGAGAGTGCTGCTAAATTGGTGTCAGGCAAAGGGGTTAATTGATGTTTATGAAATTTTAAAAAAGAAAAACAACACAAGGTCCCCTCCATCAGAAAATATCAGAGATGATAGTTTTAACTTTTTTCAAGCAAGTAAATTTCCAAACATTTAGTATTTATGTAAACTAAGGACTCTGAATTTATCAATGTAGAGAAATAGATATTAGACATTGATACGGTGCATTAGTATTTTGCATTATGATGTCCATATGATCATCTGCATTTGGAATCTTATCAGTTTTTTAAAAATTTTAGGTCATTTTAGGTTTGATAATAAGCTAATGATAAACACACAGAAGAGCTACAAGAACTGTTTTAAGGAAAACATTTCAATTGTTTACTTAAAAATATTTTTGTTGGTATACTTGTACATTTTTCTTTACTTATAATACTCATAATTTGCAGTAGATACTAACTCAGCAAGAAAAGTTAAGGTTTTCTTAATTAAATGCCAATATTTTGAATCAATTCTGTCAAAACATTAGCTACTTCAATGAAAAACAGGGAAAATTAATATGGGACAAAAAATATTGCTTCACTATGTTTAATTTTTTTATTCTTCAATCAAGGGTGCATTTTTGGTAGATATTTATGATTTCATCAGTTTAGGGAATTCCCATTTCATCAATGTTGGAAATTCCCAGTGAGAGAAGAGAAAAAAACCCTCCTCCAGTACAAACCTATAGTTGCTCCACAATTTATGGTCTTAAAGAATTACCTAGAGCATTGAAAGCTTAAAGGACTTGCTCATTGTTTACATAGCTTGTTCATGTGAACCCAGCCCTTCCTAACTCCGAGGCTAGTTCTCTATCCACTAAGCAAAGTGTCACTAATCTACAGGATACTAAAATACTCATGAAGGTTTTCAATGGGATTCTAAAACAGTAAGATTTATGTGTGGAGGAATGATGCTGTGTACATGAATTGAATGGATGGATTTCAATCCATGTATGAGAATTGAAAATGAAAAATTCAGCATATATATAGGTTCATTCGTGTATTAGAGTTGCCATCCTTCTTCCAGTGATGTCATATGTCTGTGAATAATGGAGCACCACAATCTCCAAAGGACTGATTTTACAGGTCACCTAAAGGGAAACAGAGAGATACATAGTGAGTGTAAGTAGGCTGCAGATCATTTCCTAAAAGAAACAGCATGCGATAAGTGCGGGAAAGGGTGCCATCAAGGACTTGCTTAACTGGAAAATAGCTGGTCCTAAAGTAAGGACAAGGAATGACAAGTGAATAAGCCAAGTACTGCATCAACATATCAATATCAAAAGACACAAAGGAAGATTTCCCATATGTTCATCCCCTACTTATGAGAATGTGAGCAAGAATCACGAGGGCTAAGATCTAACTTGACTGTGATCCGAACTGATGGAGAATATATTCATGAAATAGCAGATTCTCTGGATTATCAGCACATATGTAAGTATGTATATATTTATATATGTGTGCACATAAATGCATATATGTGTGTAAAGATTGCTTAGATAGGTATAGTTAATATAAAAATATACATTAGATATGACATCTATCCACAATCACTCTGTGTTATATCTATGTGCATATTCCTTTGCATATCAGAATATGCATCTGAGTGCAAGTATGGATATACTATGACATGTATTATGCAGTACAAACACATATTCATATATACATGTATACATTTTGTAGCATGGGAAGCACACATGCATAGTGGAAATGAGTTGGCAAACAGAGGAAAGGTTTCTGAGAGGAGAGACTGTCCTTTGCTTTTCTTTGTATATTCTTAGGACATTTCCTAGTTTTCTTCCAGAAGATTATTGTGATTTTTTTCATTAATTTCCTGAATGTTTGCTTTCTGATATAATCATCTTACTCTCTTTCTTACTCAGATCTCTAATCCATTAAGCTCCTGGTAATTAGAAGTCTGCAGTTTTTCCAAACTGACAGAAACTCCTTGCTTTGCACTTCATACTTAACAAATGTTAATTACTGATAATAAGAAGCCCTTACACTAATATAACTACTTTCTTATCAAAAATTCACTTTCTTCTCATCTCTAATTCATCTCCAGCCTTCCAGGGTCCACACCTTCCTCTAAAACCTGTTACAACTTCAATTTCATAGGTGTAATGTAAATACCTATTCAAAAACTGCTTTCTTACAAGCAAAAATGAAGCAAAAGTTTTTCTATGAATGAAATTTAATCAGAATAATACAAAATATAATTTTTTAAAAATATATCGTCATTGTTGTTTTCTTGAAGGATTTCAATAGTGCATGCATGGCTTCCAAAGTGATTTTTCCAAAAGCCCAGACCTTACTATGTCACTCCCCTATGCAATACCTCTAGAAGGCACTTATGACTTCTATGATCAAATACAAAATCCTGTTTAGCGTTTAAAGCCTTTAACAACTTGTCTTGACCTACCTTTCCAGCATTTTTATATTCTACTACACTGTCAACATTCCAGACAAACGGGTCAAATTGTTATTTCTACACACCACTCTCTATAGATTATCTCCTTGCCTTTGCACAGATGGTTCCTCCACTACTAGAATTTATTCCCTCATGACTTCTGCCTCTTGGAATACCTATTTTTCTTCAAAATTGAATTCAAATAAACTACATAAGAAATATCACGATTGTGTTGTTGCCAATGAGTAGGGAAGGAAAACTACTAAAATAGAATTGGAGAGGTTTTTTTGGCCACTATTTGGTAAAGGCTACTCTATTTTCCTAAAACATACACACACACACACACATACACGAATCAGATATGTTTGTATGTTTGTGTGCATGGCAACTAAATGGTGTAATGGACTGAGAATTGGACCTGGAGTCAGGAACACCTGAGTTCAGATCCATCTTCAATCACTTATTGCCTGTGTGGTCCTTGGACAAGTCATCTAAGCCCATTTACTTCAGTTTCCTCATCTGTAAAATGAGTTGGAAACTACTCCAGTATTTTTGTGAAGAAAACTCCAAATGTGGTTGTGAAGAGTTAGACATGACTTCCATGACTAAACAAGAACAACAATAAAATGTTTTTGTTTGTGTGTGTATGTATGTATATATTTATACACATATGCACATATATATATAACCATATATATGTGAGTGTGTATTTATACACATACACATGTATATGTGTGTATATTCAATTTTTTTCTTCCTCTTAGCACCCGGACACTGACTCTTTGGACTTCTTCTTCCACTAGGGTGTTTCCTTCCAGTCATTCCCTTGTTTTTCACCTTCCTTTTGTGTAGGTCTTCCATTATTATAATGTAAATCCTTGAGTGTAGGAAATGTTTTTTTATTATTTTATTTGTATCATTAGTGTATTACTAGTGCTTAAGATAGTGCCTGGCAAGTAGCATTGTAAGAACTTGATGTAGATACATTCATACATGTATATCTACATATGTATATATGTATACACATATGTGTATATATGTATATACACAATATGTATATTGCATAAATGTATATATCCATGGTATCTCCATTAGGGCAAGGACTGTTAATTATTTTTGTAATCTGAATATCTAGTATAGTTCCAATAACTTAAATACTTAATGATTCATTGAATCAATAGTATGCAGACAGTTTAATATTCATATTATGCATTTTGTCCATTTCTTCCGAAAAATATGCCATAAGTGTTGCAGATTTTACCTAACTAGAATAGTGATTAAATTATTTATTTATTCAATGATGATTAAATTACCTATAATAATTCTACTAGAATTGTGATTGATACTATCACTATTGCGATTATTTTAATTTGCATGTAGAATAACTTTAGCTTGATAACAAAGCAAACAAAAACACTGCATGCACATGGCTACTCCCTTTATATTGAGGAACCACTAATGGTCATCTTTCTACTACAAAAGGTAAATGGCGTGCAAGTGACAAAATAATGCCCAAAATGGAATTCACATTATTGTCTATATGTTCACAGGACTCAGGAATTCTAGAAACATCATAATGGCCTGAAAGTTAAAAATCATTCAAGTTGTACAACAGAAAAGAGAGGGTTACTGTGGAGAAGTAATATCAAATGAAATATGTAAGCATATTATCCTTAATGAATTGTGCTTTGTTTACTATTATTTTTCTAAAACTCTTAAAAGTTACTCATTAAATGCAATGTGACTTGCTATAGACCATACTAGAGAAGTAATTCCAAATACAACATATAAGGTATTCTTGACGATGCCATAACTTCAGCACCACCTCTCAGCATTGGAATTGGGAGTTGAGGTAAGAAAGGATGAAGTATTTGGAGAAGGAGCAATACACAGGGAAAAGATAATTTTTTAAACTTTTAAATTTTAAGAATCATCGAAGCATATTTCTAGAGTGGGAAAGGACCTCAGAGATTATCAGGTCTAATGGTCTCATTTTACAGTTTAGGAACATGAGGCCTAGGGAAGTTAATTGACTTGTCCAAGGTAACACAGGTAACAAAAGAGGCAAAATTTGACCCCCAGTCTTTTGCCCCCATAACAGGTGCTTTTTCCATTGTACCATGCCTTTGTTAATAAACCTTTAGTGGAATCTATAAACATTTTCCACATACTGTTGCATGCCCATTGAGCAGTGGGTTAGAAATTATCTAGACTTATAATCAGTTTATGATTATATTTATTATAATTTATAATTATGTAATTATACTTGGTAACACGTTTCACCAAAAAAAATTCCAAGTTCATGTATTTTAATTTTGTCTCATTACTAATTGTTTATCCAAATCCATTTTCCCTAAAACCAGATCATCAGTGAATTATTTGTTTGTTTTTTGGAGGGGGGAGCTGTAGCAACCTTGAAAATATGATCCCTAATTTATGCCCAGCATCATTCATTGACTTCAATTACATAGACCATTAAGTTTCAGCTTAATTACTAAGCAGCTGGTTTGATATTGATTTCTAATGCAAATAATGTGCTATGGTTTAGGTTAGAAAATAAAGAACTACATGCGGTCCATGGTCAATGATCGGTAAATTGACAGTGGAAGATTTCTTCCTTGGTTTCATACAATTGGCTGGGATTGCTAGGACACTGGGGTCAAACCTTGTTTTAATTAACCTAATATCATCTGATCCTTAATAGTTTGTTATAGTGATTACTGTCATCCTGGACTTATTTATGACCTATTATTTCTCAGAATTCTCATTGTGAATGCATAAGTACTCCCACATGTCAACTGACTTGACCCACCACTAACAACTGTGGCCAAAACCTCTACACTACTTCAAAGAAAATTGCATTTAGTCTTAGGCTATATCTGGATGTCACACAAACAAGGCTGATCCAGTCAAAAAGAAATTTAGATTGGTTGTTCATCACTATGTATAACAAGTTATCATATTTGTTGAAATATTCACTTTTCAAAGAATTATTTAAATATTCATTAAGGAAATGTTTAATAAAAATTATTATATGCAGGACATTGTCTAAGATTTTGGTGATATACCAAGTTTAGGTACAAAGTGCATGGGACAACTAGATGGTAAAGTGGATAGAGTGCCAGACCTGAGCTCAAGTCTGGCCTCAGACTTTTAATATCTGTGTGACCCTGGAAATGTCATTTAACCTTGTTTGCCTCAGTTCCTCATCTATAAAATGGAGAAGAAAGTGGCAAACCACTCTCATATTTTTGCTAAGAAAACCACAAAAGGTATCACCATCAGACACAACTAAAAATAACTAACAACAAACACCTTGACCTCAAAGAGTTTATTTTCATTACATGAATGAGACAGATAAATAAGTAACATACAATAACTAATATGCTTTTAATAGCATTAGAAAATTGCAAAACAAAACACTGTGATATATGACATAGAAGTCATTAACAATAACAGGGAGAAATAAGGTAAAAGAGAGAATTACTCTTCTGGATGTCATAATTACTAAGAAGTAGAAACTGGTTACAGGGATAGATAGGATTGAAAACTTAGGAGAAAATGACCATTCCCTTCTAAAACATTTAATATGAAAGGAGAGGAAAGTTGATTGTAATCTAACATGTACCCTAGGTTTGGGGAAAGCAGATTTCCAAACTTGCAGGGGGAAAAAAAGGATAAGTAGGTCCCATGATCTAAAATTCCAAAGGGAAAATTATCCCAAATGAAATGAGATCTCAGAAATGAAATTCTCAAAAATTTAAAGGGAAATGGTTGTGGTCCTTCATACTCAAAGAGGACCAAAATGTCATCATTATTTGGGGGTCAATATACAGTGTGTCCAACTGCGACTGATCAGACTAATACTAGCTTAGAAGGGTCTTCAACAGGTCAGGCACAAATCGTGTACATGAACATTTGGAGTGGAGATGTTTAAATGTGTTTATCATATTTCTTTTGGGTTATTATGATTGTGCTTTGCTCATAGAACACGGAGCTGTAATGCAAGCATTCAATTCAAAGACAAATAGTTTCAATGAGTAAGAAAGGTATTGTCTAAAGAAAACTTCCCTCTTTATTTTTTTTTGTTAACCATATCCCTTTAGAGACACAAAGAACTCACAAAACAATTAAATTTTTAAAAGTCATGTAGAGAGAAATAGAAACTAATAATTTTAACAGAATAAACATAGCACTGCTTTATGGGTAAGAAATCCTATTCAGGATTAGATTCAGGAAGAGACTTCCCCATCACAGGGCTAATAAGATGGTATTTTTTCCCATTCTCACAACCACTTCAACGTCTCCAAAATAGAAACTACGTATAAGAGATAAAGCAATTTTAGTTGTGTCCCTGGTCTAGGACTTCAAAATCCTAAGGACATAAGAAAATTTTGATAAACAGCAGAAAAGGTTGAGCTCTAAGCATCACTCAGTACCCTGATATCCACTGTCCATCATACTCCAGAAAAGCTGTGTAAGTTAATCCAATGGCTTTCAACAGACCTCAATTTTAAGTCCCCACATGCAATGCCATGAAAAAGAAAAATCAGATGCTTATTATGTCTGGGAAACAGTACAACAGAGCTCTGCACTACAATGTATCTCAGCCAGAGATCCAATGAAAAGAGGAAATAGGGACAGGACTATATCTTATTTGATTTTATGACATTTCACTAAGCCTGAGGGAAAGGACTCAACATCCAGATAGGGCCAGTCCCCTGTTCCCTCAAAATCACTTAGGGCAGAGAAAGAAGCCCCTGAAATGTGAATTGCCCAGCACGGAAAAAAGTTGAAACAACTTTGAGGTCATGGGCCCAGGGAAACTGCAACCAAAGGGAAAAGAATCAAAAAGTGAAAACTAAGGAAAACATATGGAAATTACTGATCTTAGGAACAAGAAAACTTAGCAGAAGATCTTGAACATATGCAGATAAATCAATAGGGAAGGTGCTACAAGCAAAGGGAATGTGGCTTCCAGATAAGCTAAATTAGCTCAGAGAGCTATGAATAAATATTTCACAAAAGAAAACTAATCAACAGTGAATGAGGTAGAGAACCCCATAGATTCTTAAGAAAACATGCAACTGCAAATGATTTAAAATAGAGAAAAGAATTGAGAAACCATAATTTATGATCTGCACATCAGATAAAATTGGCAAAAAGAAAAATGCGAATTCAATGTTGCAAGTCTTATCAAAGAAAATTAATAACTGGTTGGGAATATAAATGCACAAAAATGAAGGAAAATCTGGAAGAATAGACTAGAAAGACATTGAAGTAAAAGAAAACATGATCTCCATACAAATACAATAATATCAAAGACAGGATGTTTAGAGTAAATATATCAGTCTCCCAGAAAGATCATACACACATAATTTAAGTGATTGTAAAATTATAAATAATATGATTAAAAAAAGAGACATGAAGAGATAACATCACTCCACTCCTTTGTAGTTGGGAGAGAGACAGAGACAAAGAGAGAAGGAGGCATAATGGAAATTCTACTGAAAAAGCAGATAATATTAATAAAAACCTATTCAAAAGTGCTAAATCTCTGACTTCTGAGTGTTGAAGGATCAATAGAGACTGGTAAGGATGACTAAGCACAACAAAAAGGGATGTTTTAAGTAATATTAGGAGAATGTAGATCAAGGAAGTGACAATATCACTCTTCAGGTGGATGGGACAACTATCATAACCAAATGGAGAAAAGGTAGAGTTACTCAATGTTACTTTGATTCTATTTTCCCTTCTGAGGAAAAATAATCTTTGATTATGAAAGGATGGGAATTATTAAAAGTGAATTAAAACAGAAGATAAATCAATTGATCATAAGTGAGCTCTGAGCTTCTCTTGAGTTCATGTCAGATTCAGAGCAACTAAATCTTTAAGAAACTAATGAAACTGATTATTGAATCACTATAAGTGATCTTTGAAATGTGTTGATGGATGGAAAAAGTAAGCACAGAGTTGGAAAATGGCAATTTATCTAATTTCTTTAAAGAAAATTCCTGTAAGCTATAATCCAATCAGTTTCTTTTCAATTCCTAGAAGGGGAAAATGTATAATTAATGTTAGCGAATAAGACAAAGAAGCAACAATCACAGAGACCCAACATGACATCATTCAAGAATAGGTCATGCCCAAATAACATCTCCTAACTAGATTAGAAGATGAGGGGAATGATATAGAAATATATCTAGCTTTTAGTGCAGCATTATGTCCTGTTTGTACCACATTTGGATCATTGCATTCTGTTCTGAGCACCACATTTTATATAGGATTTTGATAAATTGGAGAAGAGTCAGAGGAAAACAACAACTATGGTGGAGGATTTGTAGACTATAATATATGAGTATCAGGTAAGGGAGTATCAAGGAAGTATCAAGTCTGGAGAATAGGAGATTTAGGAGGCCCATGATATCCGTCTTTGAGAATTTGAAGAATTATCATATGGAAGAGGTATTAGATGTGCTCTATTTAGCTTTATTGCTAATGCCAATTAGGATCAATGAGTGGAAGTTGAAGAAACAAATTTAGGCTTGCCATATAAGATCAAGCTTCGTATTCCAGTTAGAACTGTTCAAATGTGGAATGCTCCCCCTCAGCAGATTATGTTTACCTTTTAGTGAGGGGTCTTTGGTTAGAAGACGTCAGCACTGCAGGAGAAATCCTGGAACAGAAGCAAAATCAGAAGTCCAAAGAAAAAGAGAATGCTAGCTTACCAAGATTGCCAGTTACTGGGAATCCTGTTGGGTCAGTAAGTGAGTAGTGAGAAGTGAGGAGTGAAGTAGACTTCATTGCTGTCTCCCTGTTTCCTATGTTTACTGCTCATTATCCTGAGACATGCTGTGACTATAACCTTCCCTTTTCCTTTTCCTTGAGATCTGTGGGTATAGAGTTGGGGCTTTCCCGAGCCACACAAGAAGATCTGAGAGGGATATCTATATGCATTCTAGGAAATAGTCCAAGGTAAATGTCTTTATATAGGTGTCCCTGATCTGTTTCTTTGCACTTTAACCTATTTTCTTTTTTCTTCCTATTTTCAATTAACTTTGTGTGAATTAACAGTGTACTGTCTATTATCACTAATAATTATTTTAAAATTTATTTTATGTTTCATTTCTAGAATAAAACAAGACTTTCCATAACATAGTAGAATAAAAAAGATGATTGTAGATGACACTGAAACTACATTATGCACAATTTACTATTCCTTTCAATTATACAACAAACATATAATATAAACTTCTTTTTTCTTCCCTACCACCCACCCTAGAGATGGCACAATATATAAAAATATATATCTGTGTATGTATGTATATGAACATCTGTATATGTAGAATTATTTTATACACACTTCTGTTTGTCAGTTATTTCTCTGCATGCAGATAGCATCTTTCTTCACATATCCTTTATAATGAACTTAGGTACTTATAATACTTAAAATACTTATTCACTCAGAGTAATTTTTTCTTTTGGAAATATTGCTCTTACCCTATACAATGTTCTTGTGGTTCTCTTGTACTCTCTTAAAACATCTATGGATTGGAGGTGAATTTTTTAAGAATAGAGAAGATATATGTGTGTTTATAGGCAACATGAAGGCAGTACAGGGAGAATGAGGATGATAGAGGGAGAAGTCTTAGACAGAAGACAGAATGGAATGGAATCACTTTTATGGATCCAGTGTTTTGCCTTAACAAGGAGAATGGCTTCTTCTTCTTGAGAAATGGGGATGAAAGAAGGGATAGATGGAGAAGATCTCTGAGGGATGTCAGATGAAGATGAGAGAAGAAAAGAGAGCTCTTTTAAAAAGATATAAGTTTTTCAGTGGGTGATGAGAAGAAATTCTCAGCTGACACAGTGAAGGGAGGGATTATTATAGGAATCTTGAAAAGAGATTAAGCAGTCTGAAATAGCAGATGTGGTGAGTGGAAGATCATTTACTAAATAGAAACTGATAAGGCCCTGAGCCACTGCTCCCACTAGAAAGCAGACAACTTAGATATTGCACAATCGCATTAGATAATTATTAGAGTGACACACTATCTTTCTATAGGATTAAGAAGAGGAACATCCAAGTGACATGAACGCTACAGAGATTCTCAAGTGATACAAACAAAATCTTTTTGCAAAAAAACTAATAAATTATATAAACACAAGGTCTCAACAGATAAAAACAATATACTGCAGAAAATTGCCATAAAGTGAAATTCTGTATCTTAAACTCTATTTTATCACATAATCCCATTTTAAAAAGATGATATATTTTGGTGAGGCCATTATATTGAAAGATATAGTAGCTGTAGTTTCTTGCTTAGAGGAGCCAGAAAATGACTTAAATGTTATAGGAATGGATGCAGGGAGGTCCCAGCACTATGATCACTCTATATCTCTACTGGTAAAAGCATACTGTAATGTTCTTACAGAAATGATAAAGCTGAAAGTTCAAATTTCACAGAAGAATTTCTTCAATGTAATATATGCCACATCTTTCTTTCCCATTGTATTATATTAAAATGGTTCATTATTGTCATAAGAAAGAAATTAAATTACAGGACATCCTTTATACTGAAATTTCCAACCTTTTCTTTAGAAATATTTGCCAAAAGTTATCAAATATTATTTGCACAAAACATCTTGCATTTAAAGAAAATACACATTATAATCTCAAAAAGTCTCAAAAGATAGAGACCATTATCCCAATTTCATCAGGAGAATATTGATAATGACATTAAAATGTTTGACAATTATTTGAAGTTCCATAAAGAACTAATACCTTTTGATAAAGCATTTAGAACACTTTCATAAATAATTAAATGATTAATAAATATTTTTGATGATGACATTAAGTAAGCACATTTGCCATAAATGCATTCCAAATGTGTGGAATATTCATGTATCAATTATAACACAGTATTTATTGATGTTTAGAAACATTTTTATTGAGGAATTTTTTGTTTGGTTTTGGCTATTAGTAAGATATATTCATCTGTAAAATGTATACATCACTGAAATTAATTAATTTGTTAGCTTCAAGAGTACTATTTTGAAATAAAATGTTGTCAGTTTTTTTAATCTTTGAAGTTAGAGTTTAAAATTAGTGAATAATTTATGAAGTAATTTTCAAGTTGTAGCATCTCGAGGATCATGGGATTCAGGGAAGACAACTTATCTAATTCAAGTTCCTCATATCCTCTTATTGATGAGAAAATTAAAGTCCACAGAGAAGAAAAACTGGTCCAAATTCACACAGATTGTGAAAGCATCTAAATTCCATGCTGACCTCTCTGAATTATCTTTATAATATAGCAAATGACTCAAGTTCCCCATATTTAATTTTTACACAATTTTTCAGGAAATTCCTAAATTAATAACCCTAACCATGTCCCAGAAACATAGATTTATCTTTTTATACCAATATTCTATAGTGTTATTATAGTAATACAGTAAGAAAAGGAACACAATACTTGCAGGAGAACTGAAGAAATGTTCACTAGAGTGAATGTAGGGGCACAGTATGATTATGAACAGGCTTCTTGTAGAAGAAGATGGGATTTTGGCTGAAGAAATGCAAAAGGCAGAGCTGAGGAGAAAGAGAAGTATAGGCATCAGAAACAGTGAGTGAAAATACATTGTGGGGAGATGAAAGTTAAGGAAAGTCCAGGTGATTAGATACTTTAAAAGTCAAAGAAAGAATTTAATATTTGATGCTGGAGTTCATAGGAAGGAACTGGAGTTTAACTAAATTGAGGAAGAGAGTCAAATAAGCAGATCTATGCTTAAGGAAGACCAATATGATAGCTGAATGGAGAATAGTTTGGAGTAGGCAGGGACATGAGTGAAGGACTCAAGTTCCAATCAGCATGTTATTGCAGTTATCTGAGTAGAAGGTGATAAGAGCCTGAACCAGGGTAAAGGCAGTGAGAGATGTTTTGAAGAAAGAAATGACAGGATGTTGGAGATACTCAATGTTAGTAAGCACAGCCTGAATAAAGATCCAGTAAAGGAAAATAAGAAGGATCATCAGTCTTTCAATAAGAAAGATGATAAAGATAATGTCACAAAAATCTAGAGAGAAGAGGATGTTAAGGAGAAGAATATAATAGATTTTGTCAAAGGTTGTAGACAGATTAAGAAGGACAAGGATGGAGAAACAATACTACGTTTGGGAGTTAAGAAATCATTTGGTGACTTTGGAGATAGCAGTTTCAGTTGAATGATGATTTTAGAAGCCAGGCTGAAGAGAATAGGAAGAGTAGAAAGGAAAGAAAGTGGAGGTAACAGTTTAAGATGTCCTTTTCAAAGAGTTCAACCATGAAATAGAACAGACACATAACATGATAGCTAGTAGGGATGGGTACATAAAGTAAGAGGTGAGTTGAGACATTTTTGTATTTGTAAGTAGTAGAGAAATAGTCACTGGATGGAGAGATAGTGAATATAAATGAGAAAATGGAGATGAGAGTGATGGTAGTCTCCTGGAGAAGATGAGATTGAATGGGATCACTTGTGTAGGTAGAGAAGTTTGCCTTGGCATTTGGAGGAGCCACTTCTTCTTGTGAGATGAGGTGAAGGAGAAGATAGGGGTAGAAAGCATCTTAAAATCTGAAGTAAGGAACAAGAGATAATGTGATTATTAATAGGTATTACTTAGGAAAACAGAAAGAACCTGATTAGAGCTTTAGAAAAATTAAAGATGATAGATACTTAGTGATTAGTGAATGACAGTAGTACTCTGACCAGGTGTCAGTGCAAAAAGACTTTTAAAAATATATAGGACACATATATACTAAACACATCAATTATTAATCATGATGCAATAAAACTATATTCAAAAAAGAACAATTAAATAAAAAATTAAAAAAATAGTTGGCAACTAAATAGCATTATTCTAAAGAACTGATGGGTCAAAACAGTGAATTAGAGAAACAATAGAAAATTTCATCAAAGAAAGTGAAAGCAGTAGTACAACATACCAAAAGACTAAGAATGCAACATTGAATTGAGCACACAACTAAATTCAGGACAAATTCTGAAAACTAAACAAAAGCTAATAAAATTGAAAGTATGACAACAATAGAACTAAGAGTTTTTAAAAGGAATAAAGATTTTTTAAAGGTAGTAATCTGCTATTTCAAATAAAGTCAAATTGTTTATTTTAAAAATGAAATAAAGGATCATGCATAACAATCATATAAGTAATAAAAGAAATTAAAAGAAACTTTTTCCTACTTAAATGATAACAAAACTTAAAACTAAATTTAAAATATCCAGGGTAATAAAAGGAAAAATAGACAATTTAAATAACCCAATATCAAAAAAAGGAATTGAACAATCAATAAGTGAACTCTAAAAGGAAAAAAATCCAGGACTAGACAAATTTAAAAGTGAATTCTGTAAAAGTCTAGGACCCATTTTTATTATAATACTTGAAGGCATATAAATAAAAATTTCTCTTCTTACTGTTGTGAAAATATCTATCTACATTCAAATAATATTTATCTATATCCAAGAATCATCATATTTATAAAGGAGAAAAATTAAAGGACTTTCAAATAAAGTTAGATTTAAATCAAGGATGCCAACTGCCACCATCACTATTACTGAATGTACTACTAATAATGTTTACCATAATAATAAAAAGAAAAACTAACTTGCAGGAATAAGCATAAACAAAGAAGAAATGAATTTATTGGGTTTTTGTATGTGATATGATCGTTTCTTAGAAAACCACAAGGAGTCAACTAAAACATCAATAGAAGCAACTGATTCATTAAAACTGCATTATATAATATAAATCCCCACAAATTATATTAATTTCCATATGATGCCAATAAAATGAACAATTTCAGGAAAACGGGAGAGGCCTTTATAAATTGATAGTGATAGTGAAATGAGTAGAACTAGGAAAGCATTTTATGCAATGAGAACTTCAATATGGAAAATAAAATTTTAAAAAACTTAGAATGATAACTCTGGGATAAACAATGAGACCAGATGACCAAAGAGGAATCACCTCAATAAATTTTCTTGTCTTAGAGGACTAATGAGCTTAAAAAGCATACATTTTTAGGTATAATCAATGTGAAAATTTGAACTATCCATACTTTTGATAAGATACTTTCTTTGTTGTTAAATATAGGACTTGTCAAGGCCAGATTCTAAATGGATACTAAATAAATTATACATCTTCAGGTAAATGTACTATAGAAAAATAATATTGGGTGATCAATTGAGCATGGTAAGGAATATCAAATGTGTAATATGAAATAGATTGAGGTCTCTCTCATATTTGTTGGACCCATTGTGATGAACTTAAGGACTGATATGAACAGGAGTTGTCCAAGACAAGCAAGCATACGTAAGTAACAATATGCATTTTTGAAGGGAATAGAAATTATAGATTCATATGACCATTTAATTTTTATTTCTATTGTATCTAGAAATATTAATGTGTAATATTCAAGTTTGGAATTATATCACTAGCATTTTATAGTCATATTTATCACCCATTTCTACTTAATAAAATATTAAAAATAACTGCTTTCTGAGACTTTCATTGGAAGTATTCATTCTAATAAATACTTTAATGGATCTATGGTCTCATTTGCCTAAATTGGTTCAAATTACAACTCACCTTTACCTTTTCATCTTTTGTAGTTCTTTTCTATGTCTTTCAACAAAATCTTCATAAATGATTCAATAAATAGTCTGAAAGCTTTCCTCTGTTTTTGTTTGTTTTATTTTGCTTTAGTTAAAGTTTCACAGGTATTTGTAAAGAAGTAGTCTTACGCCCATGACATGATTAATTCACTCCTTCTCATATGGTATCCCCTTAATAAATGCTTATTGCTTGATTGGCTTATAGGTCAATTTTGGAAATACGCTTAAAGTTCCTTATACTGATCCTGTTTCTCTCCATTGCCATTCTGTAATGTTGATTCTTCATACAACATTACTAGAAGAAAACTTATTTTTTAAAATGGGTTTTATTTGAGGATGGGAGGGTAAGAGAGCAGATTTGGGATGATTAAAAGCACAAGTAATTTCCTTAACATGATCCAACCCAATCTCTTCTTCCTGTTCAATTGTGGACCTAATCTGTTGTTTATCTGTAGCACATTCCAAATATAATATTATAAAGTTGATTTTTAAAATGTATTTTTATAACTGTATTTGAAAATAATTAGTTTCCTTTGTAATCGTATATATTTTATGTATTAAATACATTTAAGGGGTCCTTGAATTTTACCAGATTTCCAAAATGATCTATGACAAATAAAAAAGTCTAAAACCCTTTGTTTAAGCAACACATCTTTTTATTTCAAACTATTAATATCCTAAAATGCCTGAGTTCAGATTAATCCTGTGTCAGGCAATGGAGGAGAGTTCAGACTTTAATGTGAGCAACAAGTTTGAAGCCACTTGGTAAATGTTTTATTATTTTAAGAACCATGTGTTCTTGTTATGAAATATTTATTTAACTATAAACTTATTATTTCTATTCTAAGAGTAAAATCCATATTTAAATGGAATTTGAACATATTCACATCTGTTTCCATGGAGAATCAACCCTATTTTGTCATGGTTGTGTGTTCACTGAAATGCAGTCAGTTATTTTAAAAAAAGTTACAGGGTTCCACCAGGGGGTAGAGTCTAAGAGCCAATTTTTACTGAGTAGAAGTAAAAATTTACATAAGCCTTGATAATTTTTAGAACTAGTCAAAGATAAAAGAAAGGTAGCTAAATCTATGTTAACCATAGGACATATTGCAATTATTCAATGTTACCAATCAAGCAGGGTATACACAAACCAAACTACTGGTTAGTACCTGTTAATACTATCTGATATTTAATAAAACAAAGGCGGGTCAAGGAAATAGAAGAACCCAGAAGGAGTATTCAGAAAAAATCTGCAAAGATTTTTTTTTACAACACTATTAAGGGCAATAGTGCCAATTTGGAAACTCCTCCTCGGCTGCCACTCAGTTACAAGTGAATGGAAAGCCTGGATCTTCCAAAGTCACAGGTCTTTGGAACATGTGACTCTTGAGGAACCCATTCTCCTACAATCAGGAGAGAAAAGACATTAAAAGGCTCACTTGCATAGTTGAGTTCACATTCTATTTAGGAAGTAGTGGAGAGACCGCTATGATTCCAACGTAGAGAAGAACAATCCTTCTCCAACCTCACTAGGATCACATGATGCCACCTGGAGAGGCACAGCTGAAAGATTCCAAGTACAAGCTGTATCATCTTTTAAAAGTCCACTGGGTATCAATTCTTCCTGCTTAGATACCAATTAGAGGCTTTTTGTTACCTTAAATAGCAGCATTTTAGCCCTGAGTCATACATGACTGGATGCTGGCCCCAGAACTCCTTTGAGGTCAGATGGAACCAGGCAGGAAATATTTGTGAATTTTCTAAAGGATGGTCCCTGTGAGTGAATTCAGCCTCACTACATGAGAAATAGTTTATTTTCAATCAAGAATTATATATAAACTTTTAGCTTCAGAGTTTTTAACCTGGGTTCCATGAATTTGGTATATACATACACAGATGCAGTCACACACACCTATACATACACATACACATACATATACACACACGTACTGATAACCTATCAGTATAATTGCTTTACTTTGTAATCCTGTATATTTTATGAATTTAGGAACATCAGTCCATAGGCCTTACTAGATTTCCAAGGGGATCATCACAAACAAGAAATTAAAATTTCTGTGAATGGATTATTGAGTCAATAGATATTTATTGAATGACTACCACAAATATGTTCTTTGCATGGTGATAGATAAATAAGGGTGAGATAGATGAAATATGAGACATAGACTTGACCTTCTAGGCTGAAATAAGGTGCAGGCCACACAGGACACAATACACATCCATCAAGAAATAAGGACACCTATTATTAGCACTTTTAATAATAGCATAAGGGCCAGATTACCCTCTCCATTTAGTTGATGTAACCATGGAAGTCCTGGAATATTCAAAGTATTAGCAAAAACCTATAAACAGCAAGATGGGGCTGACGCACTTTAGGAAAATGTGAGGATAAAGAAAATATTTTTTTAGTTGAAGGGAAACCAAAGAAAGGGATTGCACAGGTGGAAAAAAATTAAAGAATTCCAATGTTTTGAGGCTGGAGAATGTCGAGGCTATAGATAGAAATAGTAAAGTTTAATAGAGAGTTGATCATAGGATCACATAGAGCAAAAAAGAGGCTTCACAGGCAAATTCCCTCATTTTATAAATGAGCCACAGAGAAATAAAATGACTTACCCAGAGTCATACAGATAATCAATTTCTGAGGCCCTTGCACAGGATTTCTCCACTAAAACATCTTGTTGCCTCTAAACTCAATAGGGAAAAATAAGATAATTTCTAGGCATGTTGGGTTTTATATAACTGTAAGGTCTCCAAATATAGAAGCCCCCATACCATAACATTATATAACATTATATATATATATATATAATATACATAAATATGATATAATTTATATTATATTGTATTGCATTGAACTTTCTGAATGTACTTATTGTTGAGTGGTAAGAATAGAAAGCAAAATTAGCTAATGACAGATACCAAAGGAAATGGCAGAGAGTGGGAGAACTGGAAAAATATCAAGGAAGCCCAAAGAATGACCAAAATTATCAAATGCTATAAAGGGAGCAAAAACAATTAATACTGAGAAAACCAGTTGTATTTGGCAAGCAAACCTTTTAATTTCAGTAGAATGCTGAGGGTAGAAACCTGATTGTCTAGAAGTTAAAGAGGAATTAGAAATGGTACAGCTTAATGTCTAAAAAAGTCCTGAAGGTTTGTGGGACACTGGGAGTGTGTAACCAGTTAATCAGAGAAAGAAAGAGATAAAGAAAGAAGAAATGAATTGTTTCCCTCTATATCTTGCTTATAAATGCAGAAAGCAAGCTTTACTGTTAACATCCACTAGCATGCTGATGACCTATTCTGGTAAACTAATAATTTTGTGACTCATGAACATCCTTTAAAATAAGTTAAGGTCCCACAAGGATTCTTTCTCTTCTAAATGGAAAGAATAATTTTATTTTTACAATCCCAAACTCTAGCCTGAGCTGTCTCCTGGGCCACACACACAGCTACAGATGCCCGAGGAATATTTATTCCCTCCATGTATGAAGTGGCAATGCTTGAAGTACAGCTGTTTGTAACAGCTGCTAGGAAAAGAAAAACAGAATGGATCAGTGGAGAGTAGAGTGGTAGGGCCAGCCTTTTACTTAATAAATAGAAAGAAGCAGCATTTTCATTAAAAAAATAAAATATAATTTATGGAAATTTCCTAATACCTTTCCTGTCTGTGGATCATATTTAGTAGAGGCTGAATGGCATCCTGTAGGTGTTGATGAAGCTTCTAAAGATCACTAAATTTGACCAGTTAGGCACTTAAGTAATCATCACCATTCAAGACCCCGAAAGTGATGGAAAAGAAATGTGATTGAGTGTCCTTGGTCACAGGGAACTTCTGATATAAACAGACTACTTAGCATAGAGCAATTGCGTTAGGGATGTAGAAACCTTAGATACTTACAAGCTATATGCATATGCATAAGTGATCCGACCTCTAAGAACTTTTTCCCTCATCTATAAAATAGAGATGGTAATGTTAACACTTCCCCCCATATATGGTTGTTGTAAATGATGTTTTTTTCAAACTTTAAATCATTATATGAGCATCAGCTATTATTGTTTCTAATGTAGTTAGGGAAAAAAAACTTGAATCTAAGAAAATGATTTTAAAAATAACTTACAAGGTATAAATTAGTGCTAAAATGTGTGCTTTGGCTAATATACTTAGGGAGGTTAGGAAGGGTGAGAAGTGCCCAAATTTCTCCTCAGATGTCACACCACACTTGTCTAGATGACTGAATGTTTTTCTTTAAAACATGAATTGAAATTTGCACTGGATAGATATCACTACATAGGTTGCTCTTGATCCCTCTCCCAGGGAAAAAAAACAATGGTGTAGCCCTGTTCAGTTTAAACTGGAATTTTCCATCATATTTAATATTGACCAGCTATAATTCTAAGGGAGTATAGAAGATCCAAATGTGCTCTCATGGATCATTTCATCAGTTGGAATTCTTACATGATGTTCTGGGGGAATAATCACTGTTATTCTTTTGTTTTGAAATGTAGCAACTGTTTTGAAATACAATATTTTAAGTGCCAAAATGCTTTCCCCTTCTCCCCACATTTCAGAGTCATGATGTAAGAAGAAACCTGACAGCTAAGTGGAGGAGAAAGCAAGACTAGTATGTAGATATGTATGTATGTTTTTGTATGTATGCATGTATAAGTAGTTTTTAATAATAAGCTGAACACAAGAATAATCCAATTTTACAGCTATCTGATTCTATTTTGAAACCTCTCTTTCTCCAGAAAAGAGTTAATTGAAATTATTCCTGTTTGTTCTATATGATTTAATCACAATTTTAAAAAATAGGAAAAGGGACAGAAGGATAAATCAAGAAGGATAATACTAAAGGATAAGTGAAAAGGAAATTGAGATCATTGCACACAAGTAACAAAATTCACTGAAGCCTGAAAATATACTTCTTAGCAGATGAACTAATTTTATGAAATACACTGTTTCCAAACTTAGTGCCAAGATGATATGTGTATAGCAGGAACTTAAATATCACCTGTGTGTATTATAAACTTGACTTCAGTTCTATGTTTTTAAATTAAGTTCAAGTTGGTTCTCTTTCTGGTCAGCTAATGTGCTTTGTTTTTTAACATACTGAAAATGAAATATCAGAGTTAAAAGTAATTTTTGTTCTTCCTAGTAATAAGGTGGAATGGGCCAAGTACTATGCTATCAGGAAGGACACATGAACCATAAGGTCACTTCAAACATTAACTATCAATTTGACTTTAAGCGGTTTGACTTTATTTCACTAGATAACAATTTGACCATCAAATGAGATGGTTTAAAGTTAGTAAGAAAATTTGCTTTTTTTTCTCCCTCTTAGCTCTTTTTCTGACTCTTATGACTCAGGTTCTGCCTCATTCTAGAAGTTCCCTTTTCAGTTGGGGTGTGATATGCTTTCACCATGCTGGCTCCCTTCCTTTGTTGATGAATTCCTGTGGGGGTCTCCAATTTGGACACAGGCCCAGGCTGGCAATTCTTCTTTCCCTTCTCATTTGTGCTTATGTTTGTGCTTCATAATTTGATTCCACCACTGAACTCGCATTTCACCCTGGAACTGCCTTTATTATCTACTCTCTTTTCTCATTGTTGAGCTCCTTTCAGGGTCTCTATTTTGAAGCTACATCATGGCTAGCTATATTTTGTTATTCTCCTAGATGTGACTCTAAAGACTGCTACCATGAATTCACTCATTTTTAACCCCTCATTAGATAGCAAGATCCTTGAGGCAAGAGCTGATTTCTTTTTCCCCTTGCCTTTGTACTCCCAGAACAAAAGCATGGCATGATCTTGTAAGAAGTACAAAAGCTCCAAATGAAGTGAGGTTGGAAAAGAATTCTTAAAATAAAAAGGGGAAGGTAGGTATATTGGGGGGAAAAGAGCTATTACTTTTGCAATGGATGGGATGATGATAAAGGGAGAGGGAGGAAATGTACTGTTCAAGTCATATTTTTACCTCTCCATTTTTCTGAGAAGGAGAATGTTCTTTGGATTTGAAAAGACAGAACAAAAAATATTTAATGAGGAGTTAAAATCCATGATGAGTAGGGAAATAATAGAAGGGCAACTTACTTCCAATCAGATCTGACTGCTGAGCCACTATTGGTGGTAATTGAAAAATGGAAAAAGGAAGAGATTCTGCAGGAGCAGAGAAGTGAAAATGTCTCAATTTTCAAATATGAGAAGGTTCCAGAATCTGAAAACTATAAGCCAGTGAGCTTTAATCCTGAGACATGTGATTAACGGAATTATTAAGGTAGAGCCAGGATGGTGGAGTAGAAGGATGGACTTGCTCTAACTCTACCCCCATAACCCATAAAATACCTGTAAAAAAATTACTCTAAATAAATTCTAGAGCAACAGAAGTCACAAAACAACAGAGTGAAAGAGATTTCCAGTCCAAGACAGCTTGGAAGGTTGACAGGAAAGGTCTATCGCACCAAGTTCAGAGGAGAGTGCAGCTTAGCCACGTGGTTCAGCAAAGACAGGACAGAGGCAGACCTCAGGGGGTGGAATCCCCAGCAACCGCTTCAGTTCCCAAATTCCTCAACCTACAAATGCCAAAGACAACTTCAAAGGTCAGTGAGAAAGCTCCTTTACCATCCTGAGATTTTCTACCTGTGGCATGAGCTCATTGTATTTTTATCTTTCTATACTTCCCCCTTTCTTGACTTTTCTGGTTTTTACAATTTTCTCCTTTTTTCTCCTCATTTCTTCTAATGCTAGGTATCTTAGAACAAAAGTTCTCTTGAGTTTAGGATTGTAGAGTATTCAGAAAAAAAGGGCCACTGAATGTTAAATAAATTGTCAGTTTTCTGAATAAAGAGGGATAGCACTGAGTGCCATAAGGACAAGGTTGGTATACCTAGATACAACATACTTTTGGTATGAGATTCAGAATCAAGAGGAGGATCCAGATCAGGCTCTCTGTTTGGAATCTATTCTCTTCCTGCTTTGGTAGGTATGATGATTGTGTGTAAATGAAGAGGAAAGGAGGAAGGAAAACAGAAGAATTTGATTCTCATATGACATTGAATATGGGAATGTGATGAAGGGAATTCAAAGTTACCATCACCACTACCCTAAAAAAAAACCATTGAACTAGGAAGTGATGAGGGCTGGAAAGGGGATGTGAGACCCCCACAAAGACTGGGGTACCAAAGACAGGTCATCTGGAGAAGAATTCATGGACTCAAGCACTGTTGAGGTCAAGGTAAAGATTTATTACACTTTTCAGTGGGTAAAAGTTCCTAGGGAACCCGCAAACTTAAAGGGGTACAGGGAGAGTAAATATAGGATATTCTATAGTATCACTTGTGCCAAATATGCTAACTTTATATTTTGAGGTGGGATTAGGGAGTAGTTAAGGAGTGTGTTCCTCCTTTGCTGCAGAAGAAGACCTTGCCATCAGAGAAATAATGACATGACTTGCACTTGACTTTGTTTTTGAGTGAAGGAGAGCTATGCAGGTTACCAGCCTCACTTTTCCTCCAAGGCCATCTGAATCCAGTGATCAGATATTCATCAAGATGACTGGAGATGACCCAGGATGAGGCAATTGGGGTTAAGTGACTTGCTCAAGGTCACACTGCTAGTGAATGTCAAGTATCTAAGGTGAGATTTGAACTCAGGTCCTCCTGACTCCTGCACTGGTACTCTCTCCACTGTACCACTTAGCTGCCCTGGTTAAGGAGTGGTCAGTTCTTAAAGGAACATGTACTTTTGGTATCTATTGTGCAGGTATTTTACCCAAAATTCAGCAGGAAATAGCCCAAGAAGTGACTACCTGGAAGTGTGATTTTAGGCCTAAAACATCACTAAATCAAGCAGAGGTCAGGGCTGGCTCAGAAATACCAGGTTGTTCTTATCAATGTCTTGTTAGACAAGGTAAAGGTAAGGGAATATATGTGTGTCTAAGTCTAAGATATATATGATTGCTCAGTGAGAAGTAAATGTCGTTTTGACCCAGTACACAGTCAATTCAGTTCACAACTGGCTCAAACTAATGAGATCTATAGATGCAACTGACTACTATAGCAGGAAGGGAGATAATGGCTGTTGCTGGGGCAGGCTGTGCCCTTGGGCTGGGGAGAAATTGCCTGAGATAGCATTTTGAGACTAGGGAGAAATGTGATTTTTAAAGAGAAATGTCATTTTAGAATTGGGGTCCAAGTACATGCATCCAAACACCTCATCAGACCAGTCACTATCTTGGCATAACCTGTCATAACTTGCTGAGAAAGACCCATACTTCTGTCAACACCTGTGCTCAACATTTCTGCACTGAAAACTGTAACTTTTCAATGCCTTTTTGTAAACCTCACAAAATAGCAAGCATGTGGAAAGAACACGGGCAACTTGCCCATCTGTATCTCTTCAGATTTCTGTGGCTGTTGTATTATACTGCAAACATGATAAAGTAAGAGAAAAGAAGCTGTCAATTTGAAAACGTGAAAAGGGAATATTAAATTCTCATTCCAAATCCACAACCTTTCCCCCTTAACAACAACAATAAAAACTAGATAAAAGAAAAATCCGATATGCCTTTTATCACAATAACAATTTCCTCCATTTCCTACATTTACTCAGTAGGTAAAAACTGATAAATACAACATCCCTACAATAAGCTTATATAAAACATAAACCCTCATACTATAGGAGAGCATAGAATAGATGAGGCAAAGATCAGTTGCATTTTCCAACCTCTGGATCTTTGCCTTAAATTCTCTCTACCTCAAATGCAGGCTGGATACCCTCATTTTCCCTTATAAATACATAATTTATTTTTTTAAATCTTACCTCATCCATGAAGCCTTCTTCAAGAAACTCTGTAACAATGGGTACCTTTTGTATAAATGTTGTGGCATTTAATATCTGTACCCATTATATAGCACTGATGAATTTTATTTCTCTAAATACTTTCTTAAATTTCCTATATTGTAAATCCCTGGGAAATTTTGGAGAGAAATGAGCATGACATTTAAGAATTAAGATAGGAAAGGTAGAAGAGTCAGAGAGACTCTACACCCTAGACTTTTAAACAGATTTTTAAATATTCAGAGAAAGGTTCAAAAGGATGATTTATGATCAAACACTTGCCTTCTTACTGTTCATCATCAGAGTATTCTCTTGTCTCTTGACAGGTTTTGATTTTAATTGGTAAATTCAATTCAAGAAGAATTTTATTAATCATATACTATATTCAAGCCACTGTGCTAATCACTGGGGATTCAAAGGCAAATGAGAAGCGATCCAAAACTTACTTTTTTTACTGAAAAGGTGGTAAAATATATACACATGTAAATATTTGTGGTACAAAATAATACAGTTTTTAAGATTAGGAAACAGTTAATCACTGTTAATCACCACAGGAAAGGTGTGGGGTGATTTTAAGTCCTGGTCTGTGCCCCCTAGTTATTTGGATAATGCATGTCAGTCAGAAAGGAATTGCCTCTTGAGTAGCACTCCATTAATTTCCCTTCTGGGGATAATCCCAAACATTTAGAATAGTCATTTGAGGCTGTAGCACTGTACTTGTTCCTTGATGTCTCTAACAAACCCAAGTTCATTTTTCTTCCAAGGTTGAGTCCAAACACTAGAGTGCTACTATAAGCCTGAAGAACTGCATAGATGATAAGGGAAAGATGATACTCTATTAAAAAAAAAGAATTATGTAGATTGCTTATAGTCTATTAGGAATTCCCTATGTCTTTTCTGAATTTTCTGGAGGGTAAAATAAAGACTTCCATATATTTATATATTTAGGGTTAGAATTACCTTGCTTGCATGTGTCTTGTTTGTACTAAAGACCTTTTCACTCCCATTAATGAGAAGCTGAACATTAGTTATATTGGACCTATACTCTGAGATCTCCCAGGGACAAATGTACATAATAACAAAAATGGGAAAAAAGTTCTGATTTTTTTAAGAAACTACCCAAATTGCTTGTGATTTGCAAGTTCAGCTCTGTAGGTGCTAGACAATAATCGGTATTCATCAATGTTTTAACTGAAGGGGTAGATGGCATGTTTATTAAATTTAAAGAAATAAGAGCAAATACCTAGAAAAGATAACATACATGTGATGATGGAATGAGACTCTAAAGAGAATTAATAAGCTAAAACGGTGAGATAAATCTAATAAGATGAAATTGAGTAACTATAAATTGAGAGCTAGGTGGTGAAGTGAATACTGGGCTTGAAATTAGGATGATTCATCTTCATGAGTCTAAATCCAGACTCAGATTTACTACTTACTAGCTGTGTGACCCCGGGCAAGTGTTTGCTTCAGTTTCTCACCTGTAAAATGTGCTGACAGTCTAGTATCTTTGCTAAGAAAACCCCCAAAAAGAGTCATGAAGACTTGGATATGACTGAAATGACTGAACAATACAATTCAAAGGCTCACACTTAGTTTCCAAAAGTTAAGCTTAAAAGATTGAGATAGATATCATTTGAGTAAAATAATTTATCTGAAAAACATCTGGGTGTTTTAGAGGACTGTCATGCTTACTATGTATCACCAGAATGACAAGTCAGTTTCAAAAGCTAATTTAAGCTATGGTTTTTTCAGCAGCAATATATGGCTGTGAAAGTGAACATTAAGGAAAGTTGTGTGCCACAGAATCAACACTTTCAATTTGTGTTTCTGAAGAAGAGCACAGTAAGAAGACAAAATCAGTGAATACTGAAAAAAATTGTCAGGCTATTCACTGGAAGATCAAATACTGAAGCTGAAGTTTAAATACTTTGGCTACATTATGAAAAGGCAGGACTCATTGGAAAAGACTCTGATGTTGGGAAAAAGTAAAGGCAATGGAAAAGAGATGACAGAGAATGGATACTGACATGGAAATGATAGATACTGACATGGAAACAATGAACCTGAACTTGGACAGACTTGGAGAGATTGTGCAGTAAAAAAGGGTGTGGTATGCTATGGTGTGATGACAGTCCAATTAGAATCTTTTGCTGTTTTTGTTTTACTAAAGTGCCTCTGATTGAATAATGTGATTAAAGAAGATCTTCCCCACCCATTCTTGGGCCCCGCAAGTTGAGGGAAACTTGATTAGGGGAGTTGTTTTGTGGGAGGGTCACAAGTACCTTTCTTCTACTGAGGCTCTGAAAAGTGTATAAATACTCTGAGGGTGAGGTTTTACTTTGTGCCTTACTGATTGAAAGTGTTTCCTTGGCTAGAGAGACTCTGGGAAGCCACCAAGGATCCCACCACCCCACTCCATCCCTATACACACTCTAAAACCCAGAAGCTGGTGCTTCCTTCTCTGCTAACTGTGTATGTATATAAAGATCAGACAGTTTTGGAAGCTCTATTGATTTTTCCTTTCTCTGTGTTTTATCTGAAGCCCAACATGCTGACTTTTTCCCCTGAACTAACTAAATGATACATGTGTTTCATTAAAGTGGTTGTTAACCCTTCAGAATTTGCCTTTTCTTTTATGAATGCAGATCTAAGAATCTGTGATAGCAAGTACTGCTGTGTATGTTAGGATGCTTACTGATACGTATGATTCATGGGGTAAAAAAAAAGTAGCACATGATTGATGACTAAACAGCAGTACAATATTACAATTCATTTCAAAAAAAAAAGACGTGTCTAAGATTATGAAGGTGATGCAGCTGCTCTATTTTACCCTAGTCAGACCACATCTAGATGTTTGTACTCAATTTTGAGCACCACATTTTAAGAAGGGCATTAATAAACAGGAGAACATTCAGTTGTACAACCAAGATGGTGAAGGGACTTGAAGTAACTGGGTACATTTAGTATGAAAAAGGGATTTATTAGGAGACAGGATAGTCATCTTCAAAGCATTCAGAGAACTGTCAAATGCTTTGAAGTATTCATATTATTCAAAACATTGTCAACTGAAGAGGGATTCGAATTCTTTTTGTTTGTCCATGTCATGAAGAACTGAGACAAGTTGAGAATGGTTACAGAGGCAAATATAAGCGCACTACAAAGCAAAGCCTATTAATAATTAGAGCTGTCCTAAATGAAAAGGGCTACATCAACCGAGAGTGCAGTTTTTCAATACTGGAGTTTTTTAAGCAAAGGTCAGGTGACTGCTTGCTGAGTATGTTGTAAAATAAATTCTGGCACAAGGATGAGTGAGACTAAATGTCTTTTGAGGTCCCTTCCAACTCTGAGATTTCCCTTATTTTATAATGGTGGAAATACCACCTATATAGCCAAGCTTAATGTGTGCTACAAGGTGGTAAAAGTACTGTCTTCCAAGATATGGTAGCCTTGATTCAGTTTTCAGGGCAAACAAATGTTTAATGTTTTTCATCTACTTTCTGGGTAGGTAACTAAATTTCCTAAATTTAATAAATTGCTTTGGCATGCTACATACATAGCTTAAAAAGTGCATAGGTGCGTATCATTCTCTGCTAAAATTGGCCACAGGGACAGGAATTTTGTTGGGGTTTTTTAGCTACTGGGAAACTTAAGCCAGTTCAGTTCAAAGAGAATACATCAAAGTCTTCATTTTATTTCCATTTAAGACTATGGAGGTAGGGCTAGCCCACTCTGAATTATGCTTTCAGAAGAAAGTATGTGTCACTTCAGGCTTTTCAATTTAGGTCTCCTTTCATAGTAATGACACATGAACTTAGACTTGTTGCATCTGAATCTTCTTTTTCTACTTAGAAATAGATTTAGGCTTTCTACTGTTTTCACTTGTATGCAAAAATAATAAATATTTTTATGTATGAAGGAGAATTTTGTAAATTTTAACTTTAAAATAACACAAGATGATGAAAGAACCTCCGAAATAACAATAGATATAGACTATGAAATATGAAAAGGAAGGAGAGTGATAAATTCCTTGTTTACTTAAAAGAACACATTTGAAAAAATATGCATATTAATTTGAAATTGACTTAGGTTGTGTTGTTGTTGTAGTTCAGTTGTTTCAGTTGTATCTAACTTTCATGATGTGATTTTCTTGGCAAAGATAGTGGAGTGATTTGCCATTTCCTTCTCCAGCTCATTTTATGGTTGAGGAACTGAGGTAAACAGAATAAGTGACTTCTCCAGGGCCACACAGCTAGCAAATATCTGAAGTCAGGTTTGAACTCAGCAAGGTAAGTCTGCCTGACTTCAGGTCCAAAATATCTGCTGCATCACCTAGCTTCCCCCACTTATATTGAGTTAACATTTTTTATCAACTTGATGTTCCTAATAGAATAATCAATTAAGTATGTGTGGCCCATGTCCAGTGAATTTGCAATCTAAGTATTGACATCACAATGTTACAGCTGGGTGGTGCAATGGATAAAGCATCAGTGCAGGAATCAGGAGAACCTGAGTTCAAATCTCACCTCAGACACTTGACACTCACTAGCTGTGTGACCTTGGGCAAGTCACTTAACCCCAATTACCTCATCCTGGGTCATCCCCAGTCATCCTGATGAATATCTGGTCCCTGGATTCAGATGCCTATGGAGGAGAAGTGAGACTGGTGACCTGCTCAGCACCCCCTCACTCAAAACAAAGTCAAGTACAGGTCATGTCATTATTTCTCTGATGGCATGGTCTTCTTTGACAATGAAGGACAAACACACATACACACACACACACACACACACACACACACACACACACACACACGGATGCTAATAAAGAGCAAATTAGCTATGGACAGTGATGGTTCCACATCTTCTAAACATGTGGACTGATGGTTTGAGGTAAGATGGAACCATTATAAACTCATTGATAGTTTAGAGATTGCAACAATCACAAACTAACTAGAGGCATGATACAATTCAGAGCCAAAGATCTGAGTTTAAAGCCTAGTTCTGCCTCTGAATACCAGTGCAATCATTTAACCATTTAGGCAACCATTTAACCATTTTCTGCCTCATTTTTTCTCATCTATAAAATGAAGTGTCCTCTACGGTCTCTTCTAGCCCTCTCTATATGATTCTATGCTCTTCTTATTACCTTTTCTCAATGATCCTGCTGTGTGTTTGGGAACCACTTGAAGGGTCTTGAAATAAACCCTACTAGAACCATTATAAGTCAATAATGACCATGATGCATGGTGAGAAAAAAGATTCTCATAAAAAATAATTAGGTTGAAAACTACTCAGAGGAAAAGAAAAAAAATTCTGTTTTATTACTGAATATATTTTGCAGTTAGCTGAAGACAATGTCTGAATTTCTAGTGAAACTAAAATTTATTGTCTACAAATTTAATTTTTACTTGACAGAAGACCAATTTCAGAAAATGTTCATATCCTCTTTTCTAAAACTTTCTAGAACTAGAACTTCTAGAACTTCAAGTCTTTCATTCAGAGCGTTCGCTCTTTTTAGTCCTAGAATATTAATAACCAAAGATCCCTGAGTTAAAAAAAGAATACAGGGAAATCCACCTCTTTGGTCAGTGATATGATTCAGCAAGACCACTCTGTAGGTAATCCTGGCCATCTAGACCATTTTCAGTATTAACATGACACTTAATTTTGCAGACATTTATTAAATATCTACTATGAGCAAAACATCAGGGCACTAAAAATATATAAAGGAATAAAACATACTTTATGGTCTTACAGATCTCCTGTTCTAGTAAAGAAGACCAGACAAAATCACAAATGATACAAATTAGAATATGGACATAGGATAGGTCAAAAGTGCTTGGATATCCAAAGAGGGAGAAATCCTGGATCTTTGGGGTATAGTAAAGTGTTGAAATTAAGGAAAGTTTTAAAGGAAGAGGTAATACCTGAACTGGTCTCACATTTCACGTATATGGGACAGAATAAAGAAAAGGAATAGAGGTGGATAGGGTAAGGTAAGTTCAGAAAACATGTAAGAGTAGTATAATTTAGCAAGAGCAATGAAAGCAATCAGGAACCATTTAAGAGTACTGGGCCATTTTCTGTCAACTAAAGAGATTGATATATTTTAAAGTGAAGATGAGTACAAAAATTCTTCCAGAAATTCATTCTCTTTTACAGGTGCAAATTCTCGATAAAAAGAGAATGACACAAGAGAAAGAAAACTAAACAACAAGAAGAAACAAAAATCTGTTTGACTGATTGGAGAAAAGTGGGAGAAGAATGAAATAACCAGATAAAAGCAGGAGAGAAAAAGGAAATAATAAGAAAAAGAAAAAGTGGTAACAAACAAGTACAGATGAAAGGAGATGAGGGAAAGAGAACCAATGGGAACAGAGCCACCTTAAAAAAAAAGATTAAGGTAATGTAACTGAAGGGAGATGGTACTATGTTTATAGAAGAAGAGGAAAAATGATAACTTGAAAAAATTGTGGATTTTGTTTATTATGGATATTAGAGAAAGTTGAAGGAAAGTCTAGATCTATTACTGATAACTTTAAATGTGAATGGATTAAACAATCCTATAAGTGAAAAAGAGTCATAAATGGAATAAGAAAACAAAGCAATGTCATCTTTTGCTTACAAGAAACACATTTCGGGGCAGAGCCACATGATGGTGTAGAAAGATGCACATACTCTAGTTCTTCCCCCACAGCCCATAAAATACCTGTAAAAAATGACTCTCAACAAATTCTAGAGCAGCAGAAGCCACAGAACGAAAGAGTGGAGGAGATTTCCAGCCCAAGGTGACCTGGAAGGCCTATAGGAAATATCTGTTGCACCAGACACAGAGCAGAGCACAGCCCAGCCTGGGCCATATGGCACTGGGAGATAGGGTCAGAATAGGTCTGAGGGGGAAGCGGGGTACAGAAATCCCCAGCAGCAGCAGTGGAGGTTCACAGATTGCTCAACCCACTGTGACAAAGACACTTGAAAGGTTAGTGAGAGGGCTTTCTCACCTCCCTGACAAGGGAGCACTGTCCAGAGTCCTCTCTTAGTCCCAGCTCTAGGAGGCAGCAGTGCTGGCAGCAGCAGGCAGGCAACAGTGGCCATGGCAGGCAGCAACCTGCTTCATTGTTGGAACTTTAGCTTAAACCCCTGGGGGAATTGAGCAGCTAATCTGAATCTCAGTCATGAGCCAGGCCAGGGAGTAAACTCCTCTCCTTTGATTGTGACACTTTGGAGGAACTGAGAACTTACAGGTCCCCAGAGTACACCCTGCTCTTGACAAAGGACCCAAAATCAAGTAACTGGTTGGGAAAATGCCCAAAAAACAGAAAAAAAAATAAGATTATAACAGGTTGCTTTCTTGGTGAACAAATATTTCCTTCCATCCTTTTGGATAAGGAAGAACAATGTATACCATCAGGGGAAGACATAAAAGTCAAGGCTTCTGCATCCAAAACCTCCAAAATAAATCTGCAATTGACCCAGGCCATAGAAGAGTGCAAAACAGATTTTGAAAATCAAGTAAGATAGGTGGAAGAAAAATTGGGAAGAGAAATGAGAGTGATGCAAGAAAATCATGAAAAACAACTCAACAGATTCCTAAAGGTGACCCAAAAAAATGCTAAAGAAAATAACACTTTTAAAAATAGGCCAGCTCAATTGGCAAAAGAGATCCAAAAAGTCAATGAGGAGAAGAATACTTTACAAAGCAGAATTAGTCAAATGGAAAATGAGGTTCAATAGCTCACTGAAGAAAATAATTCTTTAAAAATTAGAATGGAACAGATGGAACTTAATGACTTTATGAGAAACCAAGAAATCACACACACACACACACACAAAAAAACAAAAGAATGAAAAAATGGAACATAATGTGAAATATCTCATTGGAAAAACAACTGACCTGGAAAATAGATCCAGGAGAGACAATTTAAAAATTATGGGACTACCTGAAAGCCATGATCAAAAAAAGAACCTTATCATCATCTTTCATGAAATTATCAAGGAAAACTGCCCTCATATTCTAGAACCAGAGGGCA
>CM053771.1:322490301-322505720 GCA_028658325.1 Potorous gilbertii | reverse complement strand
CACCTGAAAGAGATCCAAAAAGAGAAACTCCTAGGAACATTGTGGCCAAATTCCAGAGTTCCCAGGTGAAGGAGAAAATATTGCAAGCAGCTAGAAAGAAAAAATTTGAGTATTGTGGAAATGCAATCAGGATAACACAAGATCTAGTAGCTTCTACATTAAGGGATCAAAGGGTTTGGAATAGGATATTCCAGAATTTAAAGGAACTAGAATGAAAACCACGAGCCACCTATCCAGCAAAACTGAATAAAATACTTCAGGGGAAAAAATAGTCATTCAATGAAATAGAGGACTTTCAAGCATTCTTGATGAAAAGACCAGAGCTGAAAAGAAAATTTTACTTTCAAACACAAGAATTAAGAGAAGAATGAAAAAGTAAACAGAAAAGAGAAATCACAAGGGATTTACTAAAGTTGAACTGTTTGCATTCCTACATGGAAAGATAATATTTTTAGCTTTTGAAACTTTTCTCACTATCTGGGTAGTTGGAGGGATTATACACACACACACACACACACACACACACACACACACACACACCCCCCTACACACACACACACACACAGAAAGAGAGGGAGAGAGAGAGAGAGAGAGAGAGAGAGAGAGAGATGAAGAGCACAGGGTGAGTTGAATAGGAAGGGATGATATCTAAAAAAATAAAATAAAGGGATGAGAGAGGAATATATAGGGAGGAGAAAGTGAGAAATGGAATGGGGCAAGTTATCTCTCATAGAGGAGGTAAGAAAAACCTTTCCAATGGAGGGAAAACGGGGAGAGGTGGGAGGGGAAAAGTGACTCTCATCACATTTGACTCAAGGAAGGAATAACATGCACACTCAATTTGGTATGAAAATCTATCTTACACTACAGGAAAGTAGATGAGAAGGGGATAGGTAGGGTGGGGGGCATGGTGGAAGAGAGGGCAAATGGGAGGAGGAAGCAATTAGAAAGAAACACTCTTGGGGAGGGACAAGGTCAAAAGAAAGAATAGAAGAAATGGGGGGCAGGATAAGATGGAGGGAAATACAGTTAGTCTTATACAACATGATTATTATGGAAGTCATTTGCAAAACTACACATATATAGTCTATATTGAGTTGCTTGCCTTCTCAGTGGGGATGGATAAGAAGGGAGGAAGGAAGAGAAGTTGGAATTCAAAGTTTTAGGAATAAATGTTGAGAATTGTTTTTTTCCATACAACTGGGAAATAAGAAATACATGTAATGGGGTATAGAAATTTATCTTGCCCTATAGGACAGGAGAGAAGATGGGGATAAGGGAAGGGAGGGGTGTTAGAAGGGAAGGTACATTGGTGGAAGAGGCAATCAGAATGCAAGGTGTTTTGGAGTGGGGGAGGGGAGAGATGGGGAGAAAATTTGGAACGTAAAATTTAAAGTAAATAAACATAAAAAAATACAAACAAAAAAAAAGAAACACATTTCAACAACAAATACATGCAAAATAAAACTCTCAGTTTTGGAAATATTTAATGGAAAGATACAAAGATTAGATGGGGAACTGAACAAATTACTGAAGGAGCAAGAATTTTAAAAAAATTGGTATTTTCTAAGTGGGACAGCAAAAGAAATCACAGGTTTCTCAGCACCACATGGAACATTTATAAAAACTGACAGTGGAGTGTGGTACACAGGTATTGAAAAGAAATATAGAAAGGCAAAGATAGTTAAAACACTGTTTTTAGACCATAACACAATAAGAAAGCAATCAGATCAGAGAACACAAACCAAAGAAACAGACCCAAATGGAGACTTAACAATGAAATCTTAAATAATGAGTAGTTCAAAGAACAAGCCATAGAAACAACTGATAACCACGTAAAAACCAATCATAATAATTAAACAATAGTCCCAAAATACTAGGATACAGTTAAAGCAGTTCTCAGGGGGGAAATCATATCCTTACAGAGAGACATTAACAAGATAGAAAAAGAGAACATTAACGAACTGAATACACATTTTTAAAGTGATAAATAAAATAAGCAAACCTAAAATAAGCAAGAAAGAGACATTATTTATTAGATGGAAATAAATAAATTGGAAAGAAAAAGAAATGATAAATAAAACTAAAACCCAGTTCTTTGAGAAAAAGTATTAAACTTTATATAACCTTAGTTGACCTGATTAAAATGAAGAGAGTAATAGCAATTAAATAGATAAACATTTGGTTAATTTGATTAGAAAAAGAAAGAAGAAAACCAAATTACCAGTTATCAAAAATGAAAAGGGTGAATTTACCACCAATGAAGAGGAAATTAAAACAAAAATGAGGTGCAATTTTGTCCAGCTGTACCCCAACGAATTTGACAACCTTAGTGAAATAGATGAATATTACAAAATATCAACTGCCCAGATTAATAGCAGAGGAAATTAAAGACAAATAACTGTTTCAAAAAAGAAATTGAACAAGCCATCAATGGACTCCCTAAGAAAAAAATCTCCAGATTCAGATGGATTTAGAATTAAATTCTATCAAACATTTAAAGAATAATTTATTCCAATACTGCATCAACTACTTGGGAAAATAGACGAAAGAATGGCAAATAATTGAAAGTTCAGGGGATGCCAATCAATTGAGGAATGTCTGAACAAGTTGTACTATGTGAATATGATTGAATGATACTATTCCATATGGAAATGATGAGCAAATGGACTTCAGAAAAGTCTGGAAAAACTTACATGACCTGATGCTGAGTGAACTGAGCAGAACCAGGAGAATATTGTACATAGTAACAGCAATATTATGCCATGATTAACTTTAATAGACTTATTTCTTCCCAATAATACAGGAATGGACAAGGCTGTCCACATCTAGAGAAAAAAAACTATGGAGTCTGAATACAGATTGAAACATACTACTTGTTCTCTCTTTGTTGTTGTTGTTTCTTCTTCTTGGAGGGTTCTCCCATTGGTTCTACTTCTTCTTTACAACATGACTACTGTGAAAATACATTTAATATGATGTATATGTAGAGCTTATATCAGATTGCATGCTATCTTTGAGAGGAGGCAGGAGAGGCGGAGGCAGAGAAAATTTAGAACTCAAAATCTTATGAAAGTGAGTGTTGAAAACTAAAACTAAAAAAATAAAAAAGAAAAGAGTAAGAAAATTAAATCCACAAAGTATCAAATGAGCTAGGTAAAATCAAAACAAAATCAGAAGAAATAGAAAAGGATAATCAGAGCATATTATGCACAGACATGCTAACAAAGCAAAGAACATAAAATAGAAGAATACATTACAAATATTAAATGCCCAAGTTGTTAGGAAATCAAATAGAGATCTGAAAAAACTTAATCTCAGAAGAGGAAGTAGTTCAAGCTATAAAGGAATTACTAAAAGAAAAAAGAAATCTTGATTTGTATTGATTCACAGGATGGCTTTATCAGTGTTTAACAGTTTGTTCCCATACTTTACAAATTATTCTCAAAAAATGAAAAAAAAACAACCTAACAGAACCCTTTTATCAGACAAATACAGTCCTACTACCAAAACCAAGAAAAGATAGAACACATAATGAAAACTATAGGCCAATACCATTAATAAACATGAATTAATATAACTCAAAAATTTTAAACAAAATCATGTCAAAATACAGTTATTGATCTAAAACAATCATTCATTATGACAAAATGACATTTATACTGCAGATGCAAGGATGCTCTAATATTAGGAAAACAATCAATATAGCTAATCATATTGAAAACCAAAATGTCCAAAACCACACAATCATTTCAATGCAGGAAAAAAATAAAACCTTTGATGAAGGACAGTACTATTTTATGCTAAAAAAAAGTGTTACAAAGTATAAACATAGATGGGCCACTTTTTGTGACGTTTGTCACAAAAAAACCAGAATCAAGTATATATGATAAGAATACATTAAACCTTTTCCCAATTAATATGAAAGTGAAATAAGGATGACCACTCAACTTACTTTTATTTGATATAGCTCTAGAAATGCTAGAAAAAGCAATTACAAGAGAAATAAAATTATAAAAATAAAAAAAGAGGAAATAAAAATGATGACTATTTGCTGATGATATGATCATATACAGGGAATATTCTAAGGAATCAGCAAAGATACTAATTGAAATAATAGCCTCAGCAAATTTGCAGGCTACAAAATAAACTGTAAAAAAGTCAAGTTACTAAAATATCTGGGAAGGGCCCACTCAAGCAAACAAAAACTTGTATGGATTCAGTTACAGAATACTCTTTGAGGAAATAAAGAACAATTAAAATACCTGGAAGAATATTCAGTGCTTATTGGGTGGTGTTGTTGTTCAACTGTGCCTTATTCTTTGTGACCCTATCTAAAATTTTCTTGGCATTTCCTCCCCCTTTTCAGGTGAGGAAACTGAAGCAAACAAGATTGGATTTGAATTCATAAAGATAAGTCTACCTGATTCCAAGTCTAGTACTCTATCCACTATTTGGCCTAGCTGCCGTGCTCATGATTAGAATGTTCCAATAATATTTTTAAAATTATACTACTAACAAAATAATTTATATTTTAAACATTATAGTTATTATATAATATATTATAATAGTTACCAAGGGGATACTTTATAGAAATTGATACATAATAATAAAATCCATTTGTAAAGAGAAAACATCTAGAATATCAAGGGAAATTATGAAAAAAGTTAAGATGAACTAGGAACAGTACTTCCAGACTTCAAACTATATTATAAAAGAAGCAGTTGTTAAAATGATCCTCTTGTCTTGAAAACAGAGATAAATTGTTAAATATACTTGATAAGGAAGAATTACAATGGAACTCAGTAACAGAGTGCTTGCAAAAGTCGAAAACAAACTAGGAAAAGACTTCATGTGCTTTTTAAAAAAATTGCTGAAAAAGGGGGCGAAAGTAGTCTGGCAGAATTGGACTCAGAGTAATACCTTATAGCATATTACATAATAAATTCTAAATGGATTTTTATTCTAATATTTTAATATTAAAGATCAAGCTATAAAAATTTTAGAAAAAAACAGATTATATCCACTTCCAAGCTATGGCTAGATGATATGTACTTAAGTGAATAAAATATATAACAATTATAAAATATTATGTAAGGTAACTGTCATTACTTGAAACTGAACATTTTCAGCACAGAAAAAAATAGTGTACCTAGGAGAAGAAGGGAAGTGGCCAAATGGGAAAAAACCTTGGTGTATGTGTAGACGGAGAGATAGATATACATACATACTCATATGTATACATGTATATGCATGTATGTGAGTGTGTATATATATATACATATATATGTAGTATAAGTGGTTAAAGTATATGAAAAAACAATTCTTAAAATACCTACAAAGCATTCATAACCACATAAATGAATATTCCAAATCACTACTAAAAAAGAGAACTGTACATATCGAAACAACCCTGAGGTTTCTTCACAACCTGCAAATTGGCAAAAATAACAATAGTCCAAGTTGGAGGGTTAGTGAAATAATAGACAGTAAATAGAGCACCAAGCTTGGAGTCAGAAAGACCTGAGTTCCAATTTAACTTCAGACACCATGTGACCCTGGGCACATCTCTGTTTGCCTCAGTTACTCCATCTGTAAAATGGTGATTATAAAGGTGTTGACCTCCCAGGGTTTTTGTGAGGGTCAAATAACGTAATAATCATAAAGTGTTTAGTACAATGCCTGGCATGTAGCGAGCACAGTATAAATATTGTCACAATCATCATAGTCATCATCATTGCTATACATTTTGGAGCTATGAAATGGAACAATGGCACAACCACTTTGGAAAGATATTTGGAACTCTGGAAATAAGGGGACCAAAATGTCTATACCATCCGAGGAAGCCATCTATAAGAAGAAAGTCCTCATATACTCTAAAATATAGCAAAACTTATTTGTGATAGTTAAGAATTAGAAACAAAATAGATGTCCCTTAATTAGGGAATGCCCAAACAAATTGTGGTACATAAACGTAATGGAATATTACTGTGGTGTAAGAAATTATGTACGTGATAAATAAAGAGAAGCATGGGAAGATCTATATGAACTGATACAGAGTGAAGTAAGCAGAGTCAAGAAAACAATATACACAGTAACTATAAGGATATAAATTGAAAGGATTACACACCAAAAAAATCAAAAGTCAATGCAACAAAATTTTAAATATCAAGTAGGACTCAAATGAAGATGAATGACAAGAGACTCCAAACTCACTCCTTCATAGAGACATAAGGTCCAGGGGTGTTATATATTGCAGGTGTTTTGGGACTTATTCATTGTATTAATGAGTTGTAATGACTTTTTTTCCCTTTCTAAGAAATGCCTTTTTTTTTTTTTTGAGATGATTCTTTGGGAAGGTAAAGGAGAAGAATATTTGACATAACTATGATAATATAAATAAGAGAAGATATGAAGCAAAAACTCATAATAAAAAAGTGCAATGATACTTAGAATGAATTAGAAAGATATATCTAAGGAGAATAAGCTGAGAACTTCAAGGGGGAAAAAAAGAATTGGGGGATTCCTAGGTCAAGAAGTCCGAAGTTATCCTTAACCACACATGCTTTCTACATGTATGCCTCACTAGCATTGTACTTTCAGTTTGACTTTACTCTTCCAAATGACCTTTGGTGTCATTTGACATAAAGAGTGTGCCTCTAGCTTGAAGAATTTTTTGGTAACTTCTTTGGTTTTGCAATACTCTTTACTAATAGCTAATTTATATCTCCTAATTAATTGATAATAAAGAAAACACAACTCATGAGCAACAGTACTAGAAACCACAACAACCCTCCAGGTTACCCCTAGAACCATCCACCAATCTAAGGACTCAGGAATCCTAATCGAGTGGAAGTTTGGACAATAGTCCTAGAAGAAAGGCTGCAGGAGAAACTAAGCCAGGCTCACCAGTGTATACTCTGAAAAAAATCTTTTTTTGACAACCAGAATGTTTCTTGTCCATCGCTATTCTTACAACAACTCCCTCATTCTTAATGATCTTTCAAAGATTATTAAAAACTTCTCGCTAGTTTTCACAACCCCACACTACCATTCAATGTATTTTGCCAGTCTTGAATTCACTGATGGAAACTAGGTGTTCTTTTATTATAACTCATTCATTTTAAGTTTTTATTTTATTATTTTTTCTTGCAAGGCTAAAGATTATTCTTCGTAGAGTATACAAAAGCAAGAAGAAAATTAATTAGCTCTGTCTATCAATCAATTATCACACAATTATTAAGTACCTAATATGGACTGGGTACTCTGCTAAGAACTGGGGACACAAAGATAAATATACAGTCCCCCATCTCTATACTTATATACTATTAGGGTAGTAGCATGTACCTATAGAAGATTATAGAAAACTACTTTAGCAATTGACAGGGATTCAGAAAAAAAAGATAGACTGAGTCTTGAAGGAAGTGGAGATTCCATAAGGTTAACGTGAGAAAGGAATGTGTTCCTGGCATTGGAGACAGTCAGATGAAAGGCATGGAGATGGAAGATAGAGTATCTAAATTGAACCAGAGAGTGTGGAAAGGAGAATAATGTAAAATGCAACTAGGAAGGGTAGGCTGGGGGCAGGTCCTGATGGCTTTTCCTTCACTTTTATAATTTATCCTAGAAATCATAATGAGCTAGTTAATTTTACTGAGATTTTATTGAGTAGTGGTGACATGGTTAGAGCTATAGCTAAGGATAATCACATTGACAGCTGGGTGGAGGATGCCATAGATCAATTAGTCATTCATTTCAATAATCCTGATGTGATATGATAAGGGACTGAATTAAAATGGTGACACTATGGTGTGGATAAACGATATATTGTAGACATAAATGGAAAGACTTGGCAATTGATTGGATATGTGTTGAGAAGATGTGAGGGCAGCCATCAAATAATAAATATTGTTGGCAAACTAGGAATCTGCAAGTATGGTGGTCTTCTCATAGCTAGGGGGATGTCTTAATTTGTGTGTGAATTGAATTGGCCTTTTTAAGTGAGGCAGTGGTTCTCTTTGAGAATGAAGGACAAACAACAGTAAAAAAAAAAGATCTTTGCATGAGGGCTCTACTTAGAAAAAAGGACTTCCAGAGCAGGTGTGGGACGTTACACTTTTGTCATGTTTATTTCTTATACATATGCCTCACTACTATTATGACCTAAGTTTAATCTTTCACCTCCCATGGATGCCATGTGTTTTTGTGAGAAGAAACAAAGGAGGTTGGCTTCATATTAATTCTCTTTACCAAGCTATCTGAGCAAATATTTTTGTTAAAAAAAAAATAATAATTTTGACTATTGGATGACTGTCAGTGAGGACTACTGCATGTGGCACTCATACCCTGTAGTAGGAAAAGTACAGTCTCTGAGACATCTCTAGAGCCCTGAGAGTAGTTGGAGCCACCTTTGAGAGAATCAACCTGCCAATTCAAGCATAAGTTGGGAGATGCTGCTATCATTTTCATTCATTTGTTCCTTCCTTCCTTCCTTTCTTCTTTCCTTCCTTTCTTCTTTCCTTTCTTTGTTTCTTTTTCTTTCTTTCCTTGCCTTTCTTCCTCTTCCTCCTTCCTCTCTCATCATATATGGTCTCTTTCTACTTGAAGTACCATAACCTTACATGCAGGTGCTCTGTCTATAGAAATATAACTATTGGTTGCTTATATGTGGTAAGATATTTTGGGGTTTGAGGGCTAGATTTTTTTTCAAAAATCTGGGACAAATTTACTGTTTGTTCTATGTAATTTTCATTTGTAATTTCGAGAAATATAGCTCCAAAAAAAAAACCCACAAGCTTTTAAAAAGTCCATTGTGTTTCAAATAGAGCTACTTGACTACTTCTTTAAAGACAAATCACTCTAGCTTTCATTGAATGGTCAACAATAGCTCTCAGGTCAAGCCTCTGAGGCTTATTGTTTAGGTTCTAATGACTTAGAATGAGTGTAAATAACGATTATTTTCTCTTCAGATCAGAAGCTTTGAGGTTCTTCCCCTCCCAGATACATTATCCCTGAATAGTAAATTAAGGCATCTGTTGTCTCAGTTCTTATTTAGCTCCTTGTCATTGAATTGGCATTACCTCAGGCGAACTGAGACCTGTGAAAGACCTTAATTTAGAAAGACCATAGTCAACACTGCCCTTGAAAGTGAGAGTTAGATTGACAACTTTGTGTAGCTCTACTTCACTTAAATACAATTCACTTACAAATCAAGGCATCACTTTGATAATGTCATTTGTCCTTTCAGGAATGGAGAATGGAGAATGAATGAAAAATAAGAAAGTTAAGAAGTGGGGGAAATTTTAGAGGTGATAAGGATGAGTTCTGTTTCCCATCTTTTGAGTATGAAGTATCAATACATAATACATAATTTCAATAATCCAATAGTCAGCTGATGATGTAAGAATAAATCTCAAGAGAAAGTTGAGTTGGATACATAGATATGGGAGTTATATTCAAAGAAATAATCATTAAACTCATGGGAACAGATGAATTCATCAAATGAGAGTGTAAAGAGGGAAGAGAATGAACTCATGAAAAAGTCTTGGGGTTCACCTATAGTTAGGGTGCATAACATAGATGATGATCCAAGAAAGGAAGCTTAGAAAGAATAGACAAGTAGATGGATAACAATCAGAGAGTAGTGTGAAGGAAATTCACAGGAAAAGAGCTTTCAGAAACAAAGTCTGATCAATAGAGTTAAATGGACCAGAGATGTCAAAAAATATGTGCACTGACAAAGGTCATAAATTTGGCAATTAGGAGATCATTGGATAAGGATATTTTGTTTTACATATTTTGATTGGGAGCAAGAAGTTTCAGATGGTGCAAAATGCAATGTAGTCTTTTTTTTTTTTTTTTTGCTTCTGGGACTAGATCATTGAGAATTCGAAAACAAACATAGCTATAGATAAGCAATATAATGCTATATCAAGATATTAATAATATCAATATTCACTAATATTGGGTTTCCTATCCATCTAATTGTATGTCCTTATCTAAGAAATAGTTTTGTTTTTCATCTTCTTTGAGGATAACACCTTCTAGATATTAAGAAATCAAGTCATTCATTTCAGCCCAAAAGTGGAGGCAACTGTTTTTATTTCAGCACTTTAGCTTGCAAAGGCAAAATCAGAAATTTTTATGAAAAGAATGTCATCCCAATTTTGCACTTTTCTCACATGAATACAACTTGTCAAGATAGATTATGAAGGACAAGCCAAGAAGCTGCTAGAATTCAAGAGATTTTAGGACTGAACAGGAAAAGGTTGGACTATGTTGCCTTAGGGAAATTGTAAAGTTCTTTAAATTGTTTCAAGATTTATCCTGAAACAAAGACAACATTCTAGAGCTGTTGTGGATTACTGCAAACCATGAAATGGTGCCTTTTTGAGAATCAAAATTAGTTACAATTCCAAAGGAGAGGAGAAGCACAAAGTTGGGTGAACAATGAAGAAGCAGGAAAAATTATGTCACATTCATTTGTGATTGGTCACACAGTGAGGGTAAGGAGCGTACAGGTCATGTGCTCTGCAGGTAGTCTCACAATGTCAGAAGAAAATGAGGAAAAATCCAGTGATAGGTGAATTATCTGTGGGTTACTCAGCAGGAAACATAGAGGAACATAGTCAAGAGTTAGACCAAGTTTGGGAGGAAGGTTGGGGTGTGTTTTGCATTTTTGAAAGAAAAAGTCACATTAGTAAATCATCAATTCATTTGAGTCCATTGAATTGTTTTTCTCATAATGCCTTTTGAATTGCTTTAATTTTTAGGTATAGTCTTTGTTAGTATTCTGGGAGGGAGACAATTGATATAGTATCATCTATGAAGAGCATTTAAGGAACCTTACACTTAGTAAGGTTTTGTTTTTCTTTATTAAAGATTATGACCAGTCTGCTTCTTTGAGAAGTATACAAGTGAGTAGATCCCCATATTTTATGTTAATACTATCAATCTGTGAGAATGTGGTCTAAAAAAGACAAACAAATCAGGTTATCTGAATTGATATTTTATTCTATCAATGCCAGCAGTGATGCATTGCATGGGAGTTAAAGGTTCGGAAATGAGAGCTCAATTTGGGGACTGGAGTACATAGTTTATATGTCCTATGAAGAGTAGGTGTTCACAGAGGGTGTCAATCAACTCTTATTGGTTAACATACTGGGAGGGTGGGCTATATTAAAATGAGAGTATTGGGGAACATGACTCAGGTCACCTAAATCTTGGTCAAAGAAATATCAATTTCCATTTCACCTGTCTTCAAAATGGGGAGAATCATTTTCCCAGACCTGTCTGGGCAACTCAATGAGCACAAATATACCCATTAGCCCAAACTTAGAGTATCTTTTACTGTCTGATTACCTAGATAAATTTTTAAGAAAGATTTCCAACACTGGTTGATAGCCTGGATTGGAGCTTGAGCAGGTAAAGGAGAATATGAAAGAATGGAGATGGGGAAAGCTCTGAGTCTTCAACATAATGGTTACTAAGAAAAATCATTTTTCACATTACTCAATGGATGATTTGTTTATTTTTTCAGTCAACAAAATAGATCTTTGAGGAACAAATTGAATCATCACATACAGCTCTGTTATGATCAGTCACATGATAAATATACGTTTCATTTATTTAAATGATTACACTGACCATGTAGAAGGAAGAGACCAATATCACTGCATAATGACTCATATATTGAAAGAATAAACCAAATTTCACAGTTATTTTGGTAGTCTCAGGTTGGTAATCATGAATATATATTTTAAGATAAGAACACCTCTTCCTGAGAATCCTAGATTTCTTCATATTCAGGGTTTATGAAGTCATCAAAATAAGTAAATAGTTGAGTTAATTAATAAGTGCAAAAGTACTTATGTTCAAATCACTGTGACTAACTATAAGAAACTTTCATGCCAGTGAAAAAGGTCATACAAAAATGGGATAAGTGATCAAGAAGGGAAATTGTAACCCTAAAGATTTAAAGAGATTATTAGAATTTAGAAGAGTAGATGTACAAACTCAATCCAGGAAAAATGGGAGACTTGATTTGGTCATATATCATGGTTCCAGAGTGGAGAAAGTGGGAGAAGAGTTAATGAGATTTGGTTGAAAGTTTTTGAGTTAACATTTTCATAGTCACCCTTTCTTGATGTTTATGTTTAATTTCACTCAAGTTCTTTTTTCTTTTTTTTTAGGATTAAAGTTTTAGAATACAGAATTATAACTTTTTTTATATTTTTTTAAAATAATTTTATTTGTTTTCAGTGTTCTACAATCACTTCCATATATGTTAGAATTTTTCCCTTCCCTTTTCATCCTTCCCTTCTACCTCCCCACTCCCTCCCTCAGATGGTATACAATTTTATATAGGTTTTACACTATATACATTTATACTATATACACTATATATATTATTGTATATACACAAGTTATAATTCCTATTAAATACATTTTCACCTTAGTCATATTGCAGAGAAGAATTAAAATGGATGAGAGAAATCATTAAAAAAAAAACAAATATAAAACAAAAGAAAATGGACTGCACTATCTCACCTCAGACACTTGACACTCATCAGCTGTGTGACCTTGGGCAAGTCACTTAACTTCAATTACCTCATCCTGGGTCATCTCCAGTCATCCTGATATCTGGTCACTGGATTCAGATGGCTCTGGAGAAGTGAGGCTGGTGACATACACAGCCCTCCCTTACTCAAAAAACAAAGTCAAGTGCAAATCATGTCATTATTTCTCTGATGGTGTGGTCTTCTTTGGCAATGAAGGATGAATACACACAAATCCCATAGTTCATTCTCTGGATGTGAAAGGCATTTTGTCTTAAGAGACCACTGGGAAATTTTTAAGACATGGCATTGCAATGAAGTACTAAGTATATTAGAAAAATTCCTTGCACACTGTGGTTATTGCTGTGTACAAAGTTCTCCTGGTTCTGCTCCTTTGACTCAGTATCAGTTCATAAAATTCTTTCCAGACCTCTCTGAAATCTTCATGTTCATCATTTCTTATAGCACAATAGGATTCCATTATATTCATATAACATAGATTATTTAGCCATTCCCCAAATGATGGGCATCCCCTTGATTTCCAGCTTTTGGCCACCACCAAGAGAGCTGCTGTAAAGGTTTTTGTACATGTGGGACCCTTTCCCATTTTTATTATCTGTTGGGGATATAGTCCTAGAAGTTATATTGCTGGTAAATGTTATGCACATTTTTGTAGCCCTTTGAGCATAGTTACAAATTGCTACCCAGAATGGTTGAATGAGTTCACAGCTCCACCAGCAATGAATTAGTGTTCCAATTCTCCTACATCTTCTCCAACATTTATCATGGTCCTGTTTTGTCATGTTGGCCAATCTGATAGGTGTGATGTGGTATCTCAGAGTTCTTTTGATTTGCATCTCTCTAATCAATGGTGATTTAGAGTATTTTTTCATATGACTGTAGATAGCTTTAATTTCTTCTTCTGAAAACTGCCTGTTCATATCCTTTGACCATATATCAATTGGGGACTGACTTGTACTCTTATAAATTTGACTCAGTTCTCTATATATTTTAGAAATGAGGCTTTGATCATAGGCATTAGTTGCAAAAATTCTTTCCCAGTTGTCTACTTCCCTCCCAATCTTGGTTGCATTGGATTTGGTTGTGCAAAAACTTTTCAATTTAATGAAATCAAAATTATTCATTTTGCATTTCATAATGTTTTCTATCTCTTGTTTAGTCAAAAGTTTTTCCATTCTCCATAAATGTGATAAATACACTATTCCTTGCTCCACTAATTTGTTTGTAGCATCAATCTTTATACCCGGAAAATGTACCCATTTGGACGTTATTCTTGAGTATGGTGTCAGGCACTGGTCTGTGCCCAGTTTCTGCCACACTGTAATCCAGTTTTCCCAACAATTTTTGTTGAACAGTGAGTTCAGAACCTGAGGTCCTTGGGTTTATCAAACAGTAGATTGCTATATTCATTGACTACTGTGTCTTGAGTACCTAACATATTCCACTGGTCTACCCCTCTGTTTCTTAGCCAAATCAAGTGATTTTGATGACTGCTGCTTTATAATACAATTTGAGATCTGATAGGGCTAGGTCACCTTCCCTAGCATTTCTTTTCATTAATTGCCTTGATATTCTGGACATTTTGTTCTTCCAGATGAATTTTGATATTATTTTTTCCAGCTCTAGAAAATAATTATCTGACAATTTGATTCATATGGCACTGAATAAACAAATTGTTTTAGGTAAAATTGTCATTTTTATTATATTGGCTCAGCCTACCCACAGGCACCTGATGTCTTCCCACTTACTTACTTCTGACTTTATTTGTGTGAAAAGTGTTTTGTAATTCTGTTCATAGAGTCCCTGGGTGTGTTTTGGCAGCTAGACTCCCAAATATTTTATAATGTCTATCATAGCTTTAAAAGGGATTTCTCTTTATCTTGTGCTGTTTGTCTTTGTTAGTAATATATAGAAATGCACAAGATTTGTATGGGTTTATTTTGTAACTTGAAACGTTGCCAAAGTTGTTTGTTGGGGCAGAGCCAAGATGGCAGAGTAGAAAGACTCACATTTGCTAACTCCGAACCCACAGCCCATAGATTTCCTGTAAAAAGAACTCCTGACAAATTCTGAAACAGTGGAAGCCACGCAGCAACACAGTGAAGGAGATTTCCGTTGCAGAGAGCCCTGAAAAACCGACCGCAAAGGTACCCCAGACGGGAATGGAGCCCTGCCCTGCAGAGCCCTCCCCTCCCCCTGCCTCAGCCACGTGGCACTGAGGGGAGCAATCAGACCCAAGCAGGCTTTAGGGACCAGAATCTCCGGCAGTTTCGAAGGTCCCTCCACCCACAGATGCACAGGTCAGTGAGAAAGACGGGCTGAGAGGGGAGCAGGGTATCTCCGGGACTCAGACCCCCCTCGGGAGGTAGTGGCCCCGGCAGAGGCAGAGGCAGCGGCAGTGGGGGCCAGAGACTCCCAGAGCAGGCAGGAGCTCCACAGCAGCTCCATTACAAAAGATCTCTGCATAAACCCCCTGAGGGAACTGAGCCTGAGAGGCGGCCCTGCCCCCACCTGAGCACCAGCAGATAAGCTCCCATTGAATAGCGGTCAGGCCTGCCACCAAAAGCCCTGAAGCTGGGGAGCAGCATCTGAATCTCAGACCAGCAAGGCAGACCTAGGCTGGGGTGGAGAGGACTCTCAGAAGTCAAGTAACTGGCTGGGAGCATTTGAATCTCAGACCCCAAGCACTAGCTGGGTGGATATAGGCCAGGGGGTGGAGAGGACTCTCAGAAGTCAAGTAACTGGCTGGGAAAATGCCCAGAAAAGGGAAAATCTAAGACCATAGAAGGTTATTTTCTTGAAAAGATGATTCCACCATTCCTCTCTGACGACGAAGAGATC
>CM053771.1:322395202-322489801 GCA_028658325.1 Potorous gilbertii | reverse complement strand
CAAATGGGGAGAAAATTTTGGAACCCAAAATCTTGTGAAAATGAATGTAAAAAGTTAAATAAATTTATTTAAAAAATAAAATAAATAAAATAAAAAGAAGTTTATACGAAAAATAACAAAGTTGTTTATTATTTCAAGTAATTTCTTACATGATTCTTTGGGATTCTCTAAGTACGTCATCAAATCATCTGCAAAGAGTGATAACATATTTTAGTCTTTACCTATTCTAATTCCTTCAATTTCTTTTTCTTCTCTTATTGCTGCAGCTAACATTTCTAGTACCATATTGAATAATAGTGATGAAAATGGACATCCTTGTTTCACCCCTAATCTTATTGATAATGGATCTAGTTTATCTGCACTGAGTATAATGCTAGCTGAAAGTTTTAGGTAGATACTTTGTATTCTATGGAATGTTCCATTTATTCTATGCTCTCCAGTGCCTTCAACAGGAATGAGTGTTGTATTTTGTCAAAAACTTTTTCAGTATCTATTGAGATAATCACATGGTTTTTGTTAGTGTTGTTGTTGATATGATCAATAATGCTAATAGTTTTTCTATTACTGAACCAGTCCTGCAAACCTGGTATAAATCTGACCTGATCATAATGTATTATCCCAATGATAGTTTTCTGTATGATTTCTGCTAAAATCTTATTTAAAGTTTTTCCATCTATATTCATTAGAAAAATTGGCTTAAAATTTTCTTTTTCTGTTTTGATTCTTCCTGATTTAAGTATCAAAACCATAATTGTATCATAAAAAAAATTTGGGACGACTCCTTCCCCAATTTTCCCAAACAGTAATATTGGAATTAACTCTTCTTTAAATGTTTGGTAGAATTCACTTGTAAATCCACCCAACCTTGGAGAATTTTTACAAGGGAGTTCATTGATGACTTGTTCAGTTTCTTTTTCTGACATGGAGTTATTTAAGCATTCAACTTCCTCTTCTGTTAACTTGGGCAATTTATATATTTTTTAAAATAATCATCCTTCTCATTTAGATTGCCAAATGAAGGGTTATACAATTGGACAAAGTAATTTTTAATTGTTGTTTTAATTTCCTCCTCTTTGGAGGTTAGTTCACCCTTTTCATTTCTGGCATTCTTTTTTTAAATCAAATTGACCAAATATATATCAATTGTATTGTTGTTTTTTCCATAAAATCAGCTCTTAGCTTTATTTATTAGTTCAAAACTTTTCTGAATTTCAGTTTTATTAAGCTCTCCTTTGGTTTTTGGTATTTCTAATTTGGTATTGACTTGGGGATTTTTAATTTGTTCGTTTTCTATCTTTTTCAGCTGTGTGCCCAATTCATTGATCTCTCTTTCTCTGTTTTATTCATGTAGGCATTCAAAGATATAAAACTTCCCCTAAGAACCGCTTTTGCAGTATCCCATAATTTTTGGTACATGGTCTCATTATTGTCATTCTCCTGAGTAAAGTTGTTGATTGTTTCTATGATGTGTTGCTTAACTCACTCATTCTTTAGGATTAGATTATTTGGTTTCCAGTTAATTTTTTGTCTATCTTTCCATGGTCTTTTATTACTTGTAATTTTTATTGCATTATGATCTGAGAAGGATACATTTACTATCTCTGCCTTTCTACACTGGGTTGTAAGGTTTCTGTACCCTATTATATGGCCAATTTTTGTTTATGTGCTATGTTCCACTGAGAAAAAGGTTTATTCCTTCTGGGAGGTGGAGTTAAGATGGCGGGGTAGAAAGATGCACATACTCTAGCTCCTGCCTGACAGCACATGAAATACCTGTACAAAACGACTCTTAAACAAATTATAGAGCAGCAGAAGCCACAAAACAACAGAATGAAAGAGATTTCCATCCCAAGGTAGCCTGTAAAGTTGAAAGGAAAGGTCTATCACATGGGTTACAGAGCCCAGCCCACAGAGCCTAGCCCAGGCTTGCCTAAACAGACTCCAAAATAAATATGCAATGGCCTCAGGACATGGAAGAGCTCAAAAAGAATTTTGAAAATCAAGTAAGAGAGATGGAAGAAAAATTGGGAAAAGAAAGAGAATGATGCAAGAAAATCATGCAAAATGAGTCAAGCTTATTGAAGGACTCCCAAAAAAATGCTAAAGAAAATAACACCTTTAAAAATAAGCTAACTCAATTGGCAAAAGAGGCAAAAGAAGAAATAAACTTTAAAAGGAGAATTAGCCAATTGGCAAAGAAGTTTCAAAAACTCACTTCTTTAAAAATTAGAATGGAATGGATGAAAGCTAATGACTTTATGAGAAAACAAGAAATTACAAAACAAAACCAAAAGAATGAAAAAATGGAAGAAAATATGAAATATCTCATTGGGAAAACAACTGACCTGGAAAATAGATCCAGAGGAAACAATTTAAAAATTATGGGACTACCTGATAGCCATAATAAAAAAAAAGAGCCTAGACATCATCTTTCATGAAATTATCAAGGAAAACCATCCTGATATTCTAGAACCAGAAGGCAAAATAAATATTGAAAGAATCCACAAATCACCTCCTGAAAGAAATCCAAAAAGAGAAATTCCTTGGAATATTGTAGCCAAATTCCAGAGTACCCAGGTCAAGAAGAAGATATTGCAAGGAATTAGAAACAATTCAAGTATTGTGGAAATGCAGTCAGAAAAACACAAAATCTAGCAAGTTCCACATTAAGAGATCAAAAGGCTTAGAATATGATATTCCACAAGTCAAAGCAACTAGGATTAAAACCAAGAATCACCTACTCAGAAAAACTGAGTATAATACTTCAAGGGGAAAAATGATCATTCAGTGAAATAGAGGATTTTCAAGCATTCTTGATGAAAAGATGAGAGCTGAAAAGAAAATCTGATTTTCAAACACAACAATCAACAGAATCATGAAAAGGAAACAAGGAAAGAGAAATCATAAGGGACTTTCTAAATTTGAACTCTTTACATTCCTACATGTAAAGATAATATTTGTAACTCTTAAAACTGTTCTCAGTATTTAGGTAGTAGGAGGGATTACACACACACACACACACACACACACACACACACACACACATACGTATGTATATATACACACAGACATATATATGTCTGTATGTGTGTGTGTATGTATATATATATATACATACACACACACACACACACACACACACACATATATATATATAATATATATATACATACACACATAACATAGGGGAGAAGGAGATAAGCAGGTTCATGCAGATGATGGAAGTAAGGGCAAATGGGAGGAGGGAGCAATTAGAAGAAAACACTTTTGGGGGGACAAGGTCAAAAGTGAGAATAGAATAAATGAGGAGCAGAATAGGATGGAGGGAAATATAGTGAGTCTTACACAACATGATTATTATGGAAGTCGTTTGCAAAACTACATATATATATATATGTAGCCTATATCGAATTGCTTGCCTTTGCAGTGGGGATGAGTAAGGAGGGAGGAAGGAGAGAAATTGAAACTCAAAGTTTTATGAACAAATGTTGAGCATTGTTTTTTCATACAACTGGAAAATAAGAAATACAGGTAATGGGATATAGAAATTTATCTTGACCTACAAGATGAGAGAAAATGGGGATAAAGGAAGGGAGGATTATTAGAAGGGAGGGAAGATTGAGGAAGGAGGTAATCAGAGTGCATGGGAAGAGATGGGGAAAAAATTAGGAACTCAAAATTTTGTGGAAATGAATGTTGAAAACTAAAAATAAATAAATAAACTTTCAAAATTGAATAAAAATAGAAAGGTATATTCCTTTCTATCTCCATTCAATTTTCTCCAGAGAGCTATCATATCTACCTTATCCAGAGTTTTTTTCACTTTTTAACTTCTTTCTCGTTTACTTTGAGGTTAGATTTATCAAGTTTGGAGAGGGGGAGTTTGAGGTCCCCCACTACTATAGTTTTGCTGTCTATTTCTTCTTGTAACTCCCTTAATTTCTCCTCTAAGAATCTGGATGCTACACCACTTGGAGTATGTATGTTCAGGAATGATATTGCTTTGTTGTCTATGGTGACTCTTAGCAGGATATAGATTCCTTCCTTATCTCTTTTGATTAGATCTATTTCTGTTTTTGCTTTATCTGAGTTTAGGATTGCTACCTCTGCTTTTTTTACATCAGATGAAGCACAATATATTCTCCTCCAGCCTTTTACCTTTATCCTGTGTGTATCCCCTTGTTTCAAATGTGTTTCTTGTAAACAACATATTGTTGGATTATGGTTTTTAATCCAGTCTGTTATCTTTCTCCATTTTATGGGAGAATTCATCCCATTCATTCTCAGTCATGATTACTATCTATGTCTTTCTGTCCATCCTCTTTCCCCTCATTTGTGCTTTTAGTTCTCCCTTTTCTCTTCCCCTCCACAATAAAGTTTTAATTTTTGACCACCACCTTCCCATTGTCTTCCCTTCCTTCTTTCAGTCCCCCTTTCTTTTACTCCTCTATATCCTTACTACTTCTTCCCTCCCTTTAGCCTCCCCTCCTTTTTCTTCCTCCTTTCCCCACCTACTGCCTAGAGATCTAGTTAGAGTTATATACTTAATTTTGTTGTACCCTCCTTGAACCAAATGTGATGAGAGTATATATCAAGCAATGTTCATCTCCTCCCCTCTTTACCTGTACGATGATATAATTTTCTGTCTCTTCCTCTGTTCTAATCTACCATTTTCTGCCTCCTCTTTTCCACACCTCCTGTTACAATCCCTTCATACCCACTTCCTTGATCTATGTCATCCATTTTATATATCATGGTAAATATAAAATTCTCAATATTAACAAGTATCATCTTCCCTTATAGGGATGTAAACTGTTTGCCCATATTGAATAACAAGTGTTTTCCCCCCTCTTTATCTTTTTATGCCTCTCTTGAGAATTGTGTTTGAAGATCAAATTTTCTATTGATTTCTGGTCTTTTCATCAGGAAGGTCTGGAAATCCCTTTTTTCGTTGAATGTCTATCTCCTTGCCTGAAATATTATGCTCAACTTTGCTGGATAATTGATGCTTGGTTGTAGTCCTGGCTCTTTTGCCTTGCAGTATCATGTTTCAATTCCTTTGATCTTTTCATGTAGAAACTGCAAAGTTCTGTGTGATCCTGACTGTAGCTCCTAGGTATTTGAATTGTTTCTTTCTGAATGCCTGTAGTATTTTCTCCTTCACTTGATAGTTGTGGAGTTTGGCAATGATGTTCCTTGGTGTTTTTAGTTTGGTATCCCTTTTGGGAGGTGAATGGTGGATTCCTTCGATGAATATTTTGCCCTGTGGATCTAGGACTTCTGAGCAGTTTTCCTTGGTGATTTCTTGGAAGATATTGTCCACACACTTTTTTTTCATCATAGCTTTCTGGTAGACCAATAATTCTTAGATTTTTCTCTCCTGCATCTATTTTCCAGGTCAGCTGTTTTTCCAAATAGATATTTTACATTTTCTTGTATTTTTTCATTCTTTACATTCTGTTTGACTGATTCTTGATGTCTCATAGCTTCTACTTGCTTAATTCTAATTTTTTTTCCAAATTGTTTTCTTCAGTTAACTTTTGCATCTCCTTTTCTATCTGTCCAATTATTTATTTTAAGGAGTTATTTTCTCCAGTTAGGTTTTGTTCCTTTTCCATTTTTCCAGTTTTCCCAGTAAGGTTTTGTTCTTCCTTTTCTATTTATCCATTTTTTTCTTTTTAATGAGCTGTTCTCTTCAGTGAATTCTTTTTTTCATATTTTTAAAATCATTGACCCGTTTTTCTTCCATTTTTCTATCTTGTCTTTTAAAATCCTTCTTCAGCTCTTCCAGGAGTGCTCTTTGTGCTTGGCACCAGTTCATATTCCCTTCTGAAGTTTCAGATGGGAGAACAGTCTCAATGCTGACCTCTTTGGTATTCATGTTTTGGTCCTTGTCCCCATGGACAGATTATGTGGTCTTTTCTTTTGTTCTTTGCTTCTTACTCATGATGATGATGATGAATACCATTTTCCTGGCCTTTAAAGTAGATCTTTCTTCTAGGGCACAAGGGGCTCTCTCTCACAGTTCTTGTGCCTTGAACTTGAGGCTTTTTGTGTTGTGGCCTCTGCTTCTTTCAGCTAGAAGCTAAAATGTTGCAGCTTACCTGGGGCTAAGCTGACTGGTGTGAGAAAGCAGAGACCAGGTGTAGTCTTTCTGGGTTTCCCTGGAGGGGTAGTCTGGCCACAGGAGGCCTTTTCTGCTGAGCTAGAGCATAGACAAGCTTAGTGGTTGGTGATCCCATCTACACTGATATCTTCCCAACTCTCCTGGTGTACTGAGGCTCTCCTCTGATCCTGGTGTTGGGGGTTTAAGGCTCCACCCCACTGGGACTCAGGATCTCCTCCTGGTTTACTGAGGTGGGGCTGTCTGGGACAATTCCAGTCCTGCACAGGTCCCTTTCAATCACAGCAAGAAGGACCCTCCTTAGCGATTTTTCTAGCCTTACTTGCTAAGAGACTGTTTGCTACTTCTCCTGAATCCAGTGTTACAGGATTTTTCTGGGAAAATATCTTTCAAGGCCAACAAGGGGAGGGGGAGACAGCATTTCCTGATCACTCTGCCATTTTGGCTCCCAGAAATTCAAATAGGTGACTTATAGACATTTGATCTGCAGGCTGATGGTCTCAGGAGCAGCCATCACAGATACCTGGGGTTCCATGGTTCTCACTTGCTTGGTTCCCCTGGACTCCTGTCCTAGGCTGATATGCCTGAGATCCTGCAGGGCAGCTGCTTCCTCAGAGTGCCCTGGAATTCCTGCTCAGCCCTGCCTTGGCTACAATGTGCTGGGACAGCCTATGTGCTGTGTGCTCTTGTAGGCCCGTGGAACAGATCCTCTCCATTGACCTTCCAGGTTGTCCTGAGCTGTGAATCTGCCACAGTCTGTCTCCTGTGGGATTCTGTCCTTCCAAAATCCTGTGAGATTCTCTTTTTAGAGCTATATGAAGGAGTTTATCTAAGAGCTTAGGTGAGTAGTTGCTCTCACTCTGCCAACTTGGCTCCTCCCCAATCCAGAATTATCCACTCAAGTTCTAATTGTCCAAACATAATAATGCTAATCTTATAAGTGTGAGGTGATAGCTCAGAGTTGTTTTAATTTGCATTTCTCTACTCAATAGTTATTTAGAATCTTTTTTAATATAATTTGATAGCCTTGATTTATTTTCTTCTGAAAACTACCTGTTTATATCTTTTGACTATTTATCAACTGAGGAGTGTCTCTTATTTTTATAAGCTTGTTTTGGTTCCTCATATATTTGAGAAATGAAGTCCTTATTAAAGAAATTTACGTAAACATTTTCCCAGCTTCTTGTTTTCCTTCTAATGTAGGCTGAGCTAGTTTTGTTTGTGTAAAAGCTTTTTAATTTCATGTAACCAAAATTATCCATTTTACTTCTCATCCTCCTCTCTGCCTCTTGTTTTGTCAGAAAAAAAAAACATATCTCTTCCATAGATCTGACAGGTACATTTTTCCATGTTCCCCTAATTTATTTATGATATCATCCTTTATGTCTATGATTTACCTATTTGGAACTTCTCCTGAGATATGCCTGAGTCTATGTCTACTTTTTGCCAAAAAACTGCAACTTTTATCCAATATTGAATGCTTACCCCAAAAGTTTAGATCTTTGGAATTAACAAACAGTAGATTATTATAGTCATTGCCTACTATACATTTATTGCTGTGCAATTTATTTCTTAGTCAATATCAGATTGATTTAAGGATTATTCCTTTGTAATAACGTTTGAAATCTAAAACTACTGGATTACTTCCCTTCACATTTTTTTTCATTGATTTCCTTGATATTCTGGGCATTTTGTTTTTCCAGATGAATTTTGTGATGATTTTTTCTAGATCTGTAAAACAATTCTTTGGTAGTTTGACTGGTATCCTAGTGAATAAGTAAATTAACAGGTATAATAATTATTTTTATTATATTGACTAAACCTCCCCATGAACAGTTAATATTTCTCCAGTTGTTTGTATCTGTCTTTATTTGATGGGAAAGTGTTTTTGTAATTGTATTTATTTAAGTTCTGTGTTTTTCTTGGCAGGTAGACTACCAAATATTTTCTATTGTCTGCAGTTATTTTAAATTGAATTTTTCCTTTCTAGCTCCTGCAGTTCTGTTACTTAGAAATGCTAATGATTATGTGGTTTTATTTTATATCCTGCAAAGATCACTGAAACTGATTGTTTCAGGTAGTTTTTTTTTTTTCACAAGATTCTCTAGACTTCTCTAAAGTATACATCATGTCATCTGCCAAAGAGTTATAGTTTTGTTTCCTTATTGCCGTTTCTATTCTTTCAGTGTCTTTTTCTTCTCTTCACCAGACTTTCTATTATAATATTGAATAGTGGCAGTCATAATGAATATCCTTGCTTCACTCCTGATCTTGTTGGATGACTTCAAGATTATGACCGCTACAGATGGCACTTTTTATATGGATAGTACTTACTAATTTAAGAAAGGCTATATTTATTTCTATGCTTTCTAATTTTTTAATCAAAATGGGTGTGGTATTTTGTCAAAAGCCTTTTCTGCATCTCTTGATATAATAATACAATTTTTGTTGATTTTAGAATTTATATGGCCAATAATGCAGGTAGTTTTCCTAATATAAAACTGATCCTGTATTCCTGGTATAAATCTCACATAGTCACAGTGTATCTTTGAGATACATTGCTGTACTCTCCTTGATAGTATTTTATTTATAGTATTTTATTTAAAATGTTTGCATCCATATTCATTGATGGCTTGTTGAATTTTTTTAAAATTCTAATTTGGGCTTAAAAAACTCCATTCTATTTCCTCTTCTGTTAATCTAGGCCATTTATCTTTTTGTAAATATTCATCCATTTCATTCAGCTTGTCAAATTTGTTGGCATATTGGGTGAACTAACTCCTAATAATTGTTTTAATTACATCTTCATGGGTTCTGTATTCATCCTTTTAATTTTTGATACTGGTAATTTGATTTCCTTTCTTTTTAAAAAAAATCCAATTAATAAATAGTTTATTTGTTTTATTGGTTCTTTTATAAAATCAGTTATTAGTTTGTTTTTATTAGTTCAGTGTTTTGGGGTGTATTTTTTATTTTACTTTCAATTTTATTAATCTCTCCTTTGATTATCAGGATTTTTATTTTGTTGTTTTGTTGGGGAAATCTAATTGGTTCTTTTTCTAGTGTTCTTTTCAGTTGCCTGCCCAGTCTGTTCTTTCTCTCTTTTATTGATATGCATATTTAGAGATATTTAATTTACCCTTAGTACTGTTTTAGTTGCATCTCACAAATTTCAAACTGCCTCATTCTCATTAATGAAATTATTGATTTGTTCTTTGACCAGTATTTGGATTAGTTTATGTAGTTTTCAATTCATTTTAATCTATCATTATATGGCCATTTATTAAATACTATTTTAATAATAGTAAATAATAGCCTGAAATATAATCGTAAATAACAGTCAGAAAATGGTGCATTTATTATTTCTGCTTCTGTTACTTGGTTTTGAGGTTGTTATACCCTGCTACTTGGTCAACTTTTGTGGAGGTGCCATATACAGATGAGAAAAAAAGGTGTTCACCTTTCTATTTCCATTTCACTTTCCCCAAGATGTCTGTCCTATATAATTTTTCTAAGTTCCTATCCATCTCCATAACTTCTTTCTTATTTATTTTATGATTAGACTTATCTAGTTCTGAGAGGGAAAAGTTGAGTTCCTCTAGTAATATGGTTTTGAAATTTCATCCTATAATTCATTAAACTTTTCCTTTAAGAATTTTGATACCGTGTCATTTGGTGCTTATATGTATAGTATTGATATCACTTTATATGGTCCCTTTTAGCATAATATAGTTCCCCTGTTTATCCTTTTAATTAAGTCTCTTTTTGCTTTTGATTTCTCTGAGATTGTTATGGCTACCCCTGTCTTTTTTTCTTTTTTCTTTTTTATTTTGACTAAAGCATAATAGATTTTGCTTCAGCCCCTTATTTTAACCATGTGTCTTGTGAAAAACTTGTTAGATTTTAATTTCTCATCCATTCTACTATTTGCTTTTGTTTCATGTATGAGTTTACCCCTTCACATTCATAGTTATAATTATGAACTAAGCATTTCCTTCTATTCTATTTTCTACTGATGATCTTTTTCTCTTTCTTCTTGTCCTGTCTCTCCTCAAAAGTCTATTTTGCTTCTGAACACTCTATTGTTTTTTCTGCCCTTCTTCCTATCACTCCCCCACCCTTTCCCCTTTTCACTTCCCTGTACTACAACCCTATTGGGTAAAGTTGATTTCTACTGCTAATTAAATATGTATGTGTACCTATCATATTTTTACATCATCTCAACATAATTGTCTTACTTCTGCATCCTCTTTCTATGTAGAATGCTTCAAATTGCCACAGTGAAATTCACAAAAGTTCCATGTAATATCATGTTAAATAGATTGGTAAGCAATTGTAAGCTGCTGCTGCTTTTGCCCTTAGTACCTGGTTTCACTATTGGCATTTCATTCCCATGGACTTTGGGCCAGACTACACTTCTCTGACACAAATTTATGCCTCCAACTTCCAAGTTGTCTTGAACTAAAAGAATGTCTCACTCTGACCTTTTGTTTTCTATCACTGTGGAATTTGATTTGAGCCAATATTTTAAAGTTGTTTGGAGGAAAACGTTGGGAGAGCTCAGCTGAGTGCTTTCTCTACATTGCCATCTTGGCCCAGACCAACAAAGTTCTCCAAATTCTTTAAAAAACCACTAAATAGATCTGTTTACTTTGAAGGTTTTGCCATAATAACTCTGAATATTTTGCCAATATAATATAATCCTCTTGCAGGTAAGTATTGTATCATCTTTGCCCTTATATCTCCAGTACCTAGCACAATTTCTGTCATATATTCATTAAGTTAAAAAGAGAGAAAAGAAAAAACTTCTAATGCAGAACAAAAAAAAAAGTTTGCTAAATAGGAATCATTTTTTTTTTATTTTGTCCTTCCTATATTGTTTATTACACTATGGGGGTCCTGAAATAAGGAAAATATTTATTTTAATTTGTTGAGGATCTATTTCATTGATGTGAGTATGTTTTCCATTGCTGCAAGTCACAATCTGTCTGTAAGTTAGGAGAAGGCCTTTGATCGTAACTATACCCATATTCACCCTGTAACCAATCTGAAAATGCAGGCAAGTCTAAACTTTGCTACTCATCAGACAAAAGATACACAATCTAATACTGGATTCAAACTCAAAGTATTTTCTCCATTAGCAGTTTTTCCACAACCAGAGTCACCTCTGCACCACATTAGGGCATCTGAGTAAGACTTTCAGTGAAGCAAATTAAAATATTCGAATTTAAAAAATAGAAAGTGATCATATCCTTTCTTATGCCAAACTCGGTAAATATGTTTTATTTAAATCTCAGAAGCCATACACATCCTCAACCCCTCTTTATGCCAGCATTAGTCCAGAAAAGAACATTTCATCTTGAAAAGTTTTTATTTTCATAAAGTTATAGTAAATTAAAATAGTGATGTTTATTTAAAATTTTAAAGGGTGATTATATGTGTGGTTGCATTCACAATAAAGAAGTTTCAGTAAGTTTAACCTGAGAGTAAATGGGACAGCAGGAAAAAAGGTTGTTATACCTAGCTATCAAGGCAGAAAAATGGTATTATAAGCCCCCCTTTTCCCTAGAAGTTCTTGGTTACATATTACATACAGATGTGTGATGAATTTAACATACCACAGGAGAATTGGCCTCCTATGAAATCTTCACACAACTATTTTAAGCTCATTCAAGATTTATTGCTGCTTGAAGTCAAAGACAGCAATACAAGTCCTTTTACTCTTGTTACTTCTGTAAAACAATACCAAATAATCCATCTCCTTGGTGTAACCAGGCACCAAATGGATACAGAACCTTAAGGTCTTTAAAAGTGGTTAGCACTTCCTAAGTGGGAAGCACTGAAAAATCACCCAACAATTGTTTCTCACAAGAAATTCATAAGATTAGTATGAAATAACATAGGAGAAAAACCTGGAAACACACAAAAAAAAATTAAGTGAATTGTGCACTAAATAGCAATCATAAGATTAAAATGTTTCCATTTGGAAGTTGCCAATCCTCTTTATGTCAGGAAAGAGTATGAAGCATTCTTATATGAAGTATTTTTTGCAAGAACAAGGAATATTCTTTCATAGGAGCTATATTTGTGACCACATGCATCCTATTCATTCATGTCCTAAGATTTGTTTCTGTGAACTAAAAATATCCTCATTTGTAAGTATGACTTTGTTTTTAAATAAAATTTGCATATTAAAACATAAGGCATGTTACCCCTTTCTTCTGCATCTAGAAAACCAACTTACCTGCCACAACAACCGAATAGAGTAAGCCCATTTAAGGTTTTTATTTTCAGTATTAAAGAATGGTCCTGCATTGGTCTAAGGAAGCTACAGAGATTTCTATTGCAGTTACCCTTTCTAGCTAAACAAATACATAGGACAAAAAGTCACCTACTGACTTCATCTTTCAAAGTCAAAAGAAGCAATAGTACTATAGTCAGGAGAACCTTATAGGTTTCTGGGGAAACACATGCCTACTAGTCAGAAGAGTTACTTGACTCCAGCAATCGAGTAGTTGACTCATAGAAAAGAAATGTGAGATGGAAAGGTCATTACCAAGGATAATATTATAAATATCTAAATATCTGTATAAATATATAAAGAACCACTATAAAATGATTATTGACTTTAGTATAAGACTCATATTTTCTGTGTTATATTTAATGTTCAAAAGCCTGATTACTTACATAAGAATTGAGGGTCCTTCTTGTGAAGATCTCGATGAAAGCAAATTCTGGTGCTTATAAGATGATTCTTTCTTTGCCTTAACACAAGGCAAGGCATAAAAGCCACCAAGACAAAATGCCATCAAAGTGAGCTTGAACAAACTATACAATCTTATATCATAGTTCACAGTACATGGTTGTAACAAAAGTCATCTCATGGAGCATGTTTGCTCTTCCTAGCTCCAGCTGACCACATGGAAATTTTGGGGGCTACTTGAATGGCTTGTGCTTTGAAGATGATGAAGTCCTGTCCAGTGAGCAGAAAGAACAAATCACTAACCATATATGTACATAAGCATTGACCCTTACCCTCAGAAATATCTTCCTTTCTATCTGCACATTATATCAGGACCATCATGAACTGCTTCCTGTGAAAAGTATATAAAGCATCTTTCCTTTTCCAACCAAGATTGTCATGTGGTTGTAAGCACATGTCTTGCTTAGGTAAAACTGAGCCTGAATTTTGCACAATTTCTCTTTATGTTTATTCTTTTATGGTCTTTGGTGAAGGAATATCTATTCAGAAATGGAGGTGCCCAGACTTGGAGATGACATTGTGAGTTCGAGAGGTTCAGCATTTATGAGTTCTATTATATAAGAATTGACTAATGACAAAAGGAGGACCTATTCTAATGAGAGAGAAGTGATTATTTGTCTCTTGTATTTAATAACTAATTACTATATTGGGACCAACATTTTCCCCCTTTCCTACTTTTTCATCCAGAAATCAACCAATGTGGGAAATATTGGGCAAAGACTTACCCAAGCTCAGATCCAAAGACAGTAAAAGAACTTCTGAGTTTAGGCAAGTGGATGACTTCCTGCTTCCTGTGCTTACTCAGATAGATCTGGGTCGTACGGTGATATGGAAATCATTAAGTCTCTTTGATCAAGATTTGGGTGCTCAGTTTCATATACCTCAAGGCCATTCATTCTCTCATTACTTGCTAACCAATCAGAGTTGATTGCCACCCTCTGGAACATCCATTTTCCCAGGACACACAAATCCTGAGCCTACTGACATGATGATCTTTGGTATTCAAGGGTGCCACTGACATTTTTATTAAAATGATAGTATTATTAATAAAATGACTAATTTCTCAGAAATTATGTCTCCAAAACCTTTGAAACTTCCTACTTGCTATGGGAGAAGCTAGCTTCTACCAAGAGGATTGACCCAAGCCTGAACTATTTACTAGAAGATATGAACTGGGAATTATTTGGAGAGTGAAGCAAAGATGTGAATCACAAAGCATGTAATCAGCAATCCTGCAAACTACTTTGTTTTTTGATGAGGTTTAAGTATAAAATATCCCAATAGCATATAATTATGATTATATGTTGCTGCTGATACTTGTTTTAAGTTGTTCCTGTTTTAGTTAATGAGTTTTGTGAGTCTTTTGTCTGTTAGCATTTCTTTTGTGTGTAGGAGATAAATACCTGCCCCATACCTGATTCATTATTGAACATGGAGAACCTTATAACCCTACCTTTAGGGAGACTTAAAAATAAGGCAATACCTGATTTTAAAATGATATTTTCCCCAGGTTCTTTGGGTGTGAATTTAATGAGTCAAATATTGTAAGAAAAAGGGGCTAACTCCCAACCCTACCCCACTCCCAATAAAGACTGAACTGCTCTCCCCATTCAGGACTGAACCTGGCCAGGCTATATGAGTGCAGGGGTCCCTTAGGGGAAAAGAGTGGGTCCAAAAGTGGGTCCTTAATGTTAGATAATAATTATTTTGGAAAATTTCTTATTAAACTTATAATCTGAAATAAAGTGACATTTTCCAGATTATGCATCTGACCTTATGCCATAGATATTTTGCATTTGCTGTTAGCAAGTTCAAGCATTCCCAGACATTGTGCAGGCATGACTGGTTAAATCCCAAACAGCTTGAAAAACCTAAATATTATTAGGTGTGTTTCTGGTTAAGATGAGTTGCTCTGCAATTCACTGGTGATGCAAGGTATTCTGGACCAAAATTGTTACATATTTACCATATGGACCATTTAACACATTTCTACTTTCCTAATCTTTATTCCCTAGGATGATATAGCTCAATAGCATATTCAACTTAAATTTGAATACAGAAGTCAGATAAACTCCTAATCTGAACCTAAATTAAAAAGGGAGGGAATATTTTTCTTCATTTTCCTATGAAAAAATGTTTATCATCGAGCCAAAAGCAACTAATTGGTTGGCTGAACTTTTCACTTTTAGCTATGAGTAAGATACAGGCTTACTCAAATGAACTTGTGTAAGTCTTAAATTCATTGCCACAATTTTTAAAATATAAAATTGAAAATGGAGAAACTTGAACAGTACTAACCATGACTCAGTTTATTGTAAGGAAAAGTTAAAACAAATAACTAAAGACCAACTCTCCTCAAGCGAAAAATAGAAATATTTGTGGTTTGCTTTGATGGATCTGTGATCTCAAAAGTGTGAATACTACTTTCCCTAGGGCATAATGGAACCTTCTCATGCCTTCTCATCTTTTCCATTTTTGGTCCCGGTCTTCCATAATCCTCCTTAAAGAATCCACCCAATACACTGTCGGCCAGCCTCATTTTTTTTGGTTTGTTCTAAAGTATTTGGGGGGGTGGGGTGTTACCAATTTATAGAATAGTGTAGTAGATAGAGAACTAACTTTGTCATCAAGAAGATTTGAATTTAAGTTTTGTCTCTTATACAGACTGCTTTTATGAGTCTGGACAAGTAATTTAACCACTCACTTCCCTGGACAGTTTTCTAGCTCTTTAAGTTTCAGACCGCTTACTGGTGTGTAGCAATAATTTAGTTTATTCACCAGGGATTTCTTTATTCCAATACAATCACAGGCCTAGAAAACTGTAAACAAGTTTATATAAATATTTTACATAAGCTATACTTATGTACATATGATCTTTATATATGCATTTATTATAGATATATAAAATAGTCATGAAGCATTAGAGAAGGACTTCTGTAGAAGTATGTTTGTACATGAATACATATGTAAGGCCTATTCCCATGTACCTATGGATATGTGTATGAATATAGAACTCCGACATATTCATGAAAATGTGTTTATGCACAATTATTCACCATATTATGTAAATGTAGTATGTACATTGAGCATATATAACATTTTAGAATATATAGAACATTAACTTAAGCATTGGAGTTCTGAATATGAGATCCTTATCCAATGACTAGTGAGTCAACATGGTATTGTAAAATCTAATCCATGTCAATATTAGTATTCTCACTATGAAAGAAACCTGAAGATTAGGGAGTTGTGACTAAATGGAAAAATGACTCATGGTGTCCTCAATTACAGATTGAAAAGAATTAGGGCATTGGTATTGTATTGTGACCTAAGGCAAATATCATTTCATAGAATGGTATTTTTTTCCTTCTATTGCTTTTCATGAACATAAACAAAAAAACCATTGCAAATACAATTTCTCATTATATGATATCATCTGTTGCAGATGAAGAGACAAAAAAAACAATAAATTTGCATGATTCTCCAAAGAATGTAAATCTATACATTAATAAATGATTGATTCAATGCAAAAAAAAACCTAAATAGAATGAAAATATATTTTAACATATAGTTCAGGACAAAGAAAGAAAAAGCCACTCTAAAGGCTAATATACTAATCAGAAAGTATGTTAGTCAATATTTGGGTTTTTTCTTTTATTCATTTTCAATTTTTCACTTTTGTTAGCTTTTTTAATATTGTCTACATCTGTGATTTCAATGTTCTAAGGTCCTTTTAATGTAGACATTTCCTCAACTGATGAAGAATGTCACTTCATCTGAATCTGATACTCTTAAAGTGACTTGACCAAGTTTACTCGTTCATGAGAGAATTTTAATGGTCAAAAGAAGCACTTGAAAGCACATCATCTTCAAGGTCAGCTCTTTATCTCTATCTCCATGCTGCTGCTAATACATAAAATGGTTGACTTTTTTGGACATTATTAAGTAGATCTTTTTGGACTTCATTTAGGAGAACTTCTAGTGTTTCTGGGATATAATGTAATCAATACAATGAGATTGGCAAATAATTACTTTTCAAAGACCTTATGATCTATAAGAAATCATTTCCATTTTGGATTCTCTGTAAGATATCTTCTATATTGGAAGTGAAAAGAGGACATGGTGTAGAATGTGATATAAACATGCATTTTTAAGTTTGAGAAAGGAGGATAAAAATGAAGTATAATACAGCAATCTATTTCTCTAGCTTCATGTTATAATCTGGGCAAAATACAATATTCATCTACTTTTTTCAAACTTGGATATTTAGCAATTTTTAAATACTTTTTAAAAAATCATTCCAGAATTACTGTGGTCTTTGGAAACACAATGAGAATAAAAAAATGTTATCTTTGAATTTGAATATTTAGAGAATTTTACTATTGACAGGGAATCTCATTTTGTTGAATTTGGATCATTATGTCCTCAAAGACATTGGTGAAGACCTTGGATAAAAATACAGCTCCCTGTTTGAATTCAAACTCAAGGGACCATTCGATAAATGTACCATCATTGCTATTTTGTCATTTTAACAATTATCGTGATAATATGGTCAAGAGACAGTATTTGAATGAAACCTTTAAAAATAGCATTTTGTTCTACCAAGTCAAATGTTGTTTTGAAATCTCACATTCTACACCTCTCAATCATGTATGTGACTAAAGGATATGTGATGTCTTATAGAAGTACATCTTATAAACCTGCCTATTTCACCAAGGGAATAGAAACGAAGAACGGATACTCTTGAAAGTGACTTAAAATAAAGATTCTAGAGGCAAGTAAAGAAATCATACAATTGCTATCTTCCTAGATATTTTTTTTAAAGTATCATTTATAATCTTTTCAATTCTCATGGACTTTTCTCCTATTTTGTGTATGTTGATTCATTCCCTGATTATCTTAAAAAGTGTATCACCATCAATATAGTATTATATATGTATATCGTATAGTATATGTATTTGGTAATAACACTATATTGTTGCTCTTTCTAGTTCATCTTCTTATGTTTCACTGATACTTCCTTATGTAGTAACAAGATGTTCTTGATGTGAGGCTGGTGAGGAGGATGATGACATCATGATTGTTCAGATTTATATAGTATTTTAGATACCTACAAAGCACTTTTCTCATAATCCTGTGGGGTACAAATCAATCCAACAATTTTATTGATTATATACTATGGTAGACCTTGGGAAATACGTTTAAAAGGTTTCATTATCTTTATTTTACAGATGATGAATTTAGGAGACAGTAAGTGAATTGTCTTGTTTAGGGTCACATAACTAATAAATATGGGAACAGATTAAAATTAAGCTTTATTGTTGCTGTTTTCTGATGGAAATTACAGAGGAATTTACCAGTCAGGTAAAACTCAAAAAGAAACAAGGGCCACTAAATTGTACCTGAGAATCCTTGTGACTACACAATAACTTAGAAAAGTGTATATTAACATTATCTTTGTTCTATTGTATTTTTGCTTATTTTGTTCAATCCTTTCCAATATTCTGGTAATTTGGTTCAGGAGAAGTTGCCTACAACAATCCTTGAGCCTGGTGTTTGACATCTCTGAATTATACCAAACTATAGAATAGTACACTGGGTAATTAGCTATTAAAATCTAAATGTAGCAATGAGCCTGTGAGAAGAAATCTCTATAGAAAATTCTGGTAGAACTGTTCTCACTTCATTTTTTTTTCCTATTTCTAGTTTCCTACTCAAATACTTTTTGGATCATCTACCTGGAATTTTGCTATACTTTTGGTTCTACCTTTTTCTTTTGTGAAGATTATAGCCTTTATGGTAAAGAAGAAAAAAGAAAATTAAGTAAATTTATATTTTTTTCTTGGTCATCTTTTAGCAACTCATAATCTTCCATTTTTTTCATTGTTAAATTGTTCATGGCCTTGTCACAGTCATGACAAAACAAAATTACTACCCTTCAGCACTTTTCTTTTGTAAACTCCAATTCATTCTACGCTTTAGTCTTCCTGGCATTGTTATTCCAAGTTCTTAATGCTCCCTTCTATTTATCCTCACTTACATAAGCTTTCTTTCATCTTTTATAGGACTTCTTTAAAATCTGATCTCATTCCTAAAGCTTCCTGAAAAGTCATACTTGTTCTTTTTCATGCCAACCTCAGTTTGTTCCTCAAGAAGATTACTTGCAATTTATAGTAAAAAATAAAATTCAGTTTTTGAATCTCTCATTCCATTTGAGCCACTTTCCCTTTAGCATCTCTATCAATAGACTCACATCTATATCCTCTGAATTGTTTGAAATTTGTAATCTAAGGTACTTCTCAGACTATGTCTACTCTTCTGCTCATTGGCCACCATGATACTAATAACAAGTCTATCTGGCATTTATTTATTTCTCTAAATTTTACTAACTAAACTGAATTTTACTATAAAATATAAATTTTACTTTATATACTTTATCTCATTTGACCATATCTATAACTCAAAGAACTACTGCAGGTATTATTTTGCATAGCATTTAATAATGAAACTGAAAGGACAACAAACAGTTGAAAAATAGAAAAGACCCCTCACATTTCTTGTAAGAAATTAATTTTTTTCCCAAAACCTGTAGTGAAACTAATATGTTCATAGGCAAGTTTCATAACAACTAATATGCTGCATGGGTACATGAGAATGATAATAAGAAACCAAAGATGGTAAGAGACACTGGACTAAATCAAGTCAAAAGAGAGGTGGTCAATGCAGGAAGTGATACGTCACCTCTGGAGGTGAGCGCATTGAGGGGTTAATTCTCTGGGCTAGTAAAGGCTTGGAAGCAGGAGTGGAGTGAGGATAAAAAGAGTTTATGAATGCAAAGCACAATGTAAGCTTTACAATGTTATATAAGTGTCTATTATTATAATTAATCTCCAGTTACCAGGCCTCTAGTCTGGTGATGACATAATTCCTTGAACATTCTACTTTATTCTTGCTTAGAACAAGCAATGTTTGTACAGCCATACAAGGGCATACTGGCAAATGTTTATATAGATATAGATATACATATATGTATCTGGATTTATATCATGGTTTCATAATTAATATAATTCCATTTGCAAACAGGATCAAAATCGCTCTTCCATCATGACTCTGGGCTAAATATCCTTCATAGCAGTGAAAACTATCTTTGGAGAGGTCTCCTTGTTTTGTTCTCAACTTGATATTAAAGGTCAGAAACTTATGAAATGAAGTTATTACTACCTATATCTTTCAAGTGTATGGTTTTGACATAAACTTGGAAGGTAACTTGCTGGAAAAGAACATATAAGGTGAAATTTTGTTCTATTATAACAAATTATCTTATAGTCATATATAGATACAGATATATATGAGAGTCTTGTTAAACACTCACCAACACACCTTTATATGGTTCTACAAACAGAGAGAAAAAGCAGAGAGTTGTATATATGTGTGTTTATACATAATACACATACACACACGTATATACATGCAAATATATAAATTTAATCTGCATTGTTAACACGTTTTAAAGTCTAGAAATCAAGAAAACAATAAATCAAACTCTGATTTGTAGCTATTTGCCCATTTCTGAGATATAAATACTCGCACTAAAATTTTAACAATGACTCTGAGTTACCAATTAGGATTAGCTCCAGCACTCTTCTCCTTGGGAGGTATGATAAGAAAACAGGAAGGACTCTATGATAAGTATTATAAGTACTCTGTGGTTTAGCTATGTATGTCTCCTGGATATGCCAGACACAATACTCTATTTCCCATTTTCATGCTATTGCACTGAACTAAAATCATGTCTAGTGGAACGCTTATCCCAAAACCAATTGGCATGTGATTTTCTTCTTATTTATAGAGATCATTCTCTACTTTGAATTGCTTTGGGTCTGGCTGTTGCCTAAGTGATTCTGGTTACTGACTTCAAGAGAGAAGATGAATAAGGTTAAACCCACTTCAAGTTGCTGAAAGGAAAGACCTTTGGAGGAACTGACAGTGTCCATCTCTACCCCCAGCTTGCCACACTACAGACTTCAGGAAATTTCTCTTTGATTGAAATCTAGGACTCTCTCTCTCAATGGGAGAGCTCTGTTGTTTAGTTTACATTCTCCTATGTATACTTTCTCTGATTTCTGTTGTGTTATCAAATTGGACATATGAGTTTCTCTGCTAATTCCTGTGTTAATTCATTATGGAACTGCTATTTTGTGGGAAGGGAGTCAGTTGTTAGATATAAAGCTTACAGTCTTGTTTCCTCCACCTCCAGTAATGAACAGCAATCAGAAATTATATTGAACCTGAAAACTCCACTCCTTAGACTAACAATATTAAAATTCTAGCTAGCCCAGAAGCCCTCTCTCTGAGGCAAGCTGAGTGGTCTTTAGGTCCAACATCCTACTTCACCTCCTGGCAGAAGGACATTTTAAAAATTCTAATAAAATCTTGTGGGGAGGCGAGTAAAACACAATATCCCACTATGGCAAGCAATTATCTGTTGACTATAAAATAATTTGATATAAAAGAACAAAGTTTTACCTTACATACTCTTTTTCAATAAGTTGCCTTCCAAGGATATGTCAAAATCATACAAGTTTCCTTGAAAGATTTATCAGTACCAGTAATTTCATTTAATAAATCTCTGATTTTTTAATATCAAGTTGAGCACATATAGCAGGGACATCCCTCCAAAGATATTTTTCACTGTTATAAAGGATATTTAGCTCAGAATCATAATGGAAGATAGATTTTGATCCTGTTTTGCAAATGGAATTATCTTCATTATCAAACCATGAAATATTACAGATTCCTAAACTAACTTCATAAGCACTCAAGAGTTTACCTTAATTATGCACATAGGAAAATCCAAGCAGATAAAAAAACCTTATTGTGTTTTTTGTTAACATGCATCTGGATGGATAAGACACAGTTAGAATTGATTCATCAGTATATATACTTGTGTGTATATTTGATATATTGATGTACTCCAGTGACAGACTTAGAAAAGGATGAATACTTTGGGGAAAAACTGCACAGTGCCTTTAATGACCCTAAGGCAATCCCTAAAATAATGTTTATCTTGTTAATATCAATATTCTTCTAGTAGTGTTTAATGGGTTATGAGTCATAGAATGCCTTGATTTGAAGGTCACTAAAAAGCCACATGAAGGAGCAACACTGGTCAACTAAGTAGTGTCGTTAGACTCCTTTAGAAATGGGGGAACTAAACTGTACTATATTCCTATTGGTATATATTGACTTTGAAACCTCATATCAATATAATCTATGTTTTTTTAAAACGTTTATTTATTTTGTTAAATATTTCGCAATTATATCTTAATCTGGTGTAGGTCACACTTAGGAGGTGCCATTTTTGATATCTTTGACCTAGGCTATTACATAACAACCAGAGGGAAGATCTCTTCAAGGCCATGCTTGGCCAAAAGAATATTAAAAAAGGACATGGCCTGGTCATACAGAAGAGTGGAGATAACTGGTGGACAGACTATGTGCCCCATTGGTGTCCGTACAATGTCATGAAAACTGAAAGAAGTCCCAAGAATCATTGAAACCTCATGTAGAGGATTTATGGAAAGACCTAGTCAAAATTTGCCCAAACACAATGGGTATGAAATGGCTTGAGTTGAATCATTGGAGAGGCTATTCATTTTGATGAAATCAATCAAAGAATTGAAATAAGTATAGATGAGGAGATAAAGACTCTGAGAGGATAAGTAACCTGATCAAAGATACAAAACTAATAAATGTCAGAGGCAAGATTTGGACCCAGATTTCAGGTGATTTCAAGCTCAGAAGTCTTTCTGTAACATCATAGTACCTTAACATAAATAGTAGTAGAATTACAAAAGCAATTACTTTCTTTCAATGTTCTTGTCACATTCAGTTCTTCCTTTAGTATTAAATGATAAGAAAAAAAATGCAGAGTACTGGTTTCCATTACTGAGAAATCACTTTCTGAGAAATCAACTGATTAGGAAGAAAAGTGATAAACCACTAGTTTTAGCTTTTTAACAGAATGAGATTTGAATTAGATATCAAAGAAATTGAGGCCCACATCATTATTGCATTTTTCTTGAGGCAATTTTGTATCTTTACTGGGCAAACATACCCATATTTTCCATCTAACCATTGTGTTTTTGGTATCTTCTCATAAGAATAATTCACATAATTCGCTCCTCTTTTAGTCACAATCAAAAATGTACACCAATTTTGCATCAAGTGTTAAAACTTCGAATTTACCTTGAATACAAACTTGTATAATATATGTGCTAATCTTAAACCTAGCCCCTATTTTTGTCTCTGGAAAATTACTGGATTACTTCTCCAATAAGTTTGTTCTTTCTTTGTCATTTCTATGATTCTCAACAGTGCCTAGTTTTATAATTTTATCTGGCCATTTATCTTTCTCACCCTCAAACTTCAACCAAAAATCCCCTTGATTATGTTAGTAAGTCCACTGCCAAACTTGTTAGATGAAATGCATTCCATCTCTTACAAAGAGTCCATCATTTTGGTATTATAAGATATGGTCCAGAAAAAACATGCTACAGAAAATATGGTTTACTATGTCTTTCAAAATAGAAGAAAATAGATTTATGTTGAGTTTGGGAGAAGAAAAAGCTGAACTTATTCAATTGAAAACATTCAGACAAATGTGACAAACGATCCTTTCTTTTCCCCAATCAAGCTTTTGTAACACTCACTCACAATTTGTTTTTCTATTAAAATCAATTCCCCATATGAACTAAGGCACTTGGTGAGCAAGTGAAGGAAGGAACAGTTCAGATCATTTGATTTAGTGGGAAAGATACTTGAAAACTCTTTTATGTAACTAATTTTTAGAAACTTCAGGAATTAGAAAAGTCTGATTTCACTTAGATTGCAAAAACAAATATTCAGCACTTTGCTGATTTTTTTTGCTATTTTAAAATATTGAATATTCTTTTTTAATTTTAATCAATTTATTTTTAAATTTATTTCTTTCTTTATTTTAAGTTTTCAATATTCATTTCTACAGAATTTTGAATTCCAAATTTTCTCCTCATCTCTCTCCTCCTCCCACCCCAAAACACCTTGCATTCTGATTGCCCCTTCCACCAATGTGCCCTCCCTACTAACACTCCCTCCCATCACTTATCCCCATCTTCTCTTTTGCCCTGTAGTGTAAGATAAATTTCTGTACCCCATTACCTGTATTTCTTATTTCCCAGGTGAATGCAAAAACATTTCTCAACATTTATTCCCAAAACTTTGAGATCCAACTTCTCTCCCTTCCTCCCTCCCCACCCATTCCCACTGAGAAGGCAAGCAATTCAATATAGGCTATATATACATATGTGTAGTTTTGCAAATGACTTCCATAATAGTCATGTTATATAGGAATAATTACATTTCCCTCCATCCTATCCTGCCCCCCCATGTCTTCTATTCTCTCTTTTGACCTTGTCCCTCCCCCAGAGTGTTTGCTTCTAATTGTTCTCTCCTTCCATTTGCCTTCCCTTCCATCATCCCCCCCATCCCACTTATCCCCTTCTCCCCTACTTTCCTGTAGTATAAAATAGATTTTCATACCAAATTGAATGGGCATATTATTCCTTCCTTGAGCCAAATGTGATCAGAGTAAGCTTCACTTTTTTGCTCTCACCTCTGCCCTTTTCCACTCCACTGGAAAAACTTTTTCTTGCCTCTTCTGCGAAAGATAATTTCTCCCGCTCCATTTCCCCTTTCTCCAGCCCCTAATTCCCCTCTCTCACCCCTTAATTTTATTTTATTTTTTAGATATGAGCCCTTCCTATTCACCTCACATTGTGCTCTCTGTCTCTTTCCCTCTCTGTGTGTGTGTGTGTGTGTGTATGTGTGTGTGTGTGTGTAATCCCTCCAACTACCCAGATACTGAGAAAAGTTTCAAGAGTTACAAATATTATCTTTCCATGCAGTAATGTAAACAGTTCTACTTAAGTTAGTCCCTTGTGATTTCTCTTTCCTGTTTACCTTTTCATGCTTCTCTTGATTCTTGTGTTTGAAAGTCAAATTTTCTTTACAGCTCTAGTCTTTTCATCAAGAATGCTTGAAAGTCCTCTATTTCATTGAATAGACATTTTTTTTCCCTTGAAGTATTATATTCAGTTTTGCTAGGTAGGTGATTCTTGTTTTAATCCTAGTTCCTTTGACTTCGAGAATATCATATTCCAAGCCCTTTGATTCCTTAATGTACAAGCTGCTAGATCTTGTGCAATCCTGACTGTATTTCCACAATACTCAAATTGTTTCTTTCTAGGTGCTTGCAATATTTTCTCCTTGACCAAATCTGGAATTAGGTTACAATATTCCTAGGAGTTTCTTTTTTTGGATCTCTTTCAGGAGGTGATTGGTGGATTTTTTCAATATTTATTTTGCTCCCTGGTTCTAGAATATTAGGGCAGTTTTCCTTGATAATTTATGAAAGATAATGTCTAGTCTTTTTTTTTTTCCAATCATGACTTTCAGGTAGTCCCATAATTTTAAAATTGTCTCTCCTGGATCTATTTTCCAGGTCAATTGTTTTTCCAATGAGATATTTCACATTATCTTCCATTTTTTCATTCTTTTGGGGTTTTTTTTTTGTAATTTCTTGGTTTCTCACAAAGTCATTAGCTTCCATATGTTCTATTCTAATTTTTAAAGAATTATTTTCTTTAGTGAGTTGTTGAGCCTCCTTTTCTATTTGGCTAATTCTGCTTTTTAAAGCATTCTTCTCTTCATTGTCTTTTTGGACCTCTTTTGACAACTGAGTTAGACTAATTTTAAAGGTATTATTTTCTTCAGCATTTTTTGGGTCTCCTTTAGCAAGCTGTTGACTTGCTTTTCATGATTTTCTTGTATCACTATCATTTCTTTTCCTAATTTTTCCTCCACCTCTCTTGCTTGATTTTCAAAGTCCTTTTTGAGCTCTTCCATGGCCTGGGACCATTGCATATTTATTTTGGAGGTTTTGGATGCAGAAGCCTTGACTTTTATGTCTTCCCTTGATGGTAAACATTTTTCTTCCTCATCTGAAAAGATGGGAAAGAATACCCATTCACTAAGCAAGTAAACTTGTATAGTTTTATTTGTTCCCCAAATTGACTTTTGTGTCCTTTGTCAAGAGTTGGGTATGCGCAGGGGACCTGTAAGTTCTCAGTTCCTCCAAGGTGGCACAATCAAAGAGAGAAGTTTACTACCTGGCCTGACTTGTGACTGAGATACAGATCAGCTGCTCAATTCCTCCAAGAGCTTTAGACAGGGGTGGGGCAGCCACACAGGGCAGAGGTTCAGGTCATCTGCTCTGTTACCCCAGAGGCTTTACACTGAGCTCTCCAACAATGAAACAATGGATGCTTGAATGCTGCCTACTGGGGCCACAGTCAGCCACCAAAGCCACCACCCCTGATGTTGGCACTGCTGCCACTGCCACCCCCACTACCAGGGATCATTGCTAAGGGAGGACCCTGCTCCCTTGTCACAGAGGTAAAAAAAAAAACCTCTCACTGACCTTTGAAGCAGCCCTTAGCATCTGTGGGCTGAGGGATCTGTGAACCTCTGCTACTGCTGCTGGGCATTCAGCCCCCAAGGCCTGTTCCTCCTGGCCTTGTGCAACCCAGGTTAGGCTGTGTTCTGCTCTGCATCTGGTGTGACAGACTCCTCCCACTAGCCCCCTAGGTCACTCTGGGCTGGAAATATCTTCCACTACGTTGTTCTGTGGATTCTGCTGCTATAGAATTTGTTGAGACTCTTTCTATGAAGGTATTTAATGGGCTATGGGGGAAGAGCTAGAGTATGTGAGTCTTTCTACTCCACCATCTTGGCTTCCAATTTTAATTTATTTATATAAAATTTATTTGTGTATTAAATATAATACCTTTATATAAAAATAAAATTTTAATTTTAGTTTTTCAAAGAACAAATATGATTAACTAGAAAAAATTGAGTACAATGTTGAGAGAGAAAGAATTATCTTTGTCTTCATGTGTAGTCACAGACTTTTTTTTTTTCTTTTTTCCAACACAAATGGATATGTTCATTTCAAATGATTTACTAAAAGTCATGTCCAAATCAACTTTCCTATGAAGAATACCTTAGAACAGATTTTGTCTGGATGATGAAAAATATAGATTTTGGAAACTGATTTATTGGTTAAAATGTGTTTAAATCATCAGGCCATTCCAATTATCCTCTTTTGTCCAACTTATTGCTGATTTCTGCTAAATGAAGGTGGATCAATTTCAGCTCTATATTTAGGTACATTGCTTGATTTATCATCACCTAAATAAAAATTCTATTTAAGTGGCAAGTACTATCTGTCCACAATCTGCACTTTTAAGGAGATGCCCTTACAATACCCAGACACTCCTTGCGTCCAAAGGTGAAATAAAACAGGTATCAGTAACTGATAGGTTGAAACTTCCTGTGTCAATTACTGTATACTTCCATTACACAAGGGCAAGGAGAACTGTTTCTCTGCTGTCCACCCTGGAAAGATCCTTGCCATTGATTCTCCACTCCCTTTCCCATCTTATAGATCAGTCAAAGAGTATGATTTTCTTGTTGCTGGCAGTAATTGACATGTATATTCCTTAGGAGTAAGTCAGTCTCCTATTCAATAGGCAATGTCTAAAGGCTACTGAAATAATAAGCTATTCAATTCAGAATATTGTACCAGATCAGAGTGGTAAAAGAAATTTACATTAAAAGGGGGATAAATTACAGTTGTGTGCTTATTAAAGCAGTGAGAAATGAAAGCAGACTTAAGGAAAGCAAGAAAGAAAGTAATGGGAAGTAAGAAAGAAGATGAAGAATTCATTCTATCACAGTTAGGACAAATAATTAACAGCTCAGTGAACATTAATTGCGCATTAAAACTAAGCAGTTTTACATTGAGAGATGTTTTTTATGAGCTACTTATGCCTTATCTAAATTCACATTTCTTGCAAATGGAACAGAAGAAACATTTAATGATCCTCTTTAGCCATGCTGAACAGCCATTTATTTCTACGAGTAATACATTGTACACGATGAAGACAACCATTTGTAATTTTGGCTTTTTCTTTCTTAATGAATTGTTTGCATAGCCTCTGGATAAATTACACATCATAAATGGCAAATTCTTTTGCTCCTAATTCATCTGAAGCAAAAGCTTAAAAAATTAGGTTAGTTAGTCAACTAATTCAGACTTCTGAGTAAAAAATCAAATTTCAGAGCTTTTCTATCTTACCTTCCAAACTTCCCCTTCTTTAATTTAAGTTCACAAATAAAAAATAAAATGGATAATTTATTTTAACCAGAGACATCCCACCTAGTTTATAAAGGTACATTGTGGCAGGGGTGGGAATAAGTTGAACTGCTATTCTAATACAATTTTAACAGGAAACTGGTTCAGAATATCCTGGTCAAAGTTCTCCCAAATCATCCTTATCCCCAGTAAAAATTTATTATTAAGCTTAGTTTTGTTTCTCTCATTGGAAATGTCAGGGATTGTGGATTTAAATTTAAAGAGTAGACAACATAGAATTATGGATAGAGGAATACATTAGGAAGTCTAAAAGAAATAGGTTCAAAATTGGCATCTGACATAAACTAACTTTGACTAGGTGAAAGTTACTGTATCTTTCAGTAGCTCAGACAATTCTCCACAACTGTAAGTTACAGATAGGTTGCTAATCACCATCAAGTTAAGGGCAATTTGCATATTGGGAATTTCTTACACCAACAAATTTCAGGTCCAGACCCAATATTTATGAGTAGAAGTTTCTATGAAATGACCCATATACTTGAGGAATTTATAATCTAATTGATAAAGGAATTCTATTCAACTACAATCCCATTTTTGAAGGTGGGGTTTGTGTAAAAGGGGGAAAAAAACTAACAGTAAGTAATAAAAAATGCATGAAAGAAATGAGTAATTTAACCAGAGACAAGTAACAATAGCTAACATCAAAGTTGGTAAAATTTGAAGTAATTTCTCTGGATAGTATCCTTAGTCTAATAGTCACAAACATATCATCTTTTTTCTTTATCAGACATGCATGACCCTTCCTAGATCTTCTTTCATGATACAAACATTCACTATTCCCCTTTGGAGACAAACTCTTTGCCAGAAATTGGTTCCAAGTTCACATTTGTTTATTGGATCTCACTATCAAGACATCAGGGTTACAAGGTAACATAATGTGTTTAACCTTCTGGTCTTGCCATTTTGAGTGGAAGCAAGGGTAGATAGATAGATAGATAGAAAGACAGACAGAGATACATACACACACACACACACATACATACATATCTTATATCACAAAAAAAAGAGGAGAAGCACCTGGCTCTCTGGTATTACAGCATTTACTCACCACAGCCAAGAATGTTAAGCTAACAAGTCACATTTAATGAATGATGGGGACTTCTTGAATTTAAATTCATTCCCCTTACAGCTTTCAATGAGATCATCCTACAAACTACATCCCTGAAGGCATATCATGGTAATAAAATCAAGGCTTATGAAAATGAATCTGTATTCTTTATACTGATTTAATTGCCACAACAGATAAAAGAGATCTATTTTCTTATTAAATTCCTCAATCTCTCTCTCTCTCTCTCTCTCTCGTTCTCTCTCTTGCTCTCTCTCTCTCTCTCTATATATATATATATATACATACATATATATGTATATGTATATATGTATATATACACACACATATATACACATACATACATATGTGTGTACATATACACATATAATGCATAAAAATGTGTGTATACGTATACACATACACTTATGTATGCATATATACATATACACATAGATGTACCTGTATGCATGTATTATATTTCATATAATTTAAGAGGTCATTTAAATTTCATATTTGAATAGTTAAATATATATTTTAATGTGATTAGTCCATTGTACTTTAGAAATAGAACACTTTTAAAGAATCTATAATAATACCAAATCTTTTTCTATCCTGCAAGGAAAAAAAATAACATGAATGATCCCAAATATCAAATAATCAAAAATTCATTTATATTGCCTTTGAAATGTGTCTTTATTTTCATACATAGTTTTTTTCATTTTCTAAGAATTTTCTGCACTTTGAACAAAATACCAACTTTGCAAAATGGCAAAGGAAGCCCTAAAAAGTTGCCGATATTCCCTCTTATAGTGTATCCTTTGCCCTCATATGAGGATTTCTCCATATTATCATTCCATGCTAGAAATTTCATCTCTGGGACGGATGAAAATTAACTCAAAGGAACTGCTATCTTTTCACGCTATTTGTTTTACATCACTTCCCCTTCATATAGCTATTTGGATATGATCATTAAATGCTGCTGGATTTCAGGGTTCATGGTATAGCAATAAAGACAAGGGATGATTGATGTCAGGAAATAATAACCATTGCTACTCAATTATATTGGTGGAAATGTGAGGGTAATGTTCCATAGTTATGTCTCCTTGAATTAAACAATATCAAATCCTTCAGTTCTCTCTACCACCAAAAACCTTTTGTACAAAATGAGAATAAGATATGTCTCTAAGTCTACAGGGACAGATACTGAAACTAAAATAATTCCTCCAATAGTACAGATTACTTGTCTTTTCACTCTTGTGACTCTTGTACCTGTTTCTATAGGGTGTCTGCCCAATATTTGGGAACCTTCCCCTAGATCTCTTGACATTGTATAGTAGCCAATGGAAACATGAGCTGTCCATGAGTTACCTCTCATTATAGCTCCATGAGAGGCCTACTTTCTTTTTCAGTCTTATAGATCTCTAATGACATCCTTCACAGCCATTGTCTTCAAGAACAGGGTATGGGCATCCCAGTGTGTACAAGATGATCCATCCAACTGTGGGAAGAAAATACTAGAAGTGAACAGAGCAATGCAAGTCTTCAACACAGTTATGGACAGTTTCTTTCTTATTCTCCAGGGATGAGGAACCTATGGCCCTGAGGCCACTTCACATTCTGTATGGTTTGGATTCAATCAAAGGGCAACAATTGAGGACCAGGAGGGCCACATGTGACCTTGAGGATTCAGGTTCCCCACCCTTCCTCTAAGCACTTGTCTCCTTCCTCAAGCAGTGGGTAGAAGTCATTCCCTGCCTGTTTCCTGTGAGCTCTTGTCCTCCCTCCATATTCTTCATTTCAACTGCAATGACAACTTAAAGAAATCACTTTCTGACTGTCAGGGCTCTTCTCTCCCTAGCTCCCAACAGGGCAAGAGAGGTTTATGTCAGGCTTGGGAGGAGCTGTAGCAACAAGAATCCCAGAGAATAGGTATATGGTCAACAGCATGACAAGGCTAAGAAAAAAGCATCTAACAAAAAGTGAGAATCTGAGTCAACTCTGTAGCAGTAACCAAGCACGGAACTCTCTAAGATCTATAACTCTTTGGAAACAAATTAAAAAGGCTGTCCACAACCAAGAATCTAGGGCCTATGTGGACACCTTTCTCCTCATTCAAAAGAGTAACCTTTCAAACCTGGCATCTGATTTCGAGAAATTTTATGCTCCACACTGCCCTCCCACACCTGAAATACACACACACACACACACGCATGCACACACACGCACGCACACACCCACACACACACACACACACACACACACACACACACTGCATTAGGGAAGATGAAAATTTACTAGACAAATTTCAACAGAAAACCTTACTGTAGTGGATGGAACTGAAAACTTCAGCATCGTTATTTTATAACACAACTAATGATGCATTTCTTATATTCAGATGTATGTATCATTGGCAGATATGCTTTTCATCTGTGATATCTATTAAAACCAAGCATTGAAATAAACTGAAATAAGAATTAGATCTTCAAATCACTGTTATCAAAGAACACTAAAACAAAGTTTTCCAAAATTATGACAAAATTTCCATGTCATTACTCTCACTAAAATTTTACTTTTAACAATAAATTAAAACATTGCTGTGATATTTAATAAGAATACAATGTATGATCATTAAAATAAATTTAAAATGAAATAAATTATTTGAACTATAGCATTTTTTTATCTGCAACTTATTTTTACATGTCATTTTTTTGCTTTCTAATTTACAAAATACCTTACTATGGTTAAAGACTAACTCTTTCCTTCTCATACCTCTATTCAATGGAAGATTTTTTTTTAAATATTTTATTTTTTCCACTATGTGTAAATACAATTTTAACATTCATTTTTTAAAACTTTAAATTCCACATTTTCTCCCTCTATCTCAACTCTGACCTTTCCTAAAGAAGGAAGCAATTTGAGATAGGTTTATAAATGTGAAGTCTTGTGAGGGTCAATTTAGTTGATATTTGTAAAGCACTTTACAAGCCTTAAAGGTCTAGTATTACTATTAATTAGCTACAAGATAAAGAAAAAATAAAGAGTAGAAAGGTTTATGAATAAACTCCAAGCGTTTGCCCTTGGGAATGAAGTTGTAGCCTTCTATGATTGTTTACACCCTCTCATTCATTCTGCATATCTGAAGTTGCATATTCTGATTTTTACAGTTGGAATTTTTTTCTTTCTTCCCCTTGTCTCTGTTCCTGTTATGATATTTCTATTTAAAATATTAAATTTTTTAAAATTACACATAAAGCAATTTTAGCATTTTTTTCAAATTTTGAGTTCCCTTAATTCCCTCCCATAATTTCCATATTAATCATACTGTGAAAGAAAACACAGAGCAAAAAAAATGAAAGTTAAAAACAGTATGCTTCAGTCTGAATTTAGACTCCATCAGTTCCTTCTGAGGAGGCAGATAGCACTTTTTTATCGCAAGTACTTTGGAATTGTCTTGGGTCTTTGTATTGTTTAGAATAGCTAAGTTATTCACTATTGATGTACAATGTTCTTCTGGTTCTGCTCAATTCACTTTGCATCAGCTCAAGTTAAGTCCTTCTACATTTTCCCGAAAGCACCCTGCTCATTAATTCTTACATCACAAGAACTATGGTCAGAACTTCACTTTAGGAAAATCACTTTGCTAGTTTCATCCACAAAGATAAAAATAAGGAGGGAAAGGAGGAAGAAAATGATAAAATGGATGATAAATCATTCATTTAGAGCTTTAAGGTTTGTTATTGTTAGTTTAGGGATAGTGATTTTTAGGTTCAAGCTAACTTTTGATTACAGTTTTATTAATGGGGGAAGAAGGGCTCCAAGCTTTATATCCAATGTTGGAACCTATTCCTATCAACATAGTAATTATCAAAAAAATACGTATATCCAAATTGATAATAAAATAGAAATCAGAGAAAGTATGCACAGGAGAATATATACCATACAATACAAAGTGAAAGCACTCTCCCCCTGGGAACAAGGAAACTCAGAGAAAGACAGAGATGGAGGGAGAGAGAGAGAAACAAAGAGACAGAGAGGCAGAGGGAGACAGAATCCTAGAGATTACTGAAGAAGTTCCCTGAAGTCTCTAATACAGCAAACAGGATAGGCACATGATAGAAACTACCAGCTCCTCTTATATTGGCTGCTTTCCAAAGACTTTTCCTTTAGCAAACTGAAGTAGAGATGACATCTTCCATCTTTTCTCTTGTGTATGGGAGCCAGAAGCACCTGAAACAAATATAGAATCTGAAGAAACTGAATAGACTTGACAGGACTTGAAACAGAACTAAAGACTTAAAAGTTCTCTCTCCCGTTCCCACCAATTCCTCCTTTTCTCTCAGATACATCAGGGGTATTGATCTCTACCAATAAGGACAGAATCCTCCAAAGATGAACATTGGGACAGGGGTTACATTGCTATGAAATGAGATGGAGTTTAATTAATAGAACTGGAGAAAATATGTATAATCCATATAACAATGTCAAGGAAAATAACACCAATATGTGCATATAAATATATAGAGATATACAAATACGGCTGTGTATACCTATTTATATAGCTAAATAGATCTAAGCATAGATAAAGAATTAGAATATACAGTGACCATGAACAACGTTTCTCAAATTCTTATGTTGGCTTACCTCTTTCTAGATTCCAGGTAGGTTTTTATCCTTCTGTCATGGCACTGTCTCTGAATACTACACCACAGCTTATTTTATATTAAGCAAATTTTATTTTCTTTAATAAGTTGTGAGACATTGTCTTTTCTCCCTTTCTGTGTTTGGGAGATGTTTTGCTCCTTAATTATTTTTGTTTAGCACCACTATTCTCACCTTTTATAAAATTTGGGAAGCCCTATGTTCTTACTGGCAAAAAAAATTATAAATTATCTCTTGTGCTAATTCTATGATTGATAATGTTCATTCACTGGAAGAGAAATCGCTAAGTTCCTTGTATGTGCCTTTAAGCACTGCATTAGATATTGGAGAAAAAAAATAAAATATCTTCTCTGAAGCAGCCTGAATTGAGTGATTAATGATTTGAAGGCATTGAACATTTACATATCTCTTCCCTTCACCCTACCCCTAGACACACAGATACAAACAAGCAAAAGCTAATCTGCTCAAGTCTTTTCAGAATGACAATTCTAAAAGGGAGGTAAGACAGACAAGTTAGTCATCATGAGCTTCTGACACTTTCCCTGGTCATACTATAGGTCACTAGGATGTCCAGTATTAAATTTCTTACATCCTTTCAGAAGGAGGAAAGAAAAATGGCAAGCAAGTAGCAGTGGCAAAACAAGGGTCTTTCACAGAAGCCTAATACTGTTCAGATGGAAATATTAGAGGCAAGGAGACAACTTCTTTCCTTTTCTGAGAAGAAACTGTTAATTTCCACCCACCAAGGTAGAAACCCTTGATTTCACTGTTGCATCTGTCCCCTTTTTGGTGCGGTAAAATATAATGTCCCTTCATTTCCCATTCATACATGTATACATGTACACAAGGGCAAGGAAAGTATTTGTTTTATTTTTTTTCCGAATTATGCAGGTAATTCCCTAAGTTTTCTACTTAGGTACATAGCACTATTTGAAGGTCACTGGATTTACTAGAGGAGCAAAAACTCTCACCTAGCACAGAGTGAATGTAATTACTAAATAATAATTGTTTCCCTTTTACCCAAGAACCTTGAAGAGCTTCCCCTCTCAGTTTGATCTTTTTTTCCTTAAAGGGGCTATCCCTTGAGTAACTACTTAAAGAAGCCCATTCATTGAATGGGTGTATCTCATTCAAAGTGAGAATGGGATAAGACCTTAGCCTGAAAAGCCAAAGTCTCACATTGCATCCTGTACCATCTCCAGTCCTGCTGATGAATATCAGGTCACTGGACCCACATGACTCAGGAGAAGAAAGTGAGGCTGGTGACCTTGCACAGCCCTCCCTCACTGAAATCAAAGTCAACTACAAGTCATGTCATCATCTTGATGTCATGGTCCTCTTCAAAAACAAAGGACAAACTCACAACCTGAAAACAATTTCAACCTTCACCACTTATAAGTCATGTGGCCATGGACAAATCTTTTAACCTCTGTGATTTTGTTTCATATTCTTTAAAATGGGAATAATGCAACTCACATAATTCTGAGGAAAAAAGACTTTGTAAACCTCAACATGATATAGAAATTAGAATATTTATTATCACAACTTTGTGCTTCAGTAAACATGGATTGGATTAATAAATAGATATTACTGTTCTTATTCTTTTCTAATAGAATGACATGAGAACTCACTGTGACCGGAATATGGATATGGAAGTCATGAGACACTCATTCTTGGGGTTATTCTCAGGTTAGTAGACAGAATTATTTCCCACTGTCTTTCCTTAATCTTACTATAACTTTACAAAGGTTTTAAACTTAATACAATATGAAAAAGTACAGGATATTATCATGTTAAATTCATTTTTTTGTCTGTGTGATGTGTTTGATTTTAAGTTTTTGTGTAAGCTCTTTTTTCCTCCTAAAGGAATGATATGCTGCATCTGCTAGTCATTCTTTGCACATGAAATGGTGACTCTTGGAAAGGCTAAATGATAAATCTCACCCTCTGGAATTGTATACCAAGTTCTATTCCCTTACATGCAACAGAGTACATCAGAATTTTTGTCATTAAAATAAATCTCAAAGGACTTAAGAAAGACTTCCCATTTTATCATAAAGAACTGCAAATGTTGCAAGAAAAAAATAGACAATTGTTTTTGAATAATTATTTTGCTTGCTTTTTCTTTTTCTCACATCTAATTACATGGGGAAGGATGGAATAAAGGGTTTTTTGAGAGCATTTTTTTATGTTCTGTAAAACACAACCAAGGACAAACGTTTGCCAAGTATCACAAATATGTAAAAAGAGAGGCAAAAGCCAAAGTCCCAAATCATGTTAAATGATTTGGACAATTAAAATTTTTAAATCTATAAAATGCAATTGCATACTTATGATGGAAATGATGATTTTACCATTACATATTTTCCAAGTTCTTCAGGGTTCTAGAAATAATGAAATTCATGTAAAGGGGTTCCTCTTCCCCATGACTCAAAATTAACAATCTTCATGTGAAAGTATTCTTCTTACCAACATTACTAACGGCTTCATTGTACATGTGATAGGATTTAGACTAATAATGGGAGAAGGAATCAGCATATATGGTTAGCTATCAAGTGCTTTGCTTAAATATATTATTAAATGAATTAAGACTATATGTGTATACATATATGCATATATATGTACCTGTATGCTGATATTACATTTTATTGATTTATTTCAAGGTTCTCTGAGGTAACAGAATTCATAATAGACCTCAGAGGCCAAATCTGATTTTTTTCTGACAGGTTTCAAAGAATATTTCTAAGGTCACAAAGTTTTATTAGTGACAATTTATAGGCTCCAAAAATGACACATCTCAATCCATCCCTAAAATTCTTGTTTTTTTCCTAATTCTTTATTAAAATATTTTTTAAAATTAGTAATGAAATTCAGGGAAATAAAATTTGGACATATGTGGGGCAGGGTAGAGAGTCTGACCTTGTCAAGTACAATCACAGAAAGCTATTTTGGTATAAATAAATCTTAATTTCAAAGAGCCCTTCTCTATATATAAATACAAACAATGTCTGAAATATTCTTTTTTTAAATGAACTACACATCTAGTTTATATTCAAACTTCACATACAGAAGATATGACAGACAATGTTTGTTTTATAAATTAATCTTTCATATTGCTATCTATGAAAAGAAACTCCACCAACTTCACCACAGACATGCTCTTAGAGTCTAAGAATGCTTCACTGATACTAGTCAGTTTGGTTTCACATCAGGCATAGCCTCATGTCAGATTACTCCAAAATCTAAAGTTATCTTATACTATTACCTAGATGCTTTGGCATTAATGAATTTTTCTGTTTTACTACATGGAATCTGCAGTTCTTAGTGGTAGCAAAGCAAGTAATTGCCTTAGATTGAGATGAGACAGAGTCCTTTAAGAAAGTTCTAAAAGAATCTCTTACTGTCTATGGAGAATGTTTTTAAGTCACATAGATAGACAAATACACACATGCACACACAATTATACTTGCTTTTTTTGGTAGTCTTTAGAGTTAATTGAGGTCACATACGTGTAAAATATGTATATATGTGTGTCACTGAATTTGATTCAATAGTATGCATTGAGCAGTCCCTATCCCAAAGGAGTTTATGATATAATAAGTCAAAAAAACATGGAATGGGGGAGATATGTGGAAAACCTCTGTACAAGCTATACATACATATATAGAACAATACATGTGCACATATATAGTTTGTGTTTATACCTATGTAGCTCTGATTTGTGTATTTTTGTGTACATTGTATACATATACACATGATAAAATCTCGGAGGAAAGGTTTTAAGGGATTTAAGAAAGGCTTTTTACAGAGGTGAATTTTATTTGAGACATGAAAAAAGAAGGAAAGCCAAAATGTGGAAAAAAGGAGGAAACAAATTCCAAGCATAGAGACAAGCCAGAGCTGGGAGATGAATTGTGCTAGGCACTCATAGAATTTTTTTTTTAAATGAGACATAGTGTGTGTCTTCAAGTAGTTTGCAATCTAATAATAGTTCCTACCTCAAAGACCTCACAATATATATGAGAAACAATATACAAAAATGTCTATATAAACCACACATGAACCTGCATTTGTATATGTATGCTAGGTATTATGGAAGATAAAAAAGGCAGATGAGACACGGCCTCTGCCTTCAAGTTACTTATAATCTACAGGGAGGTTATCAATATGTTGAAAGTCTTTGGGCTTAGGCCATATAAGGATTGGTTGAAATATTCAATAATGTTTAACTTTTAAAAGCATGATGGGCAACATGGTAACTTTCTTCTAGTACTTGAAAGACTGTCAGAAAAAAGAAGAATCATTCTGCAGCTGCAGAGAGCAGACCTAGAAGCAATAAGTGGAAGTTGTAAAGAAGTAAAGTCTGGCTAGAAACAAATTGTAATTTGTAATTGGGAAGTAAAGGGTCCCCACTGGTGATGCTCAAGAAAAGGCTAGGTGAGCAGCATAGGCTGGTTGCCTTGAAGAGCGGATACTTTTATAGGTACAGACAGAACCAGATAGCCACTGAAGTCTCTTCCAATTTTGAACATCAATAATTCTGATATTCTATTAATAATGGCTAAAGGAAAGCGTAACCTGAGTACGTCAAAGACAAAGAGAAATGCACGATGAAAATTGAAGTCAGAATGTACTGTCTGGTATTAAAATTGTGAGAATGATACCATGACTCTAAGTACTGAGCTAGGAATCTGTTTGCATGTTGTTCAGAACTTTGAATGGGACCTGAATAGGTTCTCAATTCAAGTTCCACTTGAACTCAAAGTGAGAGACTCAACACTAGAACTTTGACCTGAGCAATAGCCCCAAGTCTTTCAGGGCGTTTTGCTTTCAGGTTGCTGAGGAGATGGAGAAAACTGGCTGATTTTGCCAGGACAATCAAAGGTTTAAGTTATTACGGTACCACCCGTATCTAGGACAATGACCTGCAGTGCTTGATTCTATTGAGACAGAAATGTTAACAATCTTCTTTCTTCTCTCCTTTTTCTGTCTTTCTTCAAGAGAATGAGTTCATATTCCAACGTTTTCTATTCTTTAATATTATGCCTATTCCTTTTATCTTAACTAGTACTCAAACTGGTTTTAACTAAATAAAAATAAGATTAATCTCAACACTTTGGAATTTTAGCATCTACTTAAGTGTCAAAACAAGAATTGAAAGGAGAAAGAAATAGTACAGTTATTGGTATGCAAAAAGTAAGATCGAAATCTCATCCTTTTTCCTAAAACACTAGGGTTTTATCTTGACTTCATCAGGGTTTGTCATGGTGGGAGCATAGGCACCGATGATGGTGGCATGGCCTTTTCCTGAGAGCAGTAATCACATTGTCATGAGCCTGTCATTCACTGCTTTTGGCAGCATACCAGCTTGCTGATTAGATTAGTTTTGACTGAAAAACCCATGCCAGTTTCACGGTGTTCCCCTTCACTGTGCCCACTCCAGAAAAAAGATGTATCCAGCTCCAAAGTGGACAGAGTGTGGGTGCATGATTTTCTATTTGCAGATAATTGTACATTCAATACAGTCTTTGAAGCTGAGATGCAACGAAGTATGGATCAATTCTCTGCTGCCTGTGCTAATTTTGGCCTAATAATTAACACAAAAAAACACAGATTCTCCATCAGTCACTACTACACCATCCATATGTGGAATCATTGCTTACAACAAATGGAGGAGTTTTGAATGTTGTGGATAAGTTCACTTACCTTGGTAGTGTACTTTCCAGGGATGCATACATTGACAATGATGTTGATGTATGCATTGCCAGAGCTAACTCAGTGTTTGGAAGGCTCTAAAGAAAGATTTGGGAGAGAAGAGGTATTAGATTGACTACAAAATTGAAGTTCTACAGAGCTGTTGTGCTGACCTCATTGTTGCATGCCTGTGAAACAAGGACAGTCTACCAGCGCCATGCCAGGAAACTGAACTGCTTCCATTTGAACTGTCTTAGGAAGTTTCTGAGGATCACCTGGCAGGGTAAAGTACCAGACACTGAAGTCTGTGCTCTAACTGAACTGCCACGCATTGAAACTATGCTTCAGAAAGCGCAACTCCGATGGGCTGGCCACATTGTTCAAATATAAAATGTATGCTTGCCAAAAAGACTATTTTATGTAGAACTCGCATGAGGCAGACCATCACATGGTGGCCAGAAGAAACGATATAAGGTCTCTTTCAAGAACTTTGGATTTGACTGGGCAACATGGTAGACACTGGCACAGGACCTCTCAGCATGGCATGCCCACAAAAGAAAAGGTGCTGGGCTCTTTGAGCAAAGCAGAATAGAGACAGTATAAAGTAAATGTAGGATGCGCAAATTTGGGATATCCATCCCAACATTCCTATGGACTATCTGTGACCAACCTGTGGTAGAGCATTCTAAGTTTGTATTGATCTGATCAGCCACAGTCAGACACATTGAAATTTCACTTTACAATGGTGATGTCACTTGGTCCTCTTTGAAGACAAAGGACAGCAACCACCACCACCACCAGGGTTTTATCTTAGACGAGAGCTTCAAGTAAAAATAAATAAATAAATGAAAAAGAAAATGTATGATTTTGCATTACTGATTTTGCATAAACTTTCTAAAAGGCAGGGTTAAACTAAATCAAGGGTTGTTTTCCCCTTTTTCTTTGCCATAAGCTAAACATGAATCATTTTTGCTGTCTGTGACAAGGCTAAGCAGTTAGAAACACATGACTTCACTCAATCCTCTCTTCCACCACTGCCTCACCCAATGCATATGCAGGAAAATCTCTCTACAGGGATAGAAAGGATGGTGGTGACTGAGGGATTCCCTCCTGTGGAAAGAAAAGGAAGCTGGTGGTCCTGCCCAGTAGCACCTCTATTTCAAAGAGGGAGACCAGAAGACTGAGTGCATCATAAATAATCCTTCATTTTATACTTCCAGAAGCATATATGACTATGCAAGTAACATTTATGGGCACACCACTCACATTCCCAAGTGCATAATAATCCTAAATCCTCAACAGCATTCAAGGTACAACTTCAAACATTGAGTTTTCTCCAGTCACTTGAAAAGAAGTGAGGCAGTTGTGCACCCAACAGTTTTTTATTCAATAAGCACAAGAATTGATTTAGCTTACTGTGGGTGATACAGGAATTTAGAGCTTTCTATTGGTCTCCCACAGGAACTGTGTTGTACTAGGTCTCTTTGGTCTCAGACATGCACAACTGTGATGACAGTTCCATTTCTGGCCTCTAGCTATTTCAGGTTTGGTTTTGGTGAGTGGGTCAGTCAATAAGCATTTATGAATAAATTTCTATGTGCCAGGCATTTTGAATACAAAGTTGTAAAGGATTTATATTGTAATAGGGGCTATAACATGAAAATAGCTAGGTTCCTATAAGTAGCTACAAAGAAATCTGAGAGGGGAAGGCATTAGCTGCTGGGGGCACTAGAGAAGATTTCCTGAAGAGAGTAATATTTGATCTCTGTTGAAAGAAACTAGGGGAAAAAAGCAGAGGGCATGGGTGAGAAAGGTGAACATTCAGCCATGAAAATGAATATAGATAAATTGTCTTGTCTGAGAAATAGCCAGTAGTTCCATATGAGTTGGGTCAACACACCATGAGTTGGTGTGTTGAGCATAGTGAAGTAAAGAAAACTGGAAAGTTAGGAAAGGACCAGGTTATAGAAAGCTTGAAATAGATAATAGAAAGTTTTGTATTGGATCCTGGAGATGAGAGAGCACTCTTGTAACTTGTTGAGTAGGAAGCTAAAATGATTAGAACTAAGCTTAAGAAAAATCACTTTGGGAGCTGAATAAAGGATGTATTAATGTGGGGAAAGAAATGAGTCAGGGAGACTAGTGAGGAGATTATTGTAATTACCCAGGTGAGCAGTGATGAGAACCTGAACTAGCATGGTGACTATGTGAGTGGAGAGCAGAGATAATGTATGACTAAAACGAATGATGTTTTACAAATAGAAATGGCAAGATTTGAAAGAAACGATTAGACGTATAGAGTAAATAATAGTGAAGATTAGAGAATGACACCAAAGTTGCTAGATTTGGTGACTCAGAATGATTGTGCCCCTAACAATGAGTGGAAAGCTCAGAAGACAGCTGGATTTGGGAGGAAAAGATGAGTACTACATTGGAAATTGAGGTTGAAATGCCTATGGGACATCCAGTTTGAAATATTTAAAGATAACTATGGATACAGGAAGAGAGCCTAGGAGAACGACTATGGATGGAGCCACAGATTTGGAAATTATCTGCAAAGTGATTATAATTGTATCCATGAGACAGGATGTGCCTACTATGTGCCAGGCACTGTGCTAAGCACTGAGGGCAAAGAAAAAGAGGGAAAAGTCCTATTCTCAAAGAGCTCACAATCTAATATTTATAAATCCCAAGTGGAGGTTTTGGTAGAACACGATTGTTGGTCCTTCAGTCTCAAAGAGAAACATGACATCATGCCATGACTTGCAAGTGAATTGGATTTAAGTGAGGGAGGGCTGTGCAAAGTCATCAGCTTCACTTTCTTCTCTGGAGCCATCGGGGTCCAGTAGCAAGATAAAGACCAGAATTAATAGAGATGGCAATCCTCCATATTCCATCTCCAAGGACTGACATTTCTATGTTAAATTGAAATTAAGTGAAAAGCAAAACAATGATGACTTTCATTAGACAGTGTGCTTAATATTTAGATATACAAACACCTCCCCACCCCTCACCCACCCACACACATGATCTCAAGCCAACTTAAAGGTATGTCCCTAAATCAGAGAGGTGATTACTTACATTCTGTTCAAAGGTCCAATTAAGTCTGTAAATTTTCACAACTGACATGAAAAATAAAATCTCTATGGTTACTTCAACTTTCAATGGGATAATTTCAGCATAAAACTGTTATTTCTGTTGCATTTGTTACTTTTTCATTACTCATTTTTCATAACAAATGAAAAATTCATTGTATGATAATAGCCTTTTTCACACTTGATTCTGTGGATCAACTTAACAGACTTGGGTGTTTCATGATGATTACTCCATGTACTTATACCCATTTTGACATCCATCCCTTGAATTTTTTGTTGCTCTGGGTATGAGTAATTAATTTCAATGTGTTGAAAGAGATACAACATTGAAAATGAATATGGGAAAATATAAGGTTCAGATGATTTATAGTTAACAATGCTCATGCACAAAAACACTTGATAAAAAATAATTAATTCAAAAGAGGCTTCAAAAGAACCATAATTCAAATGCATCACTCATAATTCCTGAAGATGAAATGTGTTTATCTCCAGTAATAGCCTTAACTTCATGAACTACTATCATTAATACACAATAAATAGAACATTTGCTCCTGATGGAAATGATTGCCACATGTATGCTGGATGTTGGCTGGTTTCCAACAAGATTTTTGGACAATTTTCCTTCAAAAGCTTTCAAATCCATTTCCTTTTTTTTGTGAATTCTTGAAAGAAAGCTGCAAATTACCAGTGGCATATGCTTTGGGGAACATATGAGCATAGAGAAATGATTAGTGGTGAGATAAAAACCAAAGATGAGTATCAAGGTATGTCAAGTTAGGGAGGTTTGGTAGTCTCCAGAAAGGATGAGTTAAATTATTCTCTCAGTCTATCTGTTTCTGTCATTCATCCGTCTTTTCAGCCCTGCTTTCCCAATTTCAAACCCCTTCTTTCCACTGCCTACCCACATACTCCTATAAATTAAAATTCAGTCCAGGTTATATGGTAAACTAACCTGAAAATAACTCGCAGGAGAGGAAGTGCTTTGCCAAATTTAGTACTATCTGTGACACCAAGTCACTGTATTTCAATTGTTTGCTAAGAACTTCACAGTCATTATTGAACTCTGAAAACATATACCCAAACTAGAACAATGTAATAGAAAATACTATGTTCTTGGGTTCTTTTGACGGGAGAAATTGTGTATTAACTGTAATTTATAGGTGAAAATAAAATTCTTTCCCAAGTACCAGACACTTTCATTTGATCGTCTCTTAAATAAATTAGATAATGTAGGAGGCAGAGATGAGAATGCTCTTATTTCCCTTAATGAAAAGAACATTACACGCTCTGAGCATTGTAACATGTATAATGAGGATACAAAGAAATGCAATGCAATCTAATAAAGGCAGAGATTAGCAATCTATACAAAAAAGGGAAGGGATTTGTAGAAAGTACACAAATGTGTTATGCATGGAAAAATGTTACAAGAAACAAGGTCATTGCTGTTGAGTTTATCACAAAGTATTCACTTTAATAAGAAAATAGCATAAATATAGAATGGAAATTTTAATGGATTGGTGTTTTGGAGATGGAAAAGTTCTTCCTTTCAAAGAACTTAATATTATAACCTAAATAAATTAGGTGAATTTGAGCAATGCTGAAGTGAGTGACCTCCCTAAAAGTTACTATGGGGATGTCTTGCTTGTAGAAGGGAAGTTTCCATAGTGATCCTGTTGTTTGATCCCTTCATGTGAACTGTAGACATTGCTTACTTTTGGAGAGAGAAAGAAAAAGGGACAGTTGACGGAAGTTGTATATTATAGAAACACTCCATGCAAAGGAAGTTTAAAAGATTCATTACATGGAAACCATTTTATAGGTTGATTAATGAACATCCATACATTTTATATTTGAGAGAAAAAGATCTGAATTCAAGTCCTGCCTCTGGAACATCCAAGCTATATGACCCTGAGAAAGTTATTTAAGGTTTGTCAAGCCAGACAACTCCTAATACCAGAAGTTCCAGAACAGGGCTAATCTTCACTCATTAAGGGAGCTTCTTCACTCCTTCAGAGTTCCTTAAACCAAAACAAAACATCTCCTGTGTCTATATTTGTGTTTGATAGATATTATCAATGATAGAAAGGTGGAGAGTGTTAGGAGCATATACAATATAACAAACTGGTTGTTACTTTCAAGGCGTTTACATTCTACTGGAGAGAGACAACACATAAAGGCATCTGTTAGCAGGTCTTAGAAAGCTGCCTCAGAGGCAAGAGGACTTGATATTCAAGTTCCACTTCAGATACAAACTGACTGTGTAACTGAAATTCTCAGTTCCCCAAGGTAGCTCTCTACAACTGCAGGTTTTAGAGCAGATACAAATACATATTGACACATGCAGTTCCCTTGCCTTGACTTCCCTATACCAGCAAGGAAATCTGTAAGGCCTGCCCTCCCCCTGCCAAAAAAATAAAATAAAATGAAAGTCTCTGGTGGAATACAAAACAATTAGCAAATTTCAAGTTAGTAGAAGATAGGTGGCCATACAAACTACAAGGAAATATTAAAAAGTTCTCTCATTTGTCACAATGGAAAGAATACTGAACCTTAGAGTCACAAAGAACTGAGTTCAAATCCCACCTCAAACACTTACGAGCTGTGTGACCTTGGGCAAATCATTTAACTTCTTACCACCTCAGTTTCCCTTTCTGTAATGTTGGCATAAAATTGCAATATCTACCTTACTGGGCTGCTTTGAGGAACAAATAAGATAACCTGCAAAGGCTTTTGCAAACTTTAAAGCATTATGAACATGCTAGTTAATATTATTTTTAAAAGGTTTAATTACTTTACTTAACATTTTCGCATTTGCTCTCACAAATACTATAGAGTTATCTTACCATCATTTTTACAGATGAATAACCTGACACTCAGAAAACTTAAGTGATTTGCTCAGGATCTCACAGGTAGTAATCGTCTGAGGTTGGATTTAACTCTGGGACTTCATGACTCTGGATGCAGAACTCTCTTCCTTACAGCAGGCAGAAGATAAGGATTGAACGCTATTATTAATACTCAGATTTTTACTACTAACTCTCTCAAAAAGGGACAGTGAGCCATACTGATCAGATAGAATTACACCCTTAATTTGGGAGGCAATGATCAGAAAAAGAAATTAAAGTGATCTAACTCTTGTGTCCTGGTGAAATGGCAGTTAATCATTTTCATTTTGTTCATTCTTCACACACCCCCACTGTCTGTTAATTTGTGTGTGTGTGTGTGTGTGTGTGTGTGTGTGTCCTCTCTCTCTCACTCTCTCTCTCTCTCTGTCTCTTTTCTCTCTCTCTCTCTCCGACTGTGTATCTGTCTTCTCTCTATCTCTCTCTCTCTCTCTGTCCCTCTCTCTTTCTTTCAATGTCCATTCAAGGACCTTTTGAGGTTCTGGAGTTGAATTCTTACCCATTTGCTCCTCAGGCCCTTTCACGTCCACTCCTACCACTGAGGAAATTCTCATCATCACAGAGAAGTGCTAACTACACTTTTCCTGGATCAACAAAGAAGCAAAAAACATTGCCCATTGACTCACTTAAACCGTTTGGTGAATTGTCTGGGAGATCTCTATCCCAGCCTTGCCAGGCCCTTATTTGTTTTGTGACTGAAGGCTCTCTCACTACTGATCCTGGACAGACATCAAATAAGAATTGTTAAGCAGCCAAATCCCAAATGGGCTTCTGAGGGTGGTCGACGAGAGAACAACCCCAAATAAAAACAACCCTATCAAATGATTTTTCTATGCAGTAAATAATCCACACAGAAGATTCATTTTTTTTTAGAACCTTTACACCTAGACTGCTCAGAGATAGCCATCAATCTCAATAAAATATGTGTTTCAAGTTCTCGATTGTGTCTTTGGAGCTGTAAAATGCATGTTGATTTAAGCTGTTCTCATGTTACCCAGCAGGACTGCTCTTGGCCTCCCAGGGATGCCAAGTACATTGGCAGTACTTGGAATATGCTTCTTCTCTATGCTCCCCAATGTTTTCTTTTGCTTTTTACAGGTGCTGAGTTGTGTCAGCAATTGGATAAATGCCGATGTTTGGGCTTCAGGCCTTCCTTTGTGAAGTTGGCGTTGATCCAAATGACGACAATGCAGCACCTGTAAAGGAACAAAAATATTGGTACAAAGTTCCTTTTGTGCATGAGGCAGGGTAGCAATTGAGAGTCTTCTTTGAAGAACAGCTGCAGTTTAAACATTTGCCTTTACTGACATGTGAGCTGACTTAGGCTAGGGCTTCAGTTTGGTTACCCTCCTTAGGTAGAATTGCCATAAGAAAACTAGAAGAGAATCTGATAAATGATGTCTGAGGAGAAAGACAAAGTCGTTGGCATTTGCTCCTGAGATGGATACTGGAAGTCCATCCTTTAGCTAAATAAATGAAGTCTTGGGATGGAATGTGCTAATAGGGAAAGAATGAAAATGCTTTGAATTATGAGTCATGGAAATTCTAGGGCATCCATTGTCAGACATTGAATCTAATACATTAATTATACTCTTAGTACTATCAATGGTGTTTATTCCTCACAAAATCTGAAAAGTTTGGAAACAATTAATTTGGAGAACATCTTGCAAGCAAACATTATAAAGCATAAATCCAGTGGCAAGCACAGTGTCTTATGTATAATATATGTTTAAATTTAAACCTTAAAGTATATAAACCTCCATATCCAGGATGTCTACCTATAGCTATAGCCATAGACAGAAACTGAAATGGAAATAGAGATGGAAGCAGAAAGAGAAAATGGCTTATAGTGGAGACAAAGATAGAGATAGACACAGAGATGCTTTCTATATCCATATGCATGTTAACAGAGACCCTGGTCCAGGAGTGCAGGCTCATCCCACACTTTGTGAAAGCTATGATTGTATCTACATCTATTTAGATATAAATGGCCCTTGTATCATCACACTTATCAATAATAATAACTAACAACATAGGCAAATAGAGACATAGATATAGAGATAGATGGAAATTAACATATACACCAGATACTATCAGTATGTCAGTATGGCAACACAAGCTTCATAAGAGTGACTCTGTAAACAAAAATTGATGGCTATAAAATACAACACAAAAGAAAAGTCCTGTACTAAGTACTTAAGCTAAAGTACTCTGGAGTTTTTCCAGCTTTGGAGTTCAAAGAGAAGATATTCATTACAGTACAGAGAGATTCAGCCATAAAGCTCTACAGTTGTCCTCAAGAATTTCCCTTCACCTGACCCTTCTCCCTCATTATGCAGCCTCATCTATAATCAGTTGTGAAATAGCACCCTCCCCCAAGAAAAAGGGAAGGAAAAATAATTTAGCCACTCATTTTAATTCAACCACAATGTATTAAGAACTTAAATAGGTTTGGATAATGCTAGCCATTGAGGATACAGACAAAAAAAGAAATAGGTCATCTTCTTAGTGAACTTAAACTCTACCTAACTAAATATTGATTTGAAGACTATGAAAAGATACATTCAGTATCAGAGCCAGGATTTTGCCAGCATGATGTAAGATTGTTGAAGGAAGACACTCTTTATATACCTAGAACTCAGAACTGTGAGGTTCACAAGGTAGATGCTTAATAAGTGCTTGTGGGACTGACTTTCTTGGGTTCAATATTTTGATAAATAAATTTCTATGACTTTATGCATGTAATTTCATCTTTCGAGGAACCAGTGTCCTCATTTGCAAAAATAGAGGATTATACTACATCCCTAAGTTTCTTTCCATCTTTAAATTTATGATCCCAAGTCCAGTTAGGCACTATGACTGACCAAGGGAAATTAGATTTATTTGTTTCCTAACCATGTGATATTGTCTATTCCAAAGAAAATTTAGCAATTTAAAAATATAATAAATTAGTCCAAATGAAAATACTTTAAAGGTTTTTTGTTACCTAGTTGAATCAAAATATCAAACATGCAGTTTTTCAAATGAGTACATATTTATAATCTTTTGTAAAGAAAGAATCTCCTACTATAAACCCAATTTTTATAATTACCAAGGTCTATACATCTCTATTGAATTAGTTAATACTGCAAAATAGGGATGAGCAAATTCTTAATCAATCTGAGATGAGAGTAGTTTAATCATTAGATGAATTCAGATGATTCCATACAGCAAATGTATTGAGATTCTATGGACATCACAAAAAAAAAAAACAGTTCAGAATGAATATTCCAGTGAGAATATTCCAGCAACTGACCAGTCCAGTGGTCAAGAGAATTGCCATTAGGGAGAATTGGGAAAGATTGAGTTCCCTCTCCTCTTCCTCTCCAGTTACCAGAGGATGACTTTGAACATTTTAAAAAGTCAGAAGATTTGAATTTCCCATCAGCTCAAATAGTTGTGTTTTTGGAGCAGCAGAGAGATATGAGAGATATAGCTGAGGACAAATTAGACATAGCAAAGAAAGGGATCTTCCTACCAAGTTACCAACTATTGGAGTACAGCAAAGGATAATACATAAGGGGAACTTCACAAGGGCTCCACAAGGGATGGAAAAGCCATCTAATAACTAGGAGCTATGAGTTTGCCACAGGAGCTTTTAAAGTTTGAGTAGACTTTTCCCTTAGATCCTATGCATTATTTTAGGATAGTGTGTCTCTCTCTGTGTGTGTGTGTGTGTGTGTGTTCTTCATTGCCAAAGAAGATCATGCCATCAGAGAAATAATGACATGACTTGCACTTGACTTTGTTTTGAGTGAGGGAGGGCCCTGCAGGTCACCAGCCTCACTTCTCCCCCAGAGTCATCTAAATTCAGCGATCAGATATTCATCAAAATGACCGAAGAAGACCCAGGATGAGGCAATTGGGGTTAAGTAACTTGCCCAAGGTCACACAGCTAGTGATTGTTAAGTGTCTGAGGTGAGATCTGAACTCAGGTCCTCTTGACTCCTACACTGGAACTCAATCCACTGCACCACCTAGCTGCCCCGGGATAGTACATACAAGACTTTGGAAGGGAGGAATATATCTTGTACTGTTTCCTTATTAAAACTGTTTAGTCAATACCCTTTTCTAAAAACTAATTAAGTCTGGCTGATAAAAAATGGGAGCAGAATACAATGGGGGCTCATAAGTGAAAATACTAAAAAATAATTCCTAATCCTTCACAGCTATCCCTAGAATCTCAAAGATGAAAAAGTCAGTTACCTTCTGGAGACCTCACCTGTTGGTACTTGTGCAAGTTAGGGAAATAACCCTGACCTACAGGTTATACCATAGTGCATATCGACAAATTTCATACATGAGGAAGACTCAGTCAGTATTAAGAGCATGTTATTGTAGATTTATACCTGACTGGGTCACAAAGGGAAGGAACACTAAAAAGAAGCTAAAAATTTTCATCCTGGTGAAAATAATACATTAAGAGACTCAGATGAAAGAATGGATGTGGTGCTTTTCAAGTTTACATATGGTAGTATAACGGATAGAGGAGCCATTGTTGAATTTGATGAATCTTCCAATCCATTTTGTGAGATTACATATATATATATATATTTAGCAGAAGAGGATTTTCCTTGAAGATAAGCATGAGTCCCATCTTCTTTCTGGCATGTTATGAGAGATGAACATATTCTTCCATCTAGGTATTGCTCAGTTACTCTACTACTAAGCATTATACTGCTGACTTTTTGGTGGCTAGTGACTAGTAGTTTGTAGGTGATATAGCCTTTCTTAAATGTTGCTCCCTGGTTCATTGGCTATTTTATTCTGCTTTTCTGCTTTCTTGTCTAAGTACAGATCAGATACTATCAATACTGAGAATGTATAATTCTGCATGTAATGCTGTATTCTAGTGTTCATAAGATCCAAAGAATTTCTCATTCCTATAGTTGAACACTAGCTCTCTACAAGGAGAAAATATCCTTAGTCATGTAATTCTTGGAGAAGATGATCCTCCACTGAGGATGGATGGCTATGTAATTGGAGGAGTAATGCCAATCCATGAGAAACAGCAGATCTAGACCTTGTCAAAATATCCCTCTCTTTTACATAGAAGTTTGGGGTTAAAGAGCTGTGTCTTAGAATTTCCCTTTTCAGACTTTGTGCAAACACTTGTCTACTACTGCCATGGGTGTGGATGTTTTTTTTGTAAGTCACTGTTATTACTCCTCAAATGTCATTAATCACATTACTGAAAGTCCTCAAAAGGAGACTGGTTGAGCCTTTGTTGATCATGTTTGTAAAAGAAGTTCCTTTTTTCAGATGGGGGATGAACTTCTGAGTCCCTTCAAACTCTGAGATCCTATCATTCTGTGATTCAGTGAAGGAGCAATTCTTTATGAATCCAGATATCCTACCAGCTGTCAACTCCTTCATGCCCAGCTGGAGCAAACAGTCAATTAGTTCCTCTGCTACTTGAATGTTAGGTGAGAATGGCCACTATCTGTCAGTGTGAATGAAAGCATAACAGGGCTTAAATTTACCCACAGTGGAAAAATGTGGAAATAAAATTATTTGGGAAATAAAATTCTAGAAAAATAAAGAAAAAAAGGAAAGGTAGGTAAGAGGAGAGGAGAGAAGGGGAAGGGAAAAGGAAGGGAAGAGAAGGGAAACAGGAAAAAGGAGAGGGGAGTAGAAGAGTATAGAGGAAGAAATAGGAAGGGAAGAGGAAAGAAAGGGAGGGGAGGGGAGAGGAAAGGGAAAAGGGGATGTGAAAAAGAAGTCAAATGCATAACTAGAATGCATAACTAGCTATGGTGCCTTTTATCTAATGTATGCCAGATAATGCCAGAAGACATAGGTTCAAATCTGAGCTCTTCCACTTACTCCATATATGACCATGTACAAATTCCTCCACACTTCTAGGCCTTGCTTTCCCATGAATCAGGAACTTGAACTGGATAACCTCTAGGGTTTCTCCAGATCTAAAATACATGATATGACTTTATTATTTTGAGTCAAGTCTGAAGTTCATAGCACAGAAACAAAGAATTTTATTTGAATTATGCCAAAATAATGACAAAATGTTTTTGCTTTTCTAAAGTATATCTCATTAGAATATGAGTTTTTTGTTATTATGCATAAGCCACACAAAAATGTTTTTTGTAGACAGATGGCTAAATAGACAATATTGATGTAATGAATTCTTCCTGAAACATTAAACAAATTGTTTCAATGTTTAAAGATGTATCTACATCCATTTTGACTTGAAATATCATTATGTTGCTTGAGTGTATAGTATTGCATACTCTAGATGTTGTATCTGTCATTAGCCAATTTCTTACCATTAGATTCCTTTATGTACATCAGGTTATGAAGTCATTAAACAAATAAAATGTTAACACTAGAACTGATGAAGTAGAAAGAAAAATTGACAACAATACCACTGAACCAAGAGTCAGAAGATGTTTGTTTTAATCATAGGTCTTTCACTAACTAGTTATATAACCTTGGCAATTCATTTTGGCTCATTGAGTCTGTTTTCTTCATCTATAAAATGAAGTGGATGCACTACATTACTGCTAAGGTCCCTTCCACTACCGCCATTCTATGATTCTGTGAAAACAGAGTATGTCATTCAGTTAGTTCCCATCAGGCACTGGCCTCATTTCACCCAGGAGACAGAAGTCCTTATGACCTTCTTTGTTAAGTCTACATGGCTCCATGGTGGTCTATCAGCTCTGCCTCCTAGGTTCTTACATTGTTATTTTACTATTTGACTGGTTAAGTGAATGTGAATCCCAGCTTGTGATCTACTTGGTGCCCAGAATGCATGTTCATTGCCTGGAAATGAGTCTCAGGATCTCATGAGGGCAAATTCTACCATTGTACTGTGTCCAAGGCACTCTCCCTTATTGGCAAAGAGACTACCTCAGGCAGAGTTGTTCCTCAAACCATGAAACAGGAGCCTAAAGACTTTGTAGCCATGGTGCTCAAGTTACTCTGTGTTTGGCACTGATCTTAAATGTTCAGGGCTACATACTTTGTCTGAACAGAGTTAGGATTACCGTGGATTAAAAATAAACACTTTCACCTACGCCTGCTTCATTTCTTGATCCAACATTTACCCAATATTCCAAAGAGATGACTCAGGATTCCTTTGAATAGAATTTTGCCTAGTGTTGTCATATCCCTGAGTTCTAAAACCATGAGTTGTGGCTTGGAGATGAAGAAAGAACTTAAAACATATTATCATGAGTTTTCAAAAACTCTATTATTTTAGTTACAGTAAACTAATTAAAGATGCAAAGTACCACTGTGCCTAAAGGAAGGGTTTTTAAGTCAGAAAAATCTAGATTCAAACTATGCTCCTGAAACATGATGACTGTATGACCAGAGATAAGTAATTTAAATTCTCTATGCCCGCACAACTCTGTAAGAATATTAGTGACAGGTGAAGCAGTGATTTGTATTGGTAGAAGGAGTTTCTAAACAGGGTACTTTTTACATTGATAAACAGTACAGACCATCTCTCCCTTCCAAAATCAAATAAGCAACTAAAATGAATCAAAATGTTATATGTGGTTTTTGAGAACATACTTTTAATATTTCATGACAAAAACTATAAATTTTTATTTTTAGATATTCAGAAAAGAAAATTTTGAAAACACAGTCTACTTAGATTGGTGAAAATTTACTATAATACTATTTGCAAATGCTTATTAAGAGGGAAGGAATTAAACTATTATATAGAACTTACTATATTCTTGGCACTGTGTTAAGTATTTCATTTGATTCTCACAACAATCCTGAAAGGTAGATACTGTTATTATCTACATTTTACTCTTAGGGAAACTGAGGCAAATGACTTGTCCAGAGTCAGAAGGCTAGTATTTAATTTGAATTCACATCTTCCTGACTCCAGGATCAATGCTTTATCCACTTACCAGCATAAAACCTAATCAAAAGAATATCACAACAACTTTAATTGCTCATAATTACTATTTATTATTTTCATATTATGTCTAGTTACATGTGTTTCAGTACTATAATCTCTAGGGTCAGTTTCTCTCCTAGCATCTAACATGGTGTTCTGCAGATAAGTTCTTAATAAATACTTCCTGAATAAAATACCATCATGATTTCACAAAAATATCATCTTACCTTACAAAATCTTCATACCAACACTTGATTATTTATTATGGATCATGCCCTCTGTGTACTAACTCTCCTCTAAACCCAAATCATGCCCAAAGATTATGTGTCTGAAGAAGTGACAACCTTCAGTTAAGGTTTGTACTGTGTACATGACAACACATGAATCCCCACTTGTGCATAAATCTTAGTCAGCATATAAAATTGTCTAAAAACAAAAACATTTACAATGATGTCATAGTAACACTTTCCCTTACACTTGAGCTACATATTTCCCCAAATACGCATAATAAAAAGTCTTTAAGCAGTAATGTTGAAAACCCATGCTACCAAAGCAACTCACATTTTTGGCATTGATCCTCTGGCACTTACCCAAGGTGTCTGAGTTCTGTTCTGTCTATAAATCTATAATCCTATGATCCTTTCTCTTTACATAAAATCTTACTTTGTTTTCCATTGGACATTTGGCATCTATGTTGCGCTGGGCTTCCTCCTTGAAGGTTAGGATAATTATGGTCTTTCAACCAAATTTCCTGGTCTTGACCCTCACTGGGCAGCTGTGATCTCCACTGCCTCCAGCTTCTGACTCAGGTACAACCTCCAAACTTTTGTACAGCAGTACACTTTCAGAAAGAGAATTGGCCCACAACCTGAAGGAAGTCTTTCTATGTTTGGTCTCTGAGGCCCCTCAGCTCTAAGCTTTGTGACCTTCTAGGCAGGAGATTAGAGAAGGGCATCATTTCAGTAAGATAATGTTCTTACGTATAGCCTTCTTTTAAGAACTTTTTCTTGTCTAAGACTGAGTGCTATAGATGAGAGGACCTCACTCTAATTTATGGTGATGATGCAGGACATTTCCAAAATCTTTATCTCTTCAGGCTAGGTAATAGAAGGTAGTGACTTTTTGCCCAATAATCACTTAACAGCTTTGGGGTAAAAGGTTCCCTACTTTTTAGCCTTCAAAGTCTAGTGTGTTCATGCAAATGAGTGGGTGGGGCAAAGGTACAAAGGGGTAAATTCATTGTTTTTTGCTACCTACTCATTTTTTAATACATGACTAAGCTACCCAGAAGGTACAAATGAGCCTATTCAACATCTTATGTCTTTGAAAAAGTGAAGAAAAACAGCTCCACTCAAATTTAGAAAGGGATCCTATACAAGTTAGGAAGGCATTTTATTGTTAGTTGTTTCATGACCTCATTCAGGGTTTTCTTGGCAAAGATACTGGAGTGGTTTTCCATTTCCTTCTCCTGCTCATTTTACAGATGAGGAAACTGAGGCAAACAGGATTAAGTGAATTGTCCAGGGCCACAAAGCTAGCAAGTGTCTGAGACTAGATTTGAACTCAGGAAGATGAGTCTTCCTGATTCCAGGCCTGGCACTCTATCCTAGGTGTCACCTAACTGCCCCTGCAGCTGCTTATTGCCAGTTGATAGTTACTCCCAGGTTAATTCCTGTTATGAATTTAGTCATAATCATTAAGTATATCCTGTAGCTTCCAAACTTGTCATGTGTGAAACTTGAAACCTTAAAAAACTAGGAAATTGCATTACTTAAAGGAACCATAGACATGTTTCAATGTTCTAACATCTAAAATGACAAAGAAAAAGATAATTGAATTGTAAGGAGACATAGTAATATAATAGTGGTAGGAGAGTTCAATGTTTCTTTTTCAGTATTAGATAAGTCTATTAGAGGAGATGAAAGAAAATATAGGGTTAAAAAAATTGCTGGAGAAGCTAGAGCTTATGACATCTAAATGACAATGCTAATGTTAGGACCTAGCTATATTGCAAAATATATAAAAAGAACAAATAGAAAACACATACTTATCAACCATAATGCAATAAAAATTAGTAATCAGTTCAAGGAATATAAATAAAAGACACAGACCAAAATGGAGACTTAATGATGAAATTTTAAATAGTGAGTAGCTCAAAGAACAAATCACAGGAGCAATTATATGAAAGAAAATGACAAAGATGAAACAACAAACCAAAATTTCTGGAATGTAACAAAACCTGACACTGACATTTACAAGCTTTGTGACCCTGGACAAGTTACTTAATCTCTTATTGCCTCAGTCTCCTTATCTGACATATGGGCATAAAAATAGTATTTACATCCCAGGGTTGTTGTGAGGATAATCCTAGAAAAAAATTTGTAAAGCACTTTGCAAACCTGAAAGTGATGTGGAAATGCTCTTTGTATTATGATCCTATCATGGCGCACCTTATGGATCTTACTCTTAAAAGCCTATAATATTATTGATTTCTTATTAGCAGTATTGCATAATGGATAGCTCTGTGCAATAAGGATTAGAAAGACCTAACTTTAAATCTCACTATATACAATTATTAAGTATGTGACCATGGATAAATTATTTAAGTTCTCTAAGTCTCTATTTTCCGCTCTCAAAAATGGGTTGATAATAGAATCCATCTCTTTGAGTTATTGGGAAGACCGAATAAAATAGTGAGTGCAAAACTCATGTCAAATCTTAAAAAAATTCTATTTGATGTCAGTCATTATAATAATATCTTTAATCAACCAGTTCTAATTGCCTTTTCTGTCAGGAATTAAAACCATTTCCTAAGAAGGGATGATGCATTGTAAAATCTTAGACCTCAAAAGGCATTAGTAAGTAATACTCTAGCTGAACGCCTTCATTTCATAGATGAGAAAACCAAGGTGAGGATACTCATGTTAAATAACAGAATCTGTTCAACAAAAGTTATTAACTACAGTTGTAGAGCTGTAGAATACAATCATAGAATTGCTGTGTTAATTATGTTGAAAACCAGTCAGTCAGTCAGCAAATCAGTGCCTATTATGTGCCTAGAACTTTGATGGGCTCTGAGGATAGAAATACAGAGAATAAAATAACGTCTACTCCCAACATTTCTCAAAGATGATCAATTAATCAATAATTATTAAAGGTCCACTAGAAAATAGGAATAGAAATCCTTTTCTTTAGGAGATTACATTCTAAAAGAGGGGATAGATAAATATATAGGAATATACAGAATAAATGTAAAAGCAATAAATACAAAGTTATTCAAATTTGTCAATTACAAGATTTTTTTGGGAAGGAAGACATTAGCATTTGGATCAAGGAAAGCTTCCAATAAAAGGTGGCATTGAAGCTATATCATCCTAAAATACTATTTATTTGTTTGTTTATCTATTTACTTTTGGCAACATTTATAATCTCTCCTTCTAAATGTCCCTTCCAATTAAACAATTAAAAAATATAAAAAGAAACCTTCATAAACAATACACACAGAACCTCAAAACAAATTCTTACATTATCCATGTCCAAAAATGCATGGTTCAGCTTCATTTCAAGGCCATGATTTTTCTCTCAGTGGATAGGGGGTGCATTTCATCTCCAGTCATCTAGATTTTGAGCTTATAATCATATTAATTGGAGTTATGGTGTTTCAAAGTTGTTTTGCTTCATAATGTCAGTGTCATTGTATAAACTCTTCTTCTATTTGGACTCATTTCATTCGTATAGATTAACTGCAGCCCTTCAAGTTTCCTTTCCTTTCCTAGTCCATTCCATTCCTTCTTAATACACAATGATTCCATTATATCCATATATTACAATTTATTTAGTCATTTCCCAATAATAGACCATCACCTGAGTTTACAATTTTTGTCTGCCACAAAAAAGCAACTACAAAATTTTTGTACATATGGGTCTTTTTCTAGTTTCATCAATCTCTTTAGGGCATAAGCCTAGGAGCGATATTAACTAGGCCAGAAGATATGTTACAGGTCTTTAACTTTTCAGGTACAGTTCCTAATTGCTTTCCAGAATGTCTGCGTCGATCCATAGATGCACCCATAGTGTGTATATGTGTGCCTGTTTCCCCTCAGCCCTTCCAGAATTAGCTATTTTCCTCTTTTGTCAGCTCTGCAGTCTAGCAAGGATGAGGTAAAACCTCAGAGTTTCTCTAGTATCAGATTATTAGTGATTTGGAAATATATATATATATATATATATATATATATATATATATATATGTGTGTGTGTGTGTGTGCATGCGCACATGTATATATATGTGTCCATATATATGCATACATATAAACATACATATATATTAAGTATAAGTACATAGATATACTTTTTGCTAGCTTGGATCCCTTCTTTTGGTTACTATCTGTCTGTTCGCATCCATTGATCTTGATCATTTATTTATTGCAGAATGGCTCTCAGTCTCATAAATTTAGTTCCCATACATAAATGTGCACACATATACCCATGTGCATACATTGCACATATATGTGTGTGTACAGATATACATATGTGTATGTGTATATACACACATATATATGTATATATACACACACATATATATAGGCTATGAGACCTTGATTAGGAAAATTTTTGAAATGCATCTTAAAGGAAGAGAGATTCTAGTAGGCAGAGACTATGAGAAACAGCCCATGTAATGTCATAGAAATGAAGAACAGAATGTCATATGTAAAGAAAAGTGACAAGGACAGTTTGCCTAAATAGCAAAGCGTGGGAGACAAAATAATATAAAATGAAACTAGAAAGACAGGATTTTATATTTTATTCTAGAGGGTATAGGAAACCATTGTATTTTATTGAATAAAAGAGTGATAAAAAACATATGGTTTGAACTTCCTAATCCCCAAACCTCCCTCTCCAAATACAGCCATACACATACACACACACACACTCACGCACACATACACACACACATACACACACACTCACGCACACATACACACACACGCACACATACACACATACTCATACACACACACACTCACTCACACATATACACAAATACACATACAACCTAATAGTTCCCAAGATCAAATATAAACCATGTTAGGCTTTCACAACAAAGTCCTTTATAACTTAGGCTCTTCCCACGTTTCCAGTCTACTAATTTTACTTCCATCTTGGTACTTTACAACTTAGTGACACACTGTTTTTCTTGTCGTTTCTCACATATGGCACTATCCCCCAACTCAATGCCTTTTCATTGGCTGTCTCTCAAACTTGGACTGACTTCCCCCTCACCTTTTGGTTTCCCTGGCTTTTTTCAAGACAGCTCAAATGTCCCCTACTGCAGGAGATTTCATGGCTCCCCGGCTCCACAGCCTGCAAGTGTTAGTACCTTCCCTCCAGAGAGATGCTGGTAAATGGGTAACCATTATTAAAAATTTTTCTCTGAAAAAATATAGGAATGACAAACTTTGTAGTTTAATCTGCATTATTAACATTTTCTCATGAGTTCCTAAATGTAGACAATGCAATAAATCAATTTTTTGTAGTTTGCTGATTTTTGAAGTGTAAATTTGACAATTTTTAGCTTTTCAGCACACTACTACTTCCCTCCCACTTGCACTGTGTGGGTATATATGTGTATATACATATATATTATGCATATTTATGTGAGAAAGAGATGAGAGAGAGAAGAAAAAGAGAGAAAGAGTAGGGTAAGGAAAGAGATGGTAGAAAGAGAGAATGTGCATTTTGTCCTCCCCATTAGAATGTGAGGTTCCTTGAGGTCAGAAGTCAAGGTTTTGCCTTTCTTTGTCATTTTATAGCTCCAGTGCCTGGAACATAAGGGGTGCTTAATTAATAAATATTTGCTGCTGTTACTTCTGCTAATTATGTTAATGATGATGATGATGAGCATGGTGAAACAATCAATAATTGTATATTTCAGTTCTGATTCTAACCCTGACTGACACTTTCTCTGCAGACTTATCAAATTTAGATGATCTGAATATAGTCATTCAAGCACATACTTTCCCTAAACCTTTACATCATATACTAGCCTTGATCATTTCAATTTCTGGCAATCCTAACTATCCTGTTAATTAGATGTGATTTTGTAAAACGCGGTTGTGTTCTATCAGATCAAATCTGAAGCTAGATTTTCATTTCCAGTTTTGGCAAATCTATTTCTGAAGAAAGAGTTTCACTGTTTTATCAAGTCCGCTTCCAGGTTGGGATTATGTATCTGAGGCATTTTCTCTCAATGGAATGTCCGCTCCCCTTTACAGATTCCAACAACTGATAGGTTGAGTTTCATGGGACATGACTGTTTTCTAGACAAATTTGTTAGATGTGCAGCCACTTAGTGAAGAATGCTCATACGCTAAATTTCAAGACAACACTTCAAACTCATTTTGTGTTTATCAATTGAAGAGTGGTAATGTGAAAATCAGCCTATTTCCAATTGCATTTAGCCTTGGAGAAATGTGTAACACTGCAAGAAAATGCCTGTCTTTGAGAAATTGTGTTTGCTTTGCACATGCTCATCTGGTCATCATGCTTACATCATTACCATGCAAGGGAATAGGGGAAATGTATCAGCTTCAATTTACATGGGAAAATAGAAATAGAAAAGTTAATTGAGTCTTAGAGAGTTGGTCCTGGACGATAGCCTTTCTTTCATTAGCCTCTTAGTCTCCAGACTATTTCATTTTCAAACAAAATAAAGCCTTCTTCATAATGTCATTTTCTGCAGCATGTTCCCATCTCAAACATTTGAGGTGTGTGTGTGTGTGTGTGTGTGATCTAGCCTTATCACGTTCAAATTCCTCACTGAATCATCATTTTTAAAATGTGCACTGGGCTTGGAACCAGAAAGACTCATCTTCCTGGGTTCAAATTCTGCCTCAGATACTTATCAGCTATGTGACCCGGTGCAAGTCACTTAACCCCCTTTGCCTCAGTTTCCTCATCTGTATAATGAGTTGCAGGACATGGCAAACCTCACTAGTATCTTTGTCAAGAAAACCCTAAATGGGGTCGCAAAGAGTCAGACACAACTGAGACAATAGAACACAGGTGTGCAGCATTAAACAGGTGTGGCTGTGTCCTTCTTCCCTTGGTTTGTATTGATCATCAATTTGTTCTATCACCTCTTTCTTCACTCTTCATGGTCACACATTTCCCTTTACTTGCTTACTGTATACTTTCTCAACTCTACTTCAGTATTTATTTATCTATAGGCTCATCTTTCAATGTTCCCTAAGCCCAGGTAAGTGCAGGTAAAAAGTTCAACAACTAATCTTCAATGGGAGAAGGGATGAATGCACACACTTTAAAATTTAAATTACCTTATTAATGTTTTCTTAAGTCTAGAAAATTAACAAAACAATAAATTAAGTCATTTCTTAGTGATTTCTGAGTTGTTGATGTTCACTCTAAAAAATTCACTCTGATTAGAGCTGGTTCCAGCATACCTTTGCCCAAACCTGACTCACCTTTTTAGTCTCTGCCAAATTCTGACCCTATTCAGTATGCATCGTCATTTTAATCTGAGATATATATATACCTCAATATACAGGAATCCTCCCACATGTCCAAACGCAACCACTGTAATTTCCAATTGGAATTAGTTTTTAATTATTTATTACATTATATTTATTATATTATTTAATTATATTCCATATACACTTATTTGTACATTTTACCATGTTCTCTCCCCACACATCATTCCAGTGGAATTTAATCACCTCAAGGGCAGAGAGCATTTCATTTTTATCTTTGTCCTGCTTACAAGGCCTGGAACTGAGTATATACTTTAAAATTCCTGTTGGTGGGTTAATTGTTACTCTTTCCTTTAGCACTTTGGGTATTTTTTTTAAGTGACTGAAAATAAATTATCTGACTTCTCTCCTCTGCATTCATGTACAAACAGATATCACTTTCCAAACAGGTCACACAGCAAAAGATTATTTGTAAATAAGTTCTTTGGAACCTGGAAAAAGATTTCTCTGATAGAATTTTATAAATGTTGAAATTTATAATTATATTTATAAATTAAAATTGCATAATGAAATTTATAAAATGTAGGTTTCCAGCCAATCCTAAAAAAAGAAAGGAAAGAGCAATGAATTTGGAGTCGAGGACCAAAGGGTAAAGTCTGATTCTATCATTTACTAGCCTTGTGACCTTGGTGAAGTAACTTAAACTTTATAAGCCTTAGTTTCCTGATCTATAAAGTGGTGGGTCTAATAAACATAAAATTCACTTCACGGGGGTTGTTGGAGAGAAAGACTTTTGGTGAACTTAAAATTGTGTTATTATTATTTAACCTATAAAGTATCTGAGATAATGCTAATGCCAACACTGAACCACTTTTAACTCTGACCTCTAAATTCCTCTCTGAGTCTTGAGATCTGTGACTTCCAAAAAGGGTTAATATTTAGGGTAGATAAATGATCAGGTTGGCTGGAGACATAGGTGACAATATTGCTCCAACAGTGGAATTAAGGAGAGACTTCAGTAACAAGAAAGAGTGAGCAGAAGGCTTGCTTTTCAAGGCTTCTGGGATGGAGGAATAGTATGGGTGGGAGGGATGCCAGGAGCACCCTTAGTAGGATGGCTCTTATGGGAAAGTGAGGCCAATGTCTGAGAAAAGTTCTGGTGGAAGAAGTTCAGAATTATGTTAATATAATCATTGTCAGCTATGTGAAGTTGACAACCACCTTCATTATTTGGTAGTGGTTCTGTGAGATGCTAAGATGTCCAGCATATAAATATTGAATGGATAAGAATGATGAACCAATAATAAAACCTATGTCTCCTTAAATTGATTTTGATTGTGGGGTTAGGTGTAGAGCAATGAATATTTGCTGTCTGACCTGGGAGTTGATTAGTTGTAACACTTGATTGAAAGATTAAAAATCCCATAAAGGCCAATAATTGGTTTCAAGTCCAAATCACTAGGGCCTAGGAATTGAGGGGTTACATTAGAATAGAAATTTTTAATTTTGTTTTGTGTCATAGAAGCCTTTGACAATCTGGTGAAGGCTATGGTCCCTTTTCAGAATAATAATTTGTTGCTTATTGAAAAAAAGGTTAAATTTCAATTACAGGTTAGTGAAAATAAAAACATTTTGCCATCAAATTTTGCAAAACTCCCAGAATCTATCAACAACTCCAAGAACCCTTTATTAGAAGCTGACCTCAAAGTGTGTGTACGTATAAAGTTCATCTGGATCATAGGAAGAGTCCTGAGATATATGCTTGTCTTAGAATCTGAACATAGCAAATGTGAGTTTTGAAGGTGGCGAAGAATGAATGAATGGATGGGAAGAATGTTTTGTCCCAATATACGTATTGTATTAAAAATTAAAAATTAAATTTTAAAAATATGAATATCTCTGACACTTTATCAATAAACCATTATAAGGTCCTAGGTAATTAGGAAATGTGGGAAAATACTGTTGCCACTTGCCATGATAAAGGGCTCTGTTTTATATTATGCTTTATTAATAATATTTGTAGGTAATCCTTCAATTTAATACATGGATCTATCTGTATCATACAGAAGTATTTCTTAATGGTGTTTAAATGTGGAAGCCATATCGGATTAGTGAGGATACTTCTGACAATAATAGGAAAATGAACAGAGTCTTTACTAAAAGGCATCATGAATAAGGATTTTAAATGTGATGAAAAGCTTGTGGGGCGTTGACTGTCAACTCTGAAGTAACTTTCATTAGAATGAAGAGCCATCCATCTAACATTAACCAGATCTCAATTCCAGACATACTGATAGAGCAAACTTATGTCACTTGAATCTGATTTGTGTTAGAGGAGTCTCTGAAGAATAAAATGTAGCTCCCTTGGAAAGAAGAAAAATGCAGCTTCCTCTACAGGTTTAGAGATACTTTATTACTTAAACAATATGTACAAATTCTAACATGAAAATAATGAGTAACAGAATATCAGACTATTTACAATTACTTTTGTTTGTGTTTTTTTTTTACAAAAAAATTTTACAAGGAGATTTTTTTCTCTGTAAATAACAGGACAGACATACACAAAAATCCAACTTTTTCTGTATTACATACATAAATAAATATTGACTTTTAATGACTGTTACAGGGAACATGATTTCTACAGCCCACTTGGGTGACAGATAAGCAGTTCTGTTATCTTCACACTACAATATAATTAAGTAGAGGGAAAAAAATAACTTTACATATAAACCTCTGTTAATCACTCTGTAAATTGTGTAACTTGCTAATATATTCAGTAGAGATATGACAGTCATTACAGTTCATGCCGATAACTGACCATTGAGTTTAGGCATGCAAAACCATATATAATAATCAACATCTTCAGGTAATTCATTTACATTTCTTAAATAATTTTTTAAACTACATGCAACAGCTTTTGAGTCTCATTTCCTGGTTCCGAAGTGTAAGGTCTCATAACATGACATAGTTATTTTGGATTTTCAATATCAACAAAAATGAAGGACTATATGTCACAAAATGTAAGGGTCATTAATAAATAAGTCAATATCACAACAAACCTTTACAAATGTGAAGGACAAAATAAAATTCCACTGGCATTATTTAGACACAGGGCAGAACTCAACTTTTCTGTATATGTTCTAAATAGAAATGAGATAGGTCCTATTTCAGTGTTTGATTTTTTTAAAAAATATCACTTTCCTTCTTTTTCCTATGCTCCCAGTGTCCCCTTACATTAATTATGCATCTTACTATGGTGTCAGGCCTTCTCCCACAATCCTAATATGTGCAGAATCTCTTTTACTCAACCAAGATGTCAGGACAGGGCCTGATGTTTGTTCATTTAGTGTTATAAGAAGCAACAATATGTTCTAGTTTGAACTCTGATTTGTAAACATTTCCAAAATAACCTAGCATAAAAATTATCTTCTCCCATAAACAGTATGAAAATTGCGACATGTACTTTCAAAAGAACACATGACCATTTGCAAAGAGAATCTTAAAATTTTCATATTGAAAAAGAAGTCTTCATGAGATGTTCTAGGATAAATCCAAAGCATGTACACTTTAACAGGAAAAAATGTGTGGTTTATATAGTACATACTTATCTTTTTTTCTATTTTCAGTACCTTGTTTTTGAGTAGCTAAAATATTTAGTTCAATCCCATAAACACTGATTATAATAACTGAAAAAAATTTTGTTATCTTTAAATGTGAGATCTGCCCAATTTTTACATATCTTATAAATTTCTGCAGGATAGATTTCATGATTAGGCACAGAAACAATACATTTGTTTACTTTTAGAGAATAGTTTTCAACTCTACGAAAGTGAAATTAGGATTTTTACTTTGCCAATGTGAACTTATTGAAAGTTAAGAAAATGCAAAAGAACTGGCCTTTTAGACAATAATTTACTCTATTTTTTTTATGAAAACCTACCACCCAAACTGGAATGATGTGTTATGGAGATTACAAAGAGAAACAGATGTTGATATAAGCATTTCCTTATTACTATGAAATTGATGGTATTGTCTTTGTGAACTTCAGCATCTACCTATAGCTTTAAAATGATACTTTATATTTTGGCTAGCTAAAGAAAACTAAAGAAAAAATAATTCAGTTCTATATGCACACCCATTCTCTTCAGTATCTTTTGACCTCATTATGTCAATCATTCATGAATAAAAACATGGTAAGGAGGGATTGCATTGATTTTATGACAAAAAAAGAATTATAAACTTGAGTTTGACACAAAATGTCTGTGTGTGTATTTGTGAATGTGTGTGTGTGTTCATTCCCTTCTCCAAAGTTTTTGTTATTGTTGACTCTGGTTGTTGGAATCAGTGGGAAAATTTAGCATAGTTTTCCAAGGAGATCTCTGTAGTGTTTGCTCCATGTGTTTTAACATGAGTTTCTCATTTTCTTCAACAAAATGCTTTAAATCTTAGAATCTGGTTATTTCCCAAGGGGTATGTGTGTGTGTGTTTGTGTGTTTGTGTGTGTGTGTATGCTTATCTAAATTAAGAGCTGACTGAAAAACCATTTGTACCTTGGATTTTAGGCTATGTAAAGGATCTACTAAGCTTATTCAATAGGAGTTTTCAATTTGTTCACAATGAAAGGAAAGTATTTGAAAAATCAGTGGCTGAGTTTGACAATCTTATAAAGAATCTTAGAAGTAAAACCTAGATAAAGTATCTGGGTAGACAAAAACAGATAGATAGATGGCTAGAAAAATAATCTTACATTTGTGTTTGTGTGTGTGTATGCACAAAAATTCTATGAATTCTAAGTTCTATATCAGTTCCCATAATTCACTGCACCCATAAGAAAATAATTAAATGAGATTTGATCACTGCATGTGAGGTAACAATGAGAGCATGCATTCTAAAATCTTAAAACATATTTTTCCCAATAAACTTTGACATGAAAGTTGTACTTAAAAAAAAATTTATGGTTATCTTCTTAAACAATAGAAAACTGTGAGGGAAATTAATTATTAAGTTCCTCTCATTAATTCTCATTGTCTTTGGCAGGGTTCCTGGGATTGTGTTTTTTTTTCCAGATGGATGATCTGTTTTCAGCATTTCCCAGTAAAGAACTAAGTCCAATATGGTATGCACATGTGTGTGAATGTGTATACATATATACATACACATACATATATACACACATATATACATATATATGTGTGCATATTTACATTTGTGTGTCTTTTTGATATATATCTCTGGAAAAAAATCCTAGAGTCTTATTTCTCTAATAACTATAAGCAATCAGATATCTTGATAATATCATTAATTGACCTTTTCCTGTTTGAGAATAATTAGGGAAATTTTTATTGCTCCAAATGGGAAATTACTTATACAAAAGAACAGAAAATAGAAGAGCTCATAAGGATGAGTCAAATGCAGTATAACTAGTTTTCTCCTATTAATGAAAAGCAGTACCTTGCTCAAAAAAAATATCCATCGTATAGGTTTCTGCGTGAAATATAAGAAAAAATTAGGACTGGAACTATTTTCATTTTAAGAATGAGGTAACATAAGTCTTCAATTATATGAACACTTTAGGAAAATGGATGCAAATAGCAGTTTTCCTCCTTAACTAAAGAATGAGTGAGAGAAGAAATAACATTGCACAATTTGGGAGTTTAAATTCCTAAACTTCAGAAAATCTTTGATTACTGGACTGGGAGACAGTGAAATGATTGATTTCCTGAAGAAGGAATAGGAAACATTCTTGGAGCTAAATCAATCAATTGCTTGGTTATTTTGGTTACTACCTAAAGAGGTTGACATCACAATAATAGTCAACTCATGATTAACATGAATTTATCTGGATTTGATGTGGGCATCAGAATAGACTTTTAGCTGTATTAACTGGGATATTCAAGTACGGCAGAATATAACTCTAAGCATTTTTAGGAGTTCAGTGGGAATGGTAAGGATACTTCAATGTCATGCAATTCCTCATCTCATGTACTGATTCACTATAAGTACATACAAATTATTCCCCAATAGTGTCTTTAACTGATGATATAAATGTGGCCTAACTATAGCACTTATCATATAACTTGGGGAAAATGGTTAAACATTGATTTTCCCCAACTAATATTTCTTAAATTGATACTATTCATGTATTTTCAGACTAAGATCTCTATAACTGCTCTTATTTTTTAGTGCATCTAGTCCTTCCACATTTGCTTACATCATCAACCCAAAGCTGTTCTAAACTGGTCATTCAAGTGTAAAAATCATTTTTTTCCAAAGATCCTTTCCCAAAACTCATCAAAGACACATGTGGCACCCTTTGTACTTAGTCTAAGTATAGAAAACAAAAACTCAGTTACAATAGGCATATTCTTCATAATGTCATAGGTGTGCTTTACATTCAGTTAGCAGAATATGGACACTACTGCCATGACGCTTGTAGCATGCAGGATTGCAGGCACATGTATTGGGAAAAGGTCTATGTAGAATTATCAATGAATTATATATGATTGTAACTTCAACTAGGCAAGATAAGGATGGGAAAGTACCTATTGTCCTGAAAATACTCTGTAGTTCAATATTCTTTCACTTTTTAAAAATCATTTCATTTCAGTATTTCTCTGGGGAAGGCTTGTAGTGATGTGGATGATGTTGTTTAAGATGAGGTCCTAAGAAAAGAAAGAAAGCTTTATATAGTAGGCAATTAATAAATATCTGTTCATCAGATTGAATAGTTGTGATTTTTACAAAACAAACATTTGGTTCCTAGTGTCTCCCTGTCTCTCTCCTATTCCCAACTCCCCCTAACACATGCATACTATGAAAGCATAAAATAAGAAGGAAGGAAGGAATGAAAGGAGGGAGGAAGGAAGGAAGGAAGGAAAGAAGGAAGGAAGGAAGGGAAGGGAGGATAAATAGCCTATTTTGCTACATACACAATGCCCCTGTCCATTACAATGGATAAAAATAATTCAAATCAGCATCAATTCCTCAGTATCAGTATTCAATTTCTCTGGTAAGAAGAGTTTTAAATGAGGAAAAGTTCATGTTTCCTATGAAATTTACACAATTTATTTATGTTGAGAATTGTAATTAGCACATCATATGTTCCTAGTCAACTCAACAGGATTTTTTAGAAAGCCTCCATACTCACTGTGAGGCGAAGATGGCAGCAGGTCAGGTGTCCTGAATGATTTTATTGTGGCTGGCCCTTCCCCTCCAGTAGTCAGTACTTGTACTTCCAATCTGTAGAGTGTGGATGGTCTCAAATTGGGCACAGTCAGCACATAATGATCCTAAAGAGTTAAATAAAATGAAAATGAGTCATTTGGCTTTAGTATACAATTAAAGTTTTCTCTGCAGATATTCTGTTCCTTATACGGGGCAATTTGCTTACCGTAATATATATTCACTTAAATTTTGAAGCTACACTTAAATTTGTAAGAAAAGAATGTTTCTGCCAATTTGCTTGGATTCTCTACTATGCAGTTTCTTAGCACCTAGCTAAATTCTTGGCAGCATCAGATATTTGGCAAAGAGTAAATCTGCAAAGATGCCAATTCTCAGAGTTCACTTGTGGAATTTCAAATTTTTTGTTGGACTTAGCATAAGATTTTCCCATGGTTTTGTTTTCAACTGTACATCTTTTGATGTGAATTCATGGTCATTCTAATTTTAGTTAAATACCTAATGATTTTCCTTAAAACTCAATATATGTCAGCATCTTTGACTTTAAATGCTTATTTCTTTATAAAGAGGAATTCTTCCAAATAGATTCATTACAGTCATGAATAGCTTTGAAAACAGACTATTTTCTAATGTCATGAGATTTTCCTTTTAGGGTTCTCTGTCTCTTTCTCTCTGTCTCTCTCTCTGTCTCTCTCTCTCTCTCTCTCTCTCTCTCTCTCTCTCTCTCTCTCTCTCTCTCTCCCCAACCCTCCCTCCTCTCTATTTTGGTGTGTTGGTGTCTCTGTCTGTTTAGCTAACTCTGTCTTTCTCCCTCCTCCTTCCTCCCTCTCTCTCTCCTCTCTTCTCCTTTCTTTCCCTCTCTGCTCCCCTCCCCATTATTTTCCTTTCCTTCCTATTATATTCTAAGTACATTTTGAAGAGGGTAAAATCACATATCTTATTCCCTTCTCCACTCAGTTCCCCAAAGAGTGTCTTAGAAGTGAGTCTAACTCTTTATATTGTCTACCTCTTAATTCACTCATTTCAGGGAGAAAGTCAAGTAGGAATCACTTCTGAGTTAATTGTTCTTTAGCATGTCATTTCACTGCAAAGCTATCAAAGAAGTGGTTATTTTTATTTCTTTTTCTTATTTAAAATGAACAAATACTTTGCTAGCTGAAGGCAGTCTAGAGAACATCTGGGGCCAGGTGTGGTCAACCTTCATCTGAATGCTTTACCACAAGCTGAATCTGAAGGGTGTCGGCACTTACAAACCACACTCAAAAATTGGGGGTGGGACAGAGAATTTCAAGATATCACAGAGTACAATAGTGTGTAAATTCAAATTTTGAATTCAACAATGACCATTAATGGCAGAAGCAGGTGCCTCTTTCTACAACACTTACGGCTGGCAATATCTGAGACTGGGAAATGATGCTGTTGGGCAAGCTATTTTGTCTACTCTCTGTGGTGACTTCGGCCCAAGTGACTTGAAATCCTGTCATAGGCTGATAGAGATTGGCCTTGGACATCTTCCAGGAAAAGTGTCCTGTGATATTGACATCTTGAACAACGAAAGACGCTGACAGGTTCTCAGGCTTGGCTAATACTTTGGAAAGAACTGGACCTGTAACAGCATTAAGAACAAAAAATGGTGTTGTAACTAGGTGAGCAGCAATGTAAGTAGGACATTTTATGAATTTGTGACTCAGATCTTATTGCTTTCTTCTAGAAGTTATAATCTAGGCTTTGGGGATCTAAAGTTGGGACTCAGTCAAACTATTTCTGATGTATTAAAGATGGCAAGTAAAAAAAAATCTGATAAATTTTCTCAAAATGTCCTTTATTTGGTGCTTTTTTCCTTAGCAGTATTAAATGATGTCTCTTTGTATTAGTGAAATTGTATTAGTCAAATGCTATTTGAGAGCAAAAAATTTTCTTTTCTTTTTTTAGAAAAGGATTTTTGTTGAAACCTTTTGTTTTCTTTCCCCCTCTCCAAATACAGAGAACCATCCCTTATAACAAATAATATTTAAAAGAGGATGAAGAGGGGGAAAAGCATCTAAGAAAAGTCTAATGTTCTATGTAATATCCCAAACTTGTGAACTCTTACTTTTACGTAGAAGTCAGGAGAAAAGAGGTCAGAAAGTATATTTGTTATTCAAATACTTCACTAGTAAGACTTCATAACAGAAAAATTTCAGTGTGGACCATTAGGTTATGATATATTATGAGAATGTCTACTTTAAACTTTCAATCTGGTGGAATACATTCTGAAAATATTTTCCCAACATGTTTGCCATCCTCCAAAGTATACTTGGCTCTCCATTAGATCTTTACTTACCTCCTTCACTAGGACAGCTATTATGTTTGTGGTGTTTTCCTTTCAGAGCAGAGCAAGGTGGGGTGGTAAAGAAAATACTTTCTTCCTTCAAATGACCCTTGGGTCTTGCTGGCTGGACAGTCACTTTATATTTGCATGAAAAGGCCAGATCTTGAAGAATTATATAATTTTCCTAAAGCAAGAGAAACAAAATACGCTACAAATAAATTCATTAAGGATAAAACAAAATTGGCAGGAGATAAAATCAATTTACCCCTCCCTCCAAAAAATCCTCTTTCTGTATGTTTAGCTGACTTACTGTGTCTTTTATGAAAACCACAAAGGGAATACTGTCTGTTATGATTAATTACAATCATGAAACATTATCATTGCTGTAGGATATGTCCTTTAATATTAAACAATACCTTAGTCATTCTGCATCAAAGCAGCCAACTTCCAACACTTGGAACAAACTCTTGAACTTGGTAGCAATGGGGGTAGCAGTGCAAAGTTGTAAATGCTAATCTAATTTATTTTTACATTAAGGAAACTGATTTAAGCTGTTCTGAAAGATTGCCTTTAGCCACAATGTAGCAGATTTATTAGAGCATATGCAAATCCCAAGAAGACCTAATAACAATCACTGTTGCCCTTACAGCTTCTAGCCATGCTATTATCTCAGACAATTTACCCCAGATTCAGACTAGTTTGCTAAGGAGTCAGACATTTGGCTACTGTGTGGATCTTTAAAGTAGCATCAACATGTGAAAGACCTGTCTCAGATGTCCTTTTTGAATTTCTAGTAAGTACTGTAAATGCAATGGAGTGTTTCTTCTATTCAGCATCTATTAAATCTCATTGGAATTGGCATGCAGCATAAAACATGGCTAAGGATTTCTCTGCTAGAAAGAGAGGTGCCTGCTGAATCTCAGAGGGGAATATGGCTGTAGATGGACAGTGAGACAGAAATGAAATAAAAATGTCTAGGGTCAAAAAAAGTGTGGCTGGAATCCGTTGAGCTTATTTTCATTGGAGATGGGAATTAATGATGGGTCAAGGGGCAATGACCAATTAAAAAGAAGAAATTGCTTCCTAGATAAATTTCTATGATCCCCCTTTATCTGAGAAAGGTTCAAGGCTTTGGGTACCTAACTCACAAGCAAGAAAAGAGATAAGGAGAGAATGAATGGAAACAACCCAAATTTCTTTACTTAGTTTTTTATCTCTTGGAGTCAATTTTAATTTAAGGAACGCATCTCCAATTTTTATGGAAATCAATGAAAATTTAGGGTTATATACACAACATTTTTGTAAGACAAATTTTTTCAGGGACCTGAGGTTCAAATCCTATCTCAAACCCTTAATAACTGTATGACTCTGGGCAAGTCACATAACTTCTCTGTTTCAGTTTCTGCATCTTAAAAATGAGCATATTAATAGCTACCATCTTGGAGGGCCATTATAAGAATCAAATGAGGTAATATACATAAAATGCTTTACAACCTTTAAAATGCTATATTAATACAAGCTACTGTTATTGTAGCATTATTGGGTTTTTTGCAATTATCATTCTTCACAGCTGATAATTTACTGTTATCTCATTGGTTCAAAGATGAAAGAAATTAGATTGAACCAGAAAGCACTCAGCAGTGCAGCAGCAGCCATAACTAAAGGAAACCATAAACTAACATACAGACAACTAATAATGTACTTCTTCTTTAGGTTCCTGAAAGTCTCAAACTCAGCGCTATTGGAGAATTTATTATTGGAAAACTAGTGAGAATTTAAGGGGGGAAATAAAGGTTTTTTTTTAAACTCTATTGAAAATGAAACTGTATAAGATCAGATAGCCTTTACCATAGATACAAAAATCACATAGAAGCAGCCTAGATAAAGAGAAAAACAAAAGAAAAATAAGATTTAAGACTAAATTTTAAGAGAGGTAATAAAAGGAAGGGTTACAGCTCTTCAATTTCATAGGAGGGGGTGTTTGTGTTATTTTATCCATTGCTTAGTTGTACAATATTATATCTTAGTAAGTATCTAGCAATGCATCTGCTATAGTCACCTTTCCTTACACTACCCTGATGCAGCTATGTGGTAGATGAATAGAGCTTTGAGCCTAGCACCAGGGAGAGCTCAAATCCAGTCTTGGACATTGACTAGCATTGTAAAACTTGGCAAGTCACAATTTCTACATACTTCAGTTTCCTCAACTGTAAAATGAGCATAACAATAGCGTTGACTTACCAGGATTGTTGTGAGGAGCAAATTATATGATATTTGAAAAATCACTTAATGTATAAGATGGTTACTGAATAATTTTTTCCTTCCCCCCCTTTCTTGAAGAAGTTACTTGCCCTTTTTTCCCCTACAGAATACAATGTGACATAAGACATGCTCAAGAGAATTTTTATTCTGACTCTTTGGGAAATTTAGTTCACATCCTCTTGCTTGAATATACAAATAACTGGAATAGTTTTATCTCAGATCTCCATTTCCCAAAAAATTGCAAGTTCTTTCAAAGACAAGCATCAGAATTCTGTGGGACTGGGTCTTTGACATGGGAAAAAAACATGAGATGACTTGATCAGAGCTATTTCAATCCAACCTTAATTCAATCCAATCAAACAAAATCTAATTAAGCATCAACTATGTGTCAGGCACTTAGTGAAATGCTGGGGATAGAGAAATGTTTTAATTGTCTTTGCCCTCAAGAAGCTTATATTCTATTCAATATGCTTATTTAAGGCTTCGTGTATAAAAAACACTCTGAGTGATATGAAGATAACCTAAAACAGTCATAGGACCATAGATGCATAAATCAAGACCTGAGAAGGACACTAATGGCCATATTCTAAAGCCATTATTTTACAGATGAAGGAATTGGAGACAGGACACATTATATTGTATACCCAACATCATATGGGCAGTCAGTGGCAAAGCCAAAGATGGAACCCAGATGGAACCCGAGGCCCTGTTGTTTTAAATATAGCAAATAATTTTTTTAAACCTGTTGAATTGAATAGAAATTGAGGGGATTTGAGGAAGACTGTCTCCCCTGGTTTCTTTATATCCTACCTATGTATAAAAAAATGAAAATAATACTTTCCATGTGAAATTATAACAATGAGATATACTAAGTAATGGGCAATTGTCAGTTTTGATACTGTATGTTGCCAGGTTGATTTCCATTGTAGCTTTATTAATTTAGGCTTACCAGCAAAGTAACTGAGTTTCCATCTGCCTAACAACACTGAGTTTTATCCTTTTTTGTTGTGGGGGCTACTAGAAAAAAAAATAGGAAGGGAATCTTGTGAGAAAAGGCTAGAGAGGTGTTCTGGAATGACAGCATTGGAAGCCTGGGTTCAGATTGTATCAGATTTCTCAAAGCGAAAGGGAGTCACTGATAGTTTTTGAGCTTGATGATTATATAGAAATCCAGTGGAAAAAGTCAAATAATTAAGACCTTTAGAAAATCAGACAAAAATTCATATTTTCCCCCTTTATTCAATTTTATATTAATTCAAGCTATACTGGCACGCATAATAGAATGTTTGGGATGCTAAGTTCTATGCATCATAAAACAATTGTCTTTGATATACCTAACCTCCAAAAAGATCTATTTAATCTTTAAATGTTAAATATGCCTGAAAGACTTAAGAAGATCAAGAAGATATTTACATTTGAAAACATAGAATCTTAAGAAGCGGAAGGGGCCATAGAAGTCAAAGAATCATGCACTGTTAAGGAAGAGAAATAAAAAGAATTTTTAAAATGTTCTTCCTGTCTAACATGGAGTAGTGGAAAGAAGGCTAACTCTTGAGCCAGAATTTCTAGATTTAAATCCTAGCTCTAATGCTATATGAATGACATTGTACAAATTATTTAATCTCGTTGGAATGAGTTTTTATCATCTATAAAATGAGAGTGTTGAAGTCACTCCAATTCTAGATCTCTGATCATGGTTGCCCAATCAGATATCTTAATCCAATTTGAACTGAGACAAATTCAAGTCTTTTGAAAAGTCTAGTACTCTTTGTATTTTAATCTAACCCACAAGAGAATTAGACGGTTCAGTGACTAGAGTGCTAGGTCTGGAAACAGGAAGATCTGAATTCAAATCTAGCCCCCAACACTGAGGCTAGTGTATGATCCTGGGCAAGTCACTTAACCTCTGCCTCAGTTTCCCCCCCTGTAAAATGGAGACAATAATAGCATCTGCCCCCCAAGAGTCATTGTGAAGATCAAAGGAGATACTTGTAAAGCATTTAGGACTGTGCCTGGAATATATGACCTACTTAATAAATTCTTGTTCCTTTCTCTTCTGCTTCATTTTCCCTTTTACAACTGTAGTGAGATTTCAGGCACAACATTTGGGAACAAGTGACTATGCATTTTCTTTTTTTCTAGAGATATTAGTTTCTTTTTTAAATTTTTTCCAATTTTCAATTTATTTATTTTTAGTTTTCAACATTCACTTCCATAAATTTTAAATTTTCTCTCCCTCCTTCCCCCATCCCTCCCCAAGACAGTATGAAATCTGATATGAGCTCTACATATACATTCCTTTTAAACACAGTTTCACATTAGTCTTGTTGCATAAATGAATTATAACTAATGGGAGAAACTAAGAGAAAGAAAAATATCCATCTTCTATTTAAAGAACTTTAGAGATGGCAAGTTTACTACCTCCTGACCCACCCTCTCCAACTTTTGGAAAACTATAATTTTTAGGAAATTTCAGCTTACATGGGCCAGACCAGTTGCTTTCTCATGTCCACTTGTTTCATTATGGGCACATGATTCTGCAAACCACTGTACGTGATATCGATTCACACTGGCATCTGAAAATACATTTAAAAAAAACATCTTTTAGATGTATGTCCACAGTCCTTAAAATTTGAAAGAATATTTTTAAAGAAGAATAAATATGTTTTAGTGATCAACAAATTATACGTAAGAGATAGCTGCATAGATTACACATAAGTGATAGATGATAACTTCAGTTAGGAAAGTCTATAGATGTAGCAATGCTAAATCTGTGGAAACTCAAGTATTAAGTAGGAAGAGATCCTTAACCAAAAAGGGACACAGCAATCCTTAGACTTCAATAAGAGTAACAGAAATTGAGTTTTACATTTTTAAAAGATTTTCTTTTTTATTGCAAACCTAACATGATCTTCAAAAAACACATTTCAACTAGACAAAGGGATTGGCTAAAAAACTGTGAAATTCTAATAAGTAATTTTTTTGTTTTTAAATATGTTAAATTTTAAAAGTAGAGGCATTATTCTTCTATTTTGTTCTCCACTTTTTTTCTGTACCTTTAAAAAAGGCTTTATTGAAAAGTTTATTTACTATGAGTTTGGATTTACAACAGCAAATACCAGATTGGTTCAATTAATCAATAAGCATTTATTAAGGCTGTACAATGTGCCATGCACTGTGCTAAGGAGTGGGGTTACAAAGAGCCAAGACAATCCCTGCCCTCAAGGCACTTACAATCTAATGGATTCAACATTAGGAAAATAATAAACATAGTAAACCACATTTATCCCAATTAAAATCATAAGATTATGGCAATAGATGAAAGGAAAAAAACTTTTGACAAATATTATATGCATATGCTAAAATAGAAAAACTCAAAAAACTAGGAAGTATGTTAATAAATGAATAATTCTTTAACCTTGTAAGCAGTGGCTACTGAAAAAGTTATTGTGTTAAGCAAATCTATCTCATCTCACCTCTTCCTAGAGTGGAAGAAGCCTTTTCAGATCCCTTTTCTCCATAAGAGCTCCATGTTGTACATTAAAAAAAATACTGGATCCTTAAAAGAAAAATATATGCTATTCACATTTTTATTAACCACCTATAAAGTCCCAAGTACTGTGTTTCATTCTGAGGATAAAAAGTCAAAAATTAGGTGGACCCTGCCAACAAGAAACTTACATGCCTGTGTTCATCTGAAGGAAGGGATACAGTTAAATAAATACAAATAATTTGACTAATAGCTAGACAGAACATTTAATCAATCAACAAACTTTCAATAACCACCAGGCATTTTTCTAGACACTGGTGATACAAATGGATATAAAAATGCCACAAAATAAGTAACAAGACTCATAAGAACCTTTAAAAACTCCTCTAATTTAACCCTATCTATCATAGTAGTAAGACTACTGTGAAAATGTTTCCTGGCTTTAAACTTAAGAATCAGTCATTTCATCATTCTGATTGTAGATGAATACATGACAATCATCGATAACAATGATACCATCCAATTCTCCTACGTTGGAGAAAGGCTTATATTGCATAAATATCTAGTTTCCTTACGTAAATATTGTTTATGCTGATAGGAACAGACCAGCAATTGGAATAATTTGCTATTTGGACATTTTCTTTCCATGCGATGATATGATCTTTCCTTTTTCTTTACTTTCTTTGAACACTACAGAAGAAGAATGCAGATAAGAAACTCACAATGCTTTCAGAAAATATGTTCTGTTAGTTTCTTGGAGTTATTAGTCATGCAGCTTTGTATGAGGGATGTGAAATTACACAGCTCTTATTGGTAATATACATATTGCCCTGACTGGATGCCAAATGTTTGATTGTGAGTTTAAGAGGAGAAATTCTTTGATGGCTTTAGGGCTGTTCTAGTAAAGGCTTGCTCAAAGCAGTCTGGAAACACAAGAGAAGAATCATAAATTGTACAAAATAAACAATGTCTATAGCTAGCATCAGTGAATGGTGTTCAGTTGAAAGAGGACTAGCTTACTGGGAGGTTTTTGAAATAGCACGCATAAAAGTTGTTAACAAGGTATTTTCTGCAATGTGCTTAAGTGTTTTGAAAATGAATGTGATCATTTGGGGCATAATATTTTTGTCCCCATTATCTGAATATACTAGGATGATGAGGGAGATGTTTCTGTTTCTAAAATGTCTCAGGTGATATAGGCAATTCACTTAACTCGTTTGAGCCCAAGCTTCCTCACTTGAAAAACAAACCAGTCTAAGCTAATGATATTGAAGCTTTATTAACTGATGAATCTGTGATCCTGAAATAGTGTGATGCATTTAGTAAGTTAAAAAGCATAATTTATTGTGTACCCACTCAGTTCTGCACTCATACTTTGTATTCACAGGTAAAGTTGAATTTTTATCAGGTAATTACCCAGAGAAATATCTTTTACTAAGGATGTTTAACAAAATAGATATTTATTTGTTTAGAATGATGTAAGGGATAGTTTTTAAAGCAAACAAATGGATCAAGAAGGTGCCCTAGATGGTCTTTGTTTCAATCATTCTGTGCGTCCATGATGAATCTGATAGTAAAGGAATCAAGTCCCACTCAGCAATGGTCTCACAACATTTCTTCAGCTTGTTCATGTTAAACACTCATGTGTAAAGCCATGGTAATTTTTACTACTAATTATAATCATAGCACGTACCATTTGAATGGCACCGTAAGGTTTGCCAATAGCTTTACAAGCATTATTTCATTTCCATAACAACAATAGGTACAATTATGTTTTTACTTTTAGAGAAAAGGAAACTGAGGCAAATAGTTTAATAGACTTGCTACATACAGTTAGTAAGTCTTTGAGGTGAAATTCAACTCAGGATCTTCTTGAATCCAGCCCTGTGCTATATCCATTTCTCTATCTCACTGCCTCAAGATAATGAATAAAAATGATGACATTCTAAGTTTAGAATGGGAACAACTTAATTTGAGGTATAGAATAAAATGAAGTTTCATGTCTCTATAAATATTACCATTTAACATCGTTTCAATCAATTACTATTCTCTGTTCTTTTTGTCTCCTGAAAATATTCAGGCAAGAAATAGATCACCTACCCTGTAGAGATCCAGAAGCCCAGTATTGACACAAGCTACCATGTTTATTCATTGATGAATGATATTGCATGTTTTATTTCTATTGATTCCCACATACTCCAAAACATCAAAGCACCTGTGATTTCCCTCATAGGGATTCAGGATCAGTTTGTGATCAAAATATTCCTTTTCATTATTTGATGTTTAACAATATCTTTCCATAAATCCACTATAAAGGATTTATTGAAGATTTCCTCCCTTTTTAACAGGGCGTAGATACCAACACACTATTCGTACTGGTATCCCTTACTCTTTCTATACGCCTGATATTTTTCTAGTCGTATCTGTTGTAGACAATATACTTTGTGTCATTTCTTATATAGATGTATTAACATTAATAATTTTCCACACCATAATTATATCGACAATAACTTGTTCCATTATGATTTAGGTACTCTATGATTTTGATTGGTTCTCTAAGATAATGGTTGTTATATGCAAAAAAGCAGTATTGGCCAGATTTTCTTAAGTAACCATTATAGAATAAATGTCTACTTTTATCAGTTTCCCATTTTTTCAAACATTAACAGTTTGTTAAAGCAGGATGCATTAGAGATGTTGTAATTTTTCATTTTATCCTTAGCCTTTGACTTTGTTCAAATAACTCCCTGATCTGCCTCCACATCTTCTTGGCTAGTTATTGAATTTCTTTAAAAAGTGACAATTCACGTTTGAGGCTGATGTTCACTGCTTGCCATGATAATGCCTACTGACATTCTTCTTTATACATAAAGTGATCATGATGGGCATGAAAATTCAAGGCATCAAAAAGTCTTTAGTCTTTCACATTTTGTGATCTTGAACATTTTCTAATATTCTGCTCCCACATATAGAATGAAGTCAATGAGCACTCAAAGCATATGATGACTTTGTATACAGAATCTTGAAATTATGTTCACAGAATTTCTTCATTCTTTGCAATACATTTTTATATATACAATGTATTTTGAGCAATGAAAGCTGAGAACCAAAAATTGTACACAGTGATATTTCACAGCACATGAGAAAACTAACTCCAAACATTTTTTGTTTGTATCTTCCAGGAATACTTGTGAGTTCTGCTTCCATTTAAAGAATTGTAATTTCTTCTTGTCATCTTGTTTTATTTATAATAAAGATATCAATAGAAATATGTCTCTAAAAGTTTATCCACTCAGTCATTACATAATGGTCCTTTACATTATGGTCCATTACATGATGGTCCTTTGGAAGGATAATGTATATAGATGGATTTTTAAAAATTAGGCAATTCTTAGCAAAAGTTTGTCAAAGTTTATGCTCTGTTAGGTTAGCTTTAAGAATATCATGTCATTCCCATGTTGAAAGGAAGCATTAGGGAAGAACTTTTGTGAATTACTGATCCCATATTAAAGAAAAATTAGTAATCACTGAGTTTAAGTCATATTCACATAATATTGGCAGCTCATAGGAAATTGCTATCAGCTTCATTTTTTTTCACTACTCATCCACTAAGATTTTCCATAAAATGCAAATCAACAAAATTCAAAATTAGAATCTTTTTATTCTTTTCTCCCATCAATTACCCCAGTTTCGCCCCAAGATATATCACTGTATAATTATAGTGTAAGTGCATTTTCCAGAGAAGCTATCTAAGGTTGTCCATATTTTTCATTGTCCATTCTCTAATCGTTCACTTTTATTGAAACAACGTTGCTAAAATTAGTCATTACTGAGACAATACTTAATACGCATTAACATGCAGTGCACTGTGGTGCTACATTTGGAATACTTCACTTACAGATTTATAACCTCATTGATATGGAGACTCCCTCCAACAATGCTGCACATAACTCACCTCAGTATTCTCATCCTATGCCATTTTGAGGCCAGGTGCCCAACTAAATAGCTCCCCAACATTCTGGAGTTCTTCCTTTAATTTTTGACATGATATAGCTATTAATGAAGCATATTAATGAAGACTGTTCATCAGTCTTCATTCTTGCTATGTGAAAGGCCTTGTTCCTTTTCTCCCCTCTGATAATACCTTTTATATGCATTCTACTGTGGAAATTTTTATCAGTAATACTTTACAGTATTTAATTTTTTTGTAGCATTGTCATTTTTATTATATTGACTCATTTTATTTATGATAATTAATTTTCCTCCAAACCTCTTGGTCTATATTTATTCCCATAAAGAATATTTTGTGAATGCATTTATATAATCATTGAATGTTTTGGTAGGTAGATTCCCAAGGATTTTCTAATTTCTGTAGCTACTATAAATGAATTTCTCTATCTCTTCTTCTGGGTTTGTTGGCAATATACAGAAATACTGGGGATTTATAAGGACTTATTTTAAATCCTGTAACTTAACCAGGACTGTGAAGTTACTCATTGTTTCATTTAATTTTAGTTGACTCTTTAAGAATTTTCCCATGGCCACAGCCATTGTTGGAATCTCAGTGTAAACCCACTGGGGGAAATGAGCAGCTAATCTGAATCTCAGCCTCAAGACAGGCCCTGGAATAAACTCTTCTCCCTTAATTGTGTCACCTTGGAGGAACTGAGATCTTACGGGTCCCCAGAGTATACCCTATTCTTGAAAAAGGACCTAAATGTCAAATAACTGGTTTGGAAAATGCTCAAAAAAGGGGGAAAAAACTATGACTATAGAAGGTTACTTTCTTGGTGAACAGATATTTTCTCCCATCCTTTCAGATGAGGAAGAACAATGTTTACCATCAGGGGAGGATATAAAAATCAAGGCTTCTACATCCACAACCTCCAAAATAAATATGCAATTGTCCCAGGTCATGGAAGAGCTCAAAAAGGATTTTGAAAATTGAGTAAAAGAGGTGGAGGAAAAATTGAGAAGAGAAATGAGAGCAATGCAAGAAAATCATGAAAAGCAAGTCAACAGCTTGCTAAAGGAGACCCAAAAAAATGCTGAAGAAAATAATACCTTTAAAAATAGGCTAAGTCAATTGTCAAAAGATTGTCCAAAAAGCCATTGAAGAGAAGAATACTTTAAAAAGAAGAAGTAGCCAAATGGAAAAGGAGGTTCAAAGGCTCACTGAAGAAAATAGTTCTTTAAAAATTAGAACAGAACAGATGGAAGCTAATGACTTTATGAGAAACTAAGAAATTACAAAAAGAATTTCTACATAAACCATCTGCAAAAAGTAATAACTTTGTTTCCTCTTTGATTATTCTTATTTTCTGATTTCTTTTCCTTGTCTTATTTCTATAGGTATCACTACTAACACTATAACCAAAAATTAGTATCTTTGCTTTATTCCTGATCTTTTTGGAAAGTCCTTTAGTTTATCTCTATTACATAGAGTGCTGTGTTTCAGATAGATATTACTTACCATGATGAGGAAAAACTCATTTCCTGGTATGTTGTACAGTGCTGTTTCTGTTTTGTTGTTCTTAACAGAAAGGGTTGTTGTTAAAACCTGAATGTATATTTTATTCCTTCATTATTATTAAGTAGGAAGAGTGATGTTAAGATGGGTTAAGAGTTAAGAATCCTAACTTCTAGTGCTGACTGTGAATACCTATGAAATCTTGAACAAGGCATACAACCTCTAGGCTTTATTTTCTTCATCAATGTTTAGCTCTCCAGAAATTGGAGAGGGGAAAGTTATTAAAGATAATTATATCTAAACTCCTATCTGACTCTAAAATTCCATGATTCTAAATTAGAAGTACTCTGAATATCTGATTCTAAATCAGAAGTCATCAGCATATTCCTATTACTTCTATATCTGATTTCACAGCATAATACCACTTTATATGATTTTGACAAGCTCGACATTATTTTTTGTACTTATAAAACTTTTAATTTGTAGTCAGAAGACAGAGAAACTTGGTTTGAATCTTTAATCTATTAATTATCATTTGTATGATCTTGGACAAAACACTGGGGCCTAAATTTTAGCAGCTGTAACAAAACAAACAATGAAAGGAACTTTGGAAAAATGAAATAAAATGACAGGACCACCAAGAAGAGGAAAATTCTGACAAGGCCAGAGGACTTCCAAGGTCCTTTCTATCTCTAAATTTATGATCTGTGATAGGATAGAACCATTTGTTAATAGAGAGATTTATGTACATGAGTGTAGTATGCATAATATCCCAAAGAAGGTCATACTATCTACGAATATGAATGTCATAACAAGTGTCAGAATTCACTACATCATCCTTCAAAAACATTAATACAACATTTGCACTTGTTTTTGGAGGTCTGAAACAAGTATAGATATTTTATTTTGATCTTTACAAATATCTTTGATTATTAAATTATATACTTTTCAATGGGGAATAAGATGAATTAAGAACAGAATCTATGGGCTGAAGATTTTATTATATGCTACCCAAATAATTTATGGAGAACCTTCATTGATGATTCTGCCATCGGGATATTGTTCATTCTTTTTGAAGCGACAAATAGTTATAGATAAAATAAACCACTGAATAATGGGTTCATAGCTTGTTAATATAAGTGCCAAATACCTATAGAAATATGTTTTTATTTATGGTTTATATATTATATGTCCTAGTGAATTCCTTTTGGGACAATGGAAAGTAAGACACACCTCTAAAAATTCAGTTCATATTTTGAGTTTCCAAGTAGAGTCCCTCAGTTATTGAAGGAAATAGGTTCAACCAGTTTTATGTATAAGTCTCAGAACTCATTTACATGTATATACTTTAGACCATAACTGATATGTAGATACAATACAATGCAACATGCATTGTTTCACAAACACCAAAAGACTCTTTATGTTGTATGAGAAAAATTAGACAATTGATGATCCGACAGTAGAAATGTATTATAGGTTGCAGTAAATCTGGTTTGCATGTGAACCATGGTACTTCAGATTCTCCTAGACATAAAAACTCAAAGCTTGAATATTCTACTGCTTCCAGCAAGTAATCCATGGATAAAAGGCAGGAACATGATGAAGAATACATTTTTGTATATCTTAATTGTCATAATACTTAGCAGCACTTATGTAACACATGTGGGATAAAGCAAATTTCCTAAATGTTCTTAATATAGTCTGAAAATCAATAAGTTGAAACTGTACTTTACTGAATTTAGAGAAAAGGGAAAGTTAAATAAATATATGAAAACATTTTCTGAAATATATGCTTTTAAAATTCTTTGGAACATTTTAAAGGACAAGTTTTCATTATTTGCAAAAGTCAGTGATGAAGAAAATGCTCATTTTAAAGTAGATTGTAATCAGCTCTGTTTTCTACTTAAAGAAATCATGAAGAAAGTAAATTGAAAGAAATTTCAAACATATTTAGCTGTAATTGATTTCAGTGTAGGAGGAACTCATATGGTGGGAAAATACAACAGATACTAAACTGACTAAAGAATACAAATATACACAAATCCCAAAACTGTTTAAATGCAATAATGTAAAATGAAAGAAACTTTGGTAAAAAGTAAAGTGAAATGACAGGCCCACCAAGAAAATGAAGACTATGACAAGATTGACTTGAGGACAAAGATGGTTTACATTATTAATTTATATGTGAAGCAGATGACTTTAAAACGAAAAAAATCTCCGCAAAGACCTTAAACTAGACCAAATTAAATTACTCATATTCAATGTGCATGTTACTATCTTTCAGTAAAGAGATGACTTTTAAAAAGTGTTTGTTCAATTGAAACAAAAATTATAGTATTTGTATGGACCTATTTATGCAAAAATTTACATATACATGAGAATATTCACAAATTACTCAAAATTGATAGGTTTCTTTCAATAAGTAAAGTTCAAAGTTCAATATTATAAACTGATTTACTCTAATAAGTATTTGAAATTTTTAATACAAATTTGCATTTATTTTGCTTTGTTACTATAAATGTACATAGTATAAAATATTCTTAACCAGAAACATTAAAAGTGATCATATCATATAAAACCTTTTGGACAATCAGACAAGAATATCATTTTAATTAAATAAAATAATTGCAATCATCTCTTGAATTGGACAGTATTCCAAGATAGTGTTGGAACTCACTTTTATTGCTGCACAGAATCATAGAGTTTAAGATCAATACTGAGGTCATTTAGTCTCACCCCATGGCTTCAAGCAATCTTTATATTTAAGTTAGTTTCCTCAGATAAACTTTAAAATAAGTCAAGTAAATTAAATTCTATTCCATCTCTAAATAATTCATTTTAGTTTTCACTATGATTCTTCCCATAAGGAAACTCTTTTCTTTATTTCTCTCACATATCCCTTAGGATATACTTGACTGAGGATTCTCTACATTATATCAGGCTACAGACATTCTACGGCTATGCTCCTGCTGTTATCTGATGATGTTTTAGGTATAATATGATTTTTTCTCAATTTTACTATAGCAAAGAAAGTAAAGAAATATTTGAATAGACAAACGTTCCTTCATTGATATAGTGACATAAATGCCTACTTGTTCCTTAACAAAAAAGCAGTGGTTGTTGTTTCAATCTTATTATTCTAATGAACCTTAAAGAAAAAGACCTCTCAGATAATTTTTAGCTTTCTTGAATATGCCATCATTTGGTCAATTTTGTGGGTTCCCACAAAGTAACATCTGCTCTTCTCCTTCATCTTCCAAAGGAAACACAGATATATAAAACTCCAGAAGAGGTAATGTTTGAATAATTATGATGACATTTCTAGTGAAAACACAATAACCTATCATGTGACAAGAAAATGAATAACCAGTTCTTCAAAAACATATTCAAATAAACAGGGACCTAAAGAAGAACTAGTACATTCTGTTATTTTCTAATTACATACAAACAATGGCATGAATTTTATCCAACGGCTGTATATCATTCTATTTAAAAATGGCATCTTTTAATAAAATGCTATATGAAAAAATATTGGCTATTTTCTGAAGATTTCATAAGAGATGGAAGAAAATGCATCAAAATACATTGTGTATTCCTGGTCACATGTCAAAGCTTAACTTATCATCCTCCGTGCTCTGACAAATTTAACTGGAATGGTTAATGCCTTATTTTGGTTCAGTTACAGTACTCAGAGTTGGAGTAGTTGGTACATCAAGTCATTTTATTTCATCAGTGATTTATCACTAGACTGGGGCTTACGATGTAATAAGATAGTTTGGGAAGAAAAAGTCAGAAATAAGTAGATTCAAATATTTTTAAGAATATGAAAAACAAACAAACAAACAAATGACCCTGGTCAGAAACTTTATTGTAATTGGGAGAAACAGTTGAATTTTAATTTAATTTTTTTTTTTTACTACTTCAATCATTCACTCATTCATTCACCATAAAAGTATTGAATTCCTACTTGGTAGGAACTCTGGAGAGTACTATAGAGTGCCATGTTAGAAACTGAAAGAGACATGAAATTTAGATAAGATATTATCTCTGACTTTATGGTTTGGTGGGGAGAATAAGGCATCAATATATCAATATAAGAATAGTATCCATTATGATGCCCATAATAAATGCATAAGTTACAAATTAAAATGCTATGTAAATTCAAGAGAGGTCATTACTGCCTGTAGGACATCAAGGAAAACTTTGTGGAGAAGTTTACATGGAAGTTGTATTTTGAAAAATGGATAGGAATTCAACAGGTAAAAAAAAGGAAAGGAAGAACATTTTAAGTATAAGAAAGAGATGAGCAAAAACTGAGAAGTAGGGAAACAGGCAAAAATATAGTATGAAAGCAAAGTAATAGAAGATTAAATTGGAAAGGCAACTTAATACATGACTGGAAGTCTTTGAATGTTAAGCAAAAGGGTTTATACTTTACTAAGAAAACAGTAAGGGGCCACTAAAGACAATCATAAATAAATTTAGAGAAATAATTTGATTGGGGAGTATCATCTATTTTTTTGAATCATGCCACACACATTACAATTTTCTACACATCATGAGTTGGGATTCATCAATATAAAAATTCAATTACTCACTATAGAAGTGATCCAATAATATAAACAATGTGTTATCAAATGAAGAATAACTATTAATAATCATATAAAAGAATCTTCCAGGGGCTAAGATGGTGGAGCAAAGACTCACTTGAGCTCTCCCCCAAACCCCTCCAAATATCCATAAAAATGACTCTAAACAAATCCTAGAGCAGCAGAATCCATAGAAAGACAAAGTAAAACAAATATCCAATCCATGGCAACCTCTAAGGTCAATAGGAAAGGTCTGTTGCTTTGGAATAGGAGAGGTATACAGCCCAGCACAAGCCATGCCAGCACAGACTGAGCCCCAGCAAGCCCATAGCAGGCCTCATGGGACTGAATTGCAGGCCACTGTGGTGATTTCCAGACTTCTCACAACAAAAAAACCAAAGACAATTTAGAAGATAAGTAGGAAAATTTGGTCCAAGCTGAGTGAGAGAGGGGTACAGTCCTACCCCAGCACCCACATAGCCCTGGGGCAGCAGCAGCAGCAGCAGGTGGCAGCTGTTTTGGGAGATCTCGGTTCACAAATGGGAAGGGGATTGAACAACTGACCAAAAGGAAATTGCAGGGATCTCTTTGCTGGAACTAAGTCAGGATTCTGTTGCTTTGCCCATACCTGGATCTAGGTCCATGGTGAGGAGGAACACTGGCATAGCAGAGTTTGTGAGAGCAAGAGAGGGAACCTTCCTCAAAGTTCCAAGGTAGAAAATGATGTTTGTGGTCACTCACAGACCAGAGCACAGACAAAGAAAAAGGTAAACATGTCTCCTCAGATCATATCACCTTGGAAGAATTGTAAACTTATAGGTCCCTAGAACTATCTCTTAAAACAGCTGTGCAAAACCCCTGAAACTTGGGATGGTACACCCTCCACACTGGAAGTAGGGCCCTACCTTGACAAAGAATTTAAAAGTCAAATAACCAGCTGGGAAAATGAACAAACAGTGGGAAAAAACTCAGACTATGGAAACTTACTTTGGTAAGAAGGAAGTTATAAATATATAATTAGAAGTAGACAACAAAATTAAAGCTCCTACATCCAAAACCTCCAAGAAAAATATAAATTGGTCTCAGGCCATGGAAGAGCTCAGAAAGGATTTTGAAAATCATGTAAGAGAGGTAGAGGAAAAATTCCAAGAGAAACAAGAGCTATGCAAGAAAATCATGAAAAAAAAATGAGTCAACAGTTTGCTAAAGGACAACCAAAAAATACTGAAGAAACACTTTAAAAAACAGACTAGACCAAAGGGAAGATGAGGAGAAAAATGCCTTAAAAAGCAGAATTGGTCATATAGAAAAGGAAGTACAAAAGCTCACTGAGAAAATAATACCTTAAAAATTGGAATGGAGCAAATAGAAGCTAATGATTCTATGAGAAATCAAGAAATTATAAAACAAAACAAAAAGAATGAAAAAATAGGGGAAAAATGTGAGGCATCTCCTTGGTAAAACAACTAACCTAGAAAATAGATCCAGGAGAGATCATTTAAAAATTATTGGACTATGTGAAAACTATGATCAAAAAAAGAGCTTAGACACCATCGTTGAAGAAATCATCAAAGAAAACTTCTCTGATATTCTAGAACCAGAGGGTAAAACAGAAAGTAAAAGAATCTATTATTCATCACCTGAAACAGATCTCAAAAGGAAAACTCCCAGAAATACTATAGCCTAATTCCACAGTTCCCAGATCAAGGAGAAAATATTGCAAGTACTCAGAAAGAAACAATTCAAGTACCAAGGAACCATAATCAGAATAACACAAGATTTAGCAGTTTCTATCTTAAGTGATCAAAGGGATTGGAATATGATATTACAGAAGTCAAAGGAGCTAGGATTAAAATCAAGAATCACCTACCCAGTAAAACTAAGTGTAATAAATGACATTCAATGACATGGAGGAATTTGATGCATTCTTAAGAAAAATGAAAGTTAAAGAGAAAATTTGACTTTCAAATACAAGGCTCAAGAAAAGCATGAAAACGTAAATAGGAAAGAGAAATCATAAAGGACTTATTAAATTTGAACTGCTCACATTCCTACATGGAAAGATGAGGGGAATATGTATATATATATATATATATATATATATATATATATATATATATACACATATATATATGCATATGTAGAGAGAGGGGGTCTAGTGGGGGAACAAGGTGAGTTGAACATGAAAGGATGATATCTAAAAATAAAATTAAGGGGTGAAAGAGGAATGTACTGGGAGAAGGAGAAAAGGAGAGGTAGAATGGAGCAGATTATCTCACATGTAAGAGGCAAGAAAAGGTTTTGACAGTAGAGGGGAAGAGGGGAAGATGAGAGGAAATGAGTGAACCTTACTCTCATCAGATTTGACTTAAAGAGCAAAGAACATAAATACTAAATTGGGTATGGAAATCTATCATACCCTATAGGAAAGTAGAAGGGAAGGGAACAGAAGGGAGATGACAGAAGAGAGGGCAGATTGAGGGAGAAGGTAAACATAAGCAAACACATTTGAGTAGGGAAGGAGTGAAAAGAGAATAGAATAAATGGGGGTTGGATAGGATGAAGAAAAATGTAGTTAATCTTTCACAATATAACTATTAAGGAAGTGTTTTCACATGACTATACCTGCATGTATAACCTATATAGAATTGCTTGCCTTCTCAATGAGGGTAAGTACAGAGAGAAGGGAGAGAATTTCGATTTCAAAGTTTTAGAAATGAATTCTAAAACTTGTTTTCACATACAACTGGGAAATAACATACACAGGAAGTACAGTATAGAAATTGATCTTACCCTACAGGAAAATAGAAGGGTAAGGGGATAAGAGAAAGGGAGTGGGAGGAAATATAGAAGGGAGGGCAGATGGGGGGAAAGAGTAATCAGAATGCATGCAGTCTTCAATAGTGGAAGGGAGAGAAGGGGATAAAATTTGGAACTCAAAATCTTATGAGAGTGAATGTTGAAAACCAAAATACATAAATAAATTTTAATAATTAAATTATAATATTAATTCAGTTCTTATGAGAGGAACTCTATAGTAATTTGCTAACAAAATAAAGTAACTATAAAATTAGTAACTATAAAATAAAATATTAAGCCAAAGAGGAAAAAAAAGAATCTTCCAAATCTTCCAAAACCCACACAAAAAAGCAACTCAAAATAATTCTGAGGCTTTACCTCATACCCAACAAATTGGTAAAGATGACAGAACATGGGCATAGTCAATACTGACTGGGTTGTGGGAAGATAAGCACATCAGTAAACTGTCGGTGAAGCTACAAATCAATACATTCATCTTGTGAACCAACTTGTAACTATGCGAATAAAATGACAAAAATGTTTATATCCTTTGACCTAGAAATTCCACCAAAAGACATAATAAGCCCCAAAGAAAACACTGATAAGAATAAAGCTGTCATATATACCATATTATCTATAGTAGCACATTTTTATGATAGCAAAAACTTAGCAATAAATTTTGGTACATGAATATAATTGTTCTGTAAGAAATTGCTAAGATGATTGAGTGGTGAAAAACATGGAAAGATATACAGGAACTAATGCAGAATCAAGTAAGTCGATCCAAAATCACAGTAAACACAATGAGTCCAACAACTTAAATAAAAAGAACAATCACAAAAATGAAAGTGAATATTGATAAATTCCAAAGCACAAACATGACCTCAAGAAGAGATATTAGAAGACAACTTTTCCCACTCCTTTGTATAATTATGTGTGAAATATTGCATACAGTTTCAGACTTTTTCAATGTATTGATCGTTTTGCTGATTTTCCTTTCCTCTTTTTGTTTCCTTTTAAAAATTGTATTTACTACATAGTATGATAATCTGAAAGGGCTCAAAAATTGATAATCTCAATATTTCTATTTGTTATTTTATTAAAAAACATACTATTAAAATGGGGCACATGGACTATGATTTTCCATTTACTTAAAATACAGAAATAGAACTGCTGGAATAATTGAGTAAAATTTAGTAACATCTATACAAACCACATCAGTATAATGATATATTGACACTCATGTCAAAAGACTGTATCAAATCTTTGAATTCTACAAATGGAAGCAGTTATAATTTCTACTTGAATAATGATATGAGGAATAGAAAGTTGGTTGTAAGATGAGGTCCAAGTAAAGATGCCTTTTTTAAATGGGCCTGGAAGCACAGGCCACTTTTCATGAATGAAGACTCAAAGATTCTAAATCTTGCTTTCTGCAAATGTCCAGAAGTGCTAAGGTCCACCTCGTCTCTCATCCAGCTGTCCAACACAATTGTTCCCATATACTTGTCACTGTCCGGCTAGCTTCCTCTTGAAATAGCACTTCTGGATTAGACCACTAGGAAAAAATATTTTGAGTGCCTAAAGGTGCCTTCAAACTAATTTCACATACTATATTAATTAGTGAGTGAGTAACTTAGAATATACTGCAATAATATCCTGTATCTAGCCAGTCCTAGACCCTTGGATTAGAAATGCTTCATATCTTGTCTACCACTGGGTATGCTAATTAAACTGATAAATAGGGGCAGGTAGGTCAGCAGTGAATAGAACACTGGACCCAGAGTCATGAAGGACTGAGCTGAAATTATGTGGCAGAAATTTACTAGTCATGGGTCTGTGGGCAAGTCAATTAACTTCTATCTGCCTTGATTTCCTCATCTGTAATATGAGGATAATAGGTGTACTTCCCATAGTGGCAAGGATATAATGAGATCTTAAACGCATTTTGTAAACCTTAAAGCATCACATAAATGTGATACAACCACCACCACTACTACTGCTCTCGTTGCTGCTGCCACCACACTATCATTGTTCCTGGAAGGGGTGGCCAACTGACTATACTATGGATCAATTCAACATTCTTCTTTCCCTAGCACTCCCTTGGTGGCTCATCACTCTCATAAAGTGTCTTGTTTCTCTGTATTAGAATTTATGCTCTTCAACACCAGGGGCAGTTTCAATTTTAATTTTGTTTCTCCTGTACTTAGTATAGTGCTTGGCACATAGCAAGTGCTTAATACATGTTTTATCTTTTTCCATTCATTCACCCATTCATTCAGGATATATCTCAACAGAGTGTACACAAGTACAAAACATTCTCTTCTAATTTACTCATTCCCTTCATTTGGACACCTAACCTCTGACTTAATATAAGATACACAGTAGTCTTGTAGACATACCATAATTACTAAATGATGGTGCTGGTGAAGCAATGACACAAACCTATGAAATGCATCTGAATGAAATAAAAATGTCATCCAAAATTAATTTTTGTGAAACACTTTATTAAAAAATCAGTGGATTTCTAGAAGACTGGTTTTATAAAATTAAATAATACAAAAGTTTCAAATGAATTAAAATCGATATTTTACTTTGTTTATTACTGTTATTGATAAATTGTTTGAGATACATTTTAAATAACCATCAAACTTCACTTTAAAGAAGTATTCTCACTTAGAAAGCCCAAGGACAGTTAATAAAGTATTAGGGTTTTATGCTTGCATAGTCAAAACCCTAAACATCCTGACCACCAATCAGTTTTGAGAAATGAGGAATAAAAGAAACATCCTATGTTCACATTTTGGCCTTTATTACTGAATGAGATTCTTTTTTCTCTTGACCTTCCTATCACATTTAATCCCATTAAGCTTGTGTGCCAAAGTGTCCACTGCTGGAAGTAGATTCTTTTCCATGAATGTTTATTTACTTGTGTAAAGTAGTTAAAATTATTTGAGATGGCTCTAATAACATAAATAGCCCATTTTTAATTTCACACAGTCCAAATGACTAGAAAATATAGACAAAAAAGTTCCTTTCACTGACAGAAAACAAATTAATATTGGGGATTCGATGCTGCATCTAAATCCCTACAATGTAATGTATTTACTTAAAAGGTATTTTTTCTACAGAATAAAATTATATATGTATATTTTTTTAAAACTACATTTTTCACAATAGTAATAGCAATGAATATGATATGTGTTTTTAAATGTCTGGCGTGTTTTTTTAATTTGAGATGCAGTAGCCTAGAGGGCCTGCAGATGAGCTTCTTGAAACATTTAACTCCCATACCTTCTTCATTGCTATAGTAATCTCCTATGTTGTAAATATATCATTGTATTTTGGTTATAAAACTAAAGAAATAATGAAAGGAAGAAAATGGAAGGAACTTTTCAGAAAAAATGACAATATCATGAAGGTTAATAGACATTGGTAATAGAACACATGTTTTCCATGTGTTAAGACCACAGGGTCAATCACCAGCATCTCCACCAAAATTCAAGCTCATGTCTATGACTTCACTGAAAGCATGCAACTCCATCAGGAGACAGGTTGGTAGAGAGATAATAGATACTTCATCCTATTTCCACATCATTTTTATCTTTTAGTACAAGTTTTAATATTTTGAACAATTTTTATTTTGTTCTACATAGCTTAAAGTTCGTGAGTATTTAGCATGTTGAATTCATTTAAAACACTGTTTCAAGTGTTTGATGTATCACTTCTACATCTGAATGATTTTTAGATTAATGGTTATATGTGGGGGTAATAGTCTGGTTCTGGTACAATTTGTCTCTAGAGTTCTCCAGGATATTTTAAACTCTATACTTGTAGTATGGGGATGGATCATTTGTCAGTCTATGAAACATAATGAGCTTCTTACTCATAATTCTAGCTACTATGTCGTGTTGCTAATTTCCCAGAAGGTGCCAATTTTTTACTGCCTGCAATGCTGTGCGTTTCATGTTTCTCTTATTTGCTTGTAGATACATTAATCACTAATTTTAGGTTCTTTTAAGGATAAAACTTCTATAATGACTTGTCAATCAGTCAACAATCAACAAACATTTGTTAAGTGTTTACTTCATGCCAAGTACTATGCTAAGTGCTAAAGCTACAACTAAGGAAGAGGGACAATCCTTGCAGTCAAGGAAGGTGCATTTAATGAACAATACCATATGCACATATGTAGGAGTATAGAAGATATACTCAGGGTAAATGAAAGTAATCTGAAATGCAAAGGTTCTAATAGCTAAGGAGACTGGGAAAGACTCCCTGCAGATGGTGGGATTTGAACTGAGCCTTGAAGAAGAAAGCCAGGGAAACTAAGAGAGCTGAGGGGCTATAGCATTCCAAACATAAGGAACAGTCATGAGAAAGGCACAACAATGGGAGATATGACTGTCATGTTAGAGAAACTCTAATTAGGTCATAACAGCTGGATTGTAGAGGTTAGAGAGGGGCATAAGGTATAAGAAGACTGGAAAGGTAGGAAGAATCCAGGTTATAAAAAACTCTAAATGCCTGACAGAGGACTTTTTATATTTAATCATGGGTGTAATGGAGAGCTACTGGAAATTATTGATCAGGGAGAGTGAAATGGTTAGACCTATACTTTAGAAAAATCACCTTAACTAGTCAATAAAGTAAAGTAGGGAGATGCTTGAGGCAGGGATAACAATGAGAAAACTACTCTGATAGTCCAATAAGACGTAGCACAGGTTTGAAGTAGGGTTGTGGCTACTGGAATAGAAATAAGGCAATATATATGAAAAACATTATGAAAATAGAAACAATATTTGGGAATGTACGAGCTATATGGCGTGAGTGAAAACAAGGATTCAACTTATGGCAACGACCTGATACTTAATTTCCATCATAATGCCCTCCATTTCCATAAGTAAATTTGCATGACTTAGCCACTTTTGTTATCATCATCATCATCGTCATCGTCATCATCATCATCATCACCGTCATCATCATCATCATCGTCATCGTCATCACCATCGTCATCATCGTCATCATCATCATCATCACCATCATCATCACCATCGTCATCATCATCACCGTCATCATCATCATCATTGTCATCGTCATCACCATCACCATCATCATCATCACCATCATCATCATCATCATCACCGTCATCATCATCATCATCGTCATCACCATCATCATCATCGTCATCGTCATCACCATCGTCATCATCGTCATCATCATCATCATCATCATCACCATCGTCATCATCATCACCGTCATCATCATCATCATTGTCATCGTCATCACCATCATCCTCATCACCATCATCATCATCATCATCATCATCATTGTCATCATCATCACCATCATCATCACCATCATCATCATCATCACCGTCATCATCATCATCATTGTCATCGTCATCACCATCACCATCATCATCATCACCATCATCATCATCATCATCACCGTCATCATCATCATCATTGTCATCGTCATCACCATCA
>CM053771.1:322365951-322394702 GCA_028658325.1 Potorous gilbertii | reverse complement strand
ATCACCATCATCATCATCATCATCATCGTCATCATCATCACCATCATCATCATCATCATTGTCATCATCATCATCATCATCATCATCATCACCATCATCATCATCATCACCATCATCATCATCATCACCATCATCATCATCATCACCATCATCATAGTTATCGTAGTCGTATTCATCATCATCTTTTTCTATGGGCTCACATAAAAACAGTCCCAGGAATCATCATTATTCTGTTACATACAATATTCTGCAGATTATTGCACATATGTATGAAATAAATCTTTTTTGATAGTTGGATAGAAGTGCTGGACCGTAATCTCATTCTTAGAAGGCACCCTCACTGAATGGATCTGAGGTACAATTCCAGTTGCAGACAGCGGAGGATGCATGTTCATCATGATCCCACATTATTTTGATTGTCTTGGTCAACTTTCTAAATTTTCCCCTCATCATCATTCTTCTCTTCTTCCACATCCTCCTTTTTTTTACACAGACTTATATAAATTACTATTGTGTTTGTTGTTATTGACTGAATGGATCTAATCTCACTTCAAAAGTATCTGTGGACAATCAAAGAATAATGAGTTTGTCTTTATATTTTTTAGTATTAATAGTTAGAGAAGTGAATGATGTTAAACCAGACAGAGAAACAAGTGAATTTTTGGTTGCAAAAATGTGTATGTATTTGAAAAATTATTTTGTGAATATACATCTATGAAAGACATGCTTTTTTGAAGAAACAGTAATGCTACAGTGAGTGGTAGTATCCAATAGGAGAATTCAAGGACCAATCATTCAGTAGCATTGCATACAATCATTTCTTTGTCCAAATAAATAAATTATACTTTAACATAGCTGTAGAGAATATGGTTACATTTTTAACTTTAAAGATTCTTCTTAGGCCAACATACATATTTATTAAGCATCTTAATTATTTCTAAATGTTGCTCCTTTGATATTAAAACTACTTTAAGAAACATAACCTGAGAATTAAATGGGTCAGAGATTGAGAATTGGCATGATTAATGATAGCTCAGTTAGCAGATCATTTTTAGCTATTTTGAATTACTGAAACAAGTCATTGATGACTAATGAATGCTGGATGCCCAATGTTAAATTAGCTCATCATCTCTTTCTGCTCCCTGGTATGCTGGTACTGTCCAAGTCACTAAAAATATGACTACATTTGGCACAAAGTTCAGGAGAAAAGGGAGAGATTGAATAATTGCTAAGAGTAAGGTCACTTCTTTGCTCTGAGAACAATTTTCTGTTGTTGAGACTAACTGTCTTGTGATGGTGAAGTGAATGTGAGAATGCAGTTTGTTATGTCAATGTCATTTGTCAGCAACTAATCATAAAAATGTTGTGTCCTATAACATCTCTATAAAATCTCTTAAACTATAAAGAGAAAATAGTTGTAAGGTGCTAAAAATCAGTGCTACTTTGAATAGCTGAATCTGATTTTAGATTCTTTTGCTATATCATTTAATTAATTGATGGATATTTTTAGGCTACTTTAAGGAAAATCCACTTTCTTGATTAGCATGCATTTAAATAATCATGTGTGGGATATACATTATAGCACTAAACTGAAGGCAGTGTCTAACAATTTACTTTGGTAATGCAATGAAGGTTAATTTCTTTTTAACATCCAAATCTAATTAGCTACTTAACTTTTATGGTATTTGCATTGCAGACTGAAAGATTAAAACATAATAAAATTGGTACTTCTATACTTCTGGAAGTGGGGTAAGGCAACAAATACATGCAATGTATATCCCAGACAAAATGACATAGAAAAAGCTCAACTCCCTTCCCAGACACATCCAAACTAACCACCTTATTCCCTTAAGCCCTCTCCACTTTGTTCCCTATTCAAGGTTCAGATTTGCCTGACTTCTGCCCATACCAAAGCCTACTAGCTCTGTGTTTTAATCTACCCAAACATCATTAGGTAACTCCACAAACTATAAAAACAAGGATCTAGGTTTTATGTCTTTGCAGTCTTCTTATATATATCAAGTGTTTGACAATAATTATTGAATGAATTCTCTGAAGTTGCAAGTAATATAACACAGGTAATATAACATATTTTCCTTTCAATGTATTTACAAATTACATTTTTCTTCTTAAAAAGACCTTACAAGTGGCTTGGTTTCCAAGTCACTAAGGATACCAGAATTCAGACAGTTTGATATGAAAGTTTCTATAAATGGGAGTGGGTATGAGCAAAACTTTTATTTCAAGCCAACATTCATCAAATTACACAACCAAAGCATGGCATTTCATGGAACTTGACTGAGCACATAACACCAAATCAAGTCAAAGTTAATAATGGCAAGTCCACATAAGAGATAAAACCAAAATTCGTTCTTGGAAAAGCTTAAGATTTCAATACACTACAGCTATTCATATTGTGCATTGGATTCAATGCAATGAAAGATGATTGAGGTATTATTACTATGTGAAAAAGCAATGTGCTATACAATAAGAATTTTTTTTTTAAAAGCAGAGTGTCTCTCCTTGAAGATTTTATAATTTAACATAGGGGAAATGACAAATAAACCAGTGTTTATGATCTATTGATCTATAACTACAGATACAGAGAGGAGAGAGGGAGAGAAGGAGAGAGGGGGAGAGAGAGAGAGAGAGAGAGAGAGAGAGAGAGAGAGAGGCTTTTAGAAAGTTCTGTATTGTGCAACAAGTATAGATGAACACAATTTGGAAGAAGTATTATGAAAGTTTCATGAAGAATGGGGATATTAGAATTGGCTCTGATGAGCAGGTAGAATTCTGTAAGATGGAAATTGTTGATAAGGTACTCATTCTAGTGGAAGTGACAACATGAGCAAAGATAGAGATGTAAAAGTAGAGGATGTTCTTGGAGAAAGGTATGGGGGGTATTGTACCTATAGGGCATGTGAAGGAAAGCAGTGGACAATAACGCTGAAAATATAGATTAGAACTGATTCAAAGAAGGAGTTGAAGAGATGGATTAAAACATGGAACATTATCTTATAGCCAATGGGAAGCAATAGAAATATTTGCACAAAGGAAGGTTCATAAATGTTAACTTTTAGGAAGATTACTCTATTGTAGAAAGGAGGTGAAAAGGGGGCTGAAATTGGGGATCCCATTTATGTCTTTTTTTTACAGTTCTTATTCTGTTTTGTCAAGGAATATTTCACATACCTTCAGTCTTTTTCCAATAGACTTTGACTTGAAGCATGTTGTCCTGGTAGAAAGGCGCTCCAATTTCTAGAAGGCGAGTGGGTCTCCTTCTTTGAAAAGGGGGAAGTATTTCAGTGACTCCTTTTCTAGTTTTTCCAAGTTGATCTTCTACAATGAAACACACAAAGGACAATATTCAAGCTTATTTAATGTGTGTTGTGTGTGTTTCTGTATATACATTGTCTGCATAACAATCTCATCATTCAACTCAAACTGCTCTCCATAGTTACCAAAAATCTTTTATTTGCCAAATTTCATGCCTTTGAAAAAATAGTCATCCTCTCTGCAGTCTTTGATGTTATTAATCACCCTTTTCCCTGTTTTCTTTTGTCTGTAGGTTTCTAGGACACTACTTTCTTCTGGTCTTCTTCCTACCTAAGTGATGACTCCTCAGTTTTCTTCACTAGATCTTCATCCAGGTCTCACTGTCTAAGCATGAGTGACCCTAAGTGCTCTCTCCTAGGTCTAAACGCGCTCCATTGATACTATGTCTCCTGGTGATTACAGGTTCCATGGACTTAGTTACCATATCTATGCTGATATTTTCAAATCAAAATAACTGGCCCTAACCTCTCTGCTAAACTCCAGTATTGCATTAGATATCTCCAACTGGATATGCTATAGACTTCATAAACTCAACGTTTCTAAACTGAACTCAATAATCTTTTGCCCCAAGCACTCTTCCATTCCAAACTTTCTTATTTTCATTGAGGACACTCCCCAATTCTCCCAATCCCACAGGCTCAAAACCTAGGCCCTATTCTCATCTTACTCTACCTCACTACTCTTTCCTCCCATCACCATTTCCAATCTATTGCCAGGTCCTGTTGGTTTTACCTTTGTAACATCTCCCAAATACATTTCTTCTTTCCTTTGATACAGTCACCACCCCGGTATAAGCCCTTAACTCCTTGCCTCTTAACCTGCTGAATGGTTCATCTAGTGCCCAATGGAGCCCACCTTCTATTCTGTAGTCAAAGTGGTCTAATCATGTCATACTAGAGGCCAATAACTCCCAGTCATCTCAAGGATCAAATAATAAATTCTCTAGCATTCAAAGTCCTTCAATAAGCTGGCCCCTTCCTATTTTTTTCAGTTTTCCTAAGCATTATTTACTCCTCTGCACTCTACGATAAAATGACACTCTCCTCCTTCTATTCCTTTCAGTAGACACTCCACCTCCTGACTCCAGATATTTTCACTGACCATAATCCATGCCTGGAAACATCTCCCTCCTCCTCTCCATTCCAAAATTCCCTGGGTTCCTTCAATCCTACTTTCTACAGGAAGTCATTTTCATTGCCTCTTCATTCTGGCTCCTTCCCTCTGTTAATTACTTCCTGTTTATCCTGTATATAGCCTGTTTATCCCTAGTTCCCTGAATGTTTGTATTTTTCCCCATTAGACTATGAGCTCCCTGACAGCAGGAACTTTCTTTTGCCTTTCCTTGTATTGAGCACTTAGCTCAATGTCTGGCATACAGTAGGTACATCATAATTGTTTACTGGTTGACATATATGTATGCACACATACATACATATACCTATATATTAATGAAATATATTCCTCTGACTGTTCTGCTGATTCTTTTAAACACTAGGACTGATTACCTGATTCTTACATGATTTTTTTAATAGAAATATAGATCTTCTACTCACATAATCTGTTTCATATCTTTGGAAGAGAATAAATAAAAGTAGTTGCATAAGGTCCCTAAATGAATCATTTTAATAAAGTAATAGTAGAAAAAATAACAAATTATAGAAAAATACTTATAAGAAAAAAATAATATGAATTGGACCTAAATACCTATCATTTTACCTACATCATTGTAGGCACTAGCAAAATTTGCCAACTACATCCCCCTCAAAGGAAATATTTTGTTCAAGTTTGTCAAAACAGTAGCACCAAATCTAAACTAAAGCATCACCACTTCCTTCTAATTCAGCAGATGTCAGCTCCAATCATAATATTTAACAAATCTGTACGGTGTTTAAGCAAATGATTGACATTTCATATTTCAGTGGAATGAAAAGGAGAAGTGTAACTGCTATTTATGTACACATCCAATCTCTTGAGAGGAAACATCAGATGGAATGAGAGGCAATGTGGATAGTATATTGGATTGGGCATTGGAATATCTGTGGTACAGACTTGGGTAGTAGTTGGGCTAGTAACGCATTAATTAACTGACTTTAACCCACATAGTCATATATGTATATAATATATATGCTCCTATATGTGTATATATGTCACTAATTTGTGACATGAAGTAATCCACTAGTGCTACATAAGACATGTCACTGTTATTATTTACTAATAAAATTTGTTTTTCAATCCATTTTTGACCCTGTTATCTATCACTCTTTGGTAAAAATACAGTTATGGGTCAATTTAAAAATATCTCCACATCACCACTAATCTAGATATGAAAATAAGCACAGAGAGGAAAGGCATTGGTTGGAAACATTAATCCTATATTCTTCAAGCAGATGCTATAAATGAAAGATAAATTGGATCTGTTTTCAAGATTCCTTTGCAGGTTTTTGAATTATATGATTTCTCTCTATAACTCTCAGTACCGTTCCTGAGAAAAAAAAAAGTAAAATTAGAACAATATTTATCTCTGCCAAGCTTTACAAAGGGATACGTTCTGAAATAATTTACATGTTTTCTTAGTCACAAAATAGATTAAGAGTCTGAAGGACTAGGCTATCATGTATTTTATTTCCAAAGACCTAAATCCTTATTTCATTTTACAGTGTGAAGCACTAAAAGGATTTCATTTGTACTATAGCTCATAATTTCAGCTTGAAGAATATTCAGGATCCATGAGGTAACTATAAAAATATGTTTTTTTCTAAATTCACCCAAATTGAAGTCTATCAACATTGGAAGCATTGCTCTTGAAATTAAAAGTAAAATAAAATGAATTATTTTAAAAAGCAAATTACTTCTCTGTATAAGATAAATTTCTCCTTGCTTTGAGGGATATTTTTTACCAGTTTCCACAAAAAGAAAACTGTAATTAGTGTAGAGGTATTTATCGTTAAAATACAGTTGCCTCCAGCCTTGGAAGGAATATAACTCAAAAAGTAATTCATGTTGTGGCATTTAGTATTCTTCCTTCCTATAAAATATAATTTCCCCTGCTTATACCATAAAGTTGTAATTATTCTTTTGTTTTAGTAGTTCTATAATGAAATATATAATGTTCTTATAGAAGCAGCATCCTATATTTATGAGAGTATATAAAAAGCATTCAGAAATAAAATATCAGTAAACAGAAAGCTGTATTCTACATAGTACTTAGCAAAACCAATCTCCTCTTTTATGGGATTTACCTGGTGAGAAGTAGACAATGTATGTAATAGCAGGTGCTTTACACCATTTCCTATTTTTCATAAGATTTTCTAAATCTATCATTATCTGACTGCAAGGGTTTAATAAGAATGACAGAATCACTGGGTTGGAAGGAGCTTTCCATCGGTTAGTAATCTCATAGCTGCCCCACCCTGGTGAAATTAAAACTATCTTCCTTAAACACAAACATCCATAAGTATAAGTACACACACATACACACACATACAACACACACACACACACACATGAATATCCCAAAGTTTGAATTTAGCATTTTATTAATGATGTTATAACCTGGGTTGAGTTCCCCAAAATATATATACAAAAGGCATTCCTGTCATGTGTAAATAAAAATAGATTTATTTCTTTGTTGATTTTTTCAACTTTTGCCTATTCATAATAGTGTTTTTTTATATGACACTTTTATTATACTGTTAGTTAAGGAGATGATAACAGAAAAGAAAAATCATGTTCTTGTCCCTTAAATGTATGAGGAGTGGGAATGGATTTATTTAATGTAGGCTTCTATTTGTCTTAGAATTTTCTTTTTTTATTTTTAATCTCCATTAGACCTAAAGAAAATATATTTTTTAAAAAATCATAGTATGCAACTATCATACTATCTTCAAATATTTATCACGTGGAAAAGCATTCAGACTGACTTTGCTTGGTATCAGAGGAGAGGGAGAAACATTTGGACTTAACAAAAAACAATATTCCTTTTACAACTATCCCAAAATGAAATGACCTTCCTCATAAGACAGGAAGTTCCCTGTCATCAGAGGTCATCAACCAGATATGAGATCACCAAAAGGCAAGAGAGGACTGTGTGTTTTAGGTACACTGCCTATCAAGTCCCAGCCACCTCTTTTGAATACATTTCAGAAAAGGGGATCGATAACAAAGGTCAGCCTTATAAAGTTAGAGGAGCAATTTGTCCAAAAACATTTCTCCCACTAATATATCATGGGGTCGGTATCTTCCCCCTTGGATTGAAATTCCCATGATTAAAGTCATATTTTCATGATAGATAGCAGAATATAAGTACAGTCTCCAGAAGACCACTGTTAATTCCTAGAAAGCTGGAGCCTGGACATGATAGTTCTCAGCATAGATCAGTTGAGAGTGCTGTATTTTGAGACAGCAAGGATTCTTTTGAACCTTGCCTCCGATTTTTCTTGGCTGTATAAATATAGTTAATAATCTCCCAGGATCTCCATTTTCTTTTCTATAAATGAGGTCAATAATAGCCCCTACTTTGTAAGGTTGCTATATGGATCAAAAAGGACAAAGCCCTATAAAATTTTCAGCTCTAATATCATAATAACCCTCTAACTCTAACCCAATAAACTTTAGTAGCTCCCTATTGCCTCCAGGTCTAAATACAAAATGTTCTATGTGGCATTTGAAGTTTTACATAATCCAGCCTCCTCCTACCCTTCCAGTTTTCTTTTACCTTTTACCTTATTTCCCTACACATACTCTTTTATCCAGTAACACTGACCTCCTGCTATTACACAAAAAACAATATTCCATCTCTTGACTTCAGGTATTTTTTCTTATTTTCCCTCATGCTTGGAAAGCTCTTCTTCCTTAACTCTGATTGCTGACCTTCCTGGCTTCCTTTAAGTTTCTATTAAAATCCCACCTTCAATATAATGTTTTCACCTACTGTTCTTAACTCTAGAGTTTTCCCTCTGTTATTTCCTATTTATCCTTCATATACCTTGCTTTGGGCACATTTGTTTGTACCTTGTCTCCCTTTTAGATGGTAAGCCCTTGAGGACAGGGGACTGCCTTTTGATTCTTTTTCTATTCCCAACACTAAGCACAGTGTTTGTTTTAATTAATGTTCATTGATTATTGATTGATCTTATATTCATATTAATTTTCTAATTAGACAAGCTAACTTCATCTAAAATGAGGATTTGAGACAATTAGAGACAAAATGTAGAATAAATAAATAGAAGGAAAGTGTCAAGTCATTGAGGGCTATGGATTCAAAGGAGGGTCCCTAAATTACGGAAGGCAGATTCAACATTGTGAGTGTGTTTGTCCTTCGTTGCTGACGAAGACCATGCCATCAGAGAAATGATGACATGACTTTCACTTGACTTTGTTTTGAGTGAGGGAGGGCTGTGCAGGTTATCAGCCTCACTTCTCCTCCAGAGTCATCTGAATTCAGTGACCAGATATTTATCAGGATGACTGGAGGTGAACCAGGATGAGGCATTTGAGGTTAAGTGACTTGCTCAAGGTCACACAGCTAGTGAGTGCCAAGTGTCTGAGGTGAGATTTGAACTCAGGTCCTCCTGACTCCTGCACTGCTGTTCTATCCACTGCACCACCTAGTTGCCCCTTAATATTACGAGACTCATTGATTGGTGATGTGGGATATGGCTAATCCCTAGGAACAATGTAACATTTTATAAACCAAAGGGTTTCCATCTCAGACCTCATTCTCCAACTTTTCTTATTTCTTGATCTCTATTTCTATCTCTTTTTCTCTGTCATTCTGTGTTGCAGTCCTTGCTTTTGTCTCTCTGTTGATCTGTTTCTCTTTGTCTCTGTCTTTCAGTATCTGTCTTGGTCTGTTTCTATTGCTGTCTCTTTGCCTCTGTCCCTCTTCATCTATTTTTCTCTCACTGTCTCGTTCTCTTTCAGTTTCTTTGTCTCTATCTCTGTCCCTCCCTTCCTCTCAAGACTCTATTTCTCTTCTATGAATTGAAAAAAAAATAAAGGGCATGCCTAGCCTCTCCTGAAGAATGTATATAAAAATAAATGTCCTGAAAAGATTAAACCCAGCAAAATAGGTTGCCAATATAATTTAGTTCAGAAGAAATTCACTTAAAAGACCAATTTTAAACACCGAGAAGCAAAGCCCACAAATCAGAGTATTCTCTGTTAAAAAGAATGGTCATTATCTTTTATATTCAAAGGCATCACTGAGGGGAAAAAAGTGAAACAGAAATATATCCTTGGCAATCTCCCACCTTTTATTTCAAGATGGCTTTTCAGTACACATGGCAGCCCAGTCCTAATTTTCAAACAGAACTTATACTCTCCATATCCACATTCTTATGAATCCTTGTTCTCAACTAGCTATCATAGTTAGAAATGGCCTGCTCAACTGATCGTTTCTGGTGCATCAGTGAATAATACTTAAATAAAACTTGGCTCCTCCCAAGCACATCTGAATGCCAATAAAGGAATCTTGAAGAAAAAAGTCTCTTAAAAATCTAATGGAATAAATTGATAATTTCAGGATTTCTAAATCTGTGACAGGAATGTAGGGTCTGAATTAGTACCAATTATTTTTGGATATGTTAATGAGTCCTTTTCAGTATACCTTACCCTACATCTATTAATAAATCTTGTCCTACAAAAGTAAATAAATGAATACACCTAAGCTATTGTGGTTTTTGTTTTGTTTTGGGCTTTGTTTGTTTTGTAAAAGTCACACTACATTTTCCAGGTTTACGAATTACATTTGTTAGTAATTGCATTCCATTCTTTTGGTTGCTGAGTGGGAAGTAATGGATGGGTGAGAAAGAAACAGTTGGGTAAAATGAGCTAAAGTGGGTGCTTAGGGTGTGTGGTGGTTGTTACAGTTTTTCCCATCATTTCTTAGGGGAGTAAGGCAAGTGTTCTGACCAAGAGAAAGATGAGGTCATCTCCAATCTCCTTTCACAGTCCCAGACAATGCAGGTGTGTCTGTCTCTATCAACCCATTTCAAGAGAAAGCTAGAAAGGTGGGAAAGGAAAGATAGAAGATGCAGAAAAAGTGAAGCATACAAAGAGAAAAAATGCAAGAGAGAAACATGGGAGTAAAGGGAGAAAGAAAAGGAGAATGCAGAAAACTATGGAACGATAGATCATGATGCCATAGGTGGGCAGAAAAAGAAAACTACGAGGGATCTCATTCTATTTCTTGCCAGTCACTTAAAAGGTTGGAACTCTCAGACCCTGATAAAGACAGTCCAGGACTCTGCACCCAAGAGCCTTGGTTATAGTAATGTTTACAGCTCAATACCCCCAGCCATCACTCTAGGAAGTAATCTTTCTAGAGACATAGGCTGGCAACTGCTTTTGCAGGTGATATAACCATAGCTATTAAAGATCCAGAAAATTCTTGCCACCAAAGTCTGTGGCATTGTCAAATGGCTCAACACCCAAAATTGATATGATTTTATCAGTGGGAGTGGCATTAAAGAAAGAAGCATTAATAACAGTGTTGTCCTGAGGACCCTAAGGACCATGGGAACCTGTTCATTTATGGCTAAAACCTTCCTTATGCATAGATTCCCCACTGAAAATGTGAGTTCCTAAAAGAAGGGACTATCTTATTTTCTATTTACATCCCTTGTTTTGTGCATTGTTTTGTACATTTTACATATTTTACAAATAATTACTTATCCATTTATTCAGTCATTCACCAGTTTTCTATCATTGAAACCATTTCCAGTTCCTTAATCAGACCCAGATTACTAGATCTCCCTAACAAAAGCAACCTATCTCTTTGAAAGTGACAGAATTCTTTACACATGACCTTTTAAATTTGCCCAGTGGATCTAGCATCACTTGAGAAATCACAAGGAAATGATATTTATTGTTCAATGTAGAGCAATATAAAGAATGCTATCACTTTCTTTCCAAAATGGATATGGCATAATGAGTAGTACCTCTTATTTTTCTGAAATGGGATATTAAAAATTCCTAATTTAATCTAGTTTGGATACAACATTTAAAGTGACATAGTTCTGTTGATATTTGCTCTTAAGAATATAACCCCAAAGCTGTACCTGTTTTTACACTTTAAATTCATTTTGTTTCCTTTTATCTTTATAATTTATTTTAAAGATTTCATTATGTCCTACAGAAGATATTAAATACTTACTATTATTTATTGCTTGTGTGGTGGTGAAATAAAAGGACACCTTAGCACTTTTTAGGCGTACTTGTCCCCAGTAAGTTATGGCCTGTATTTCCACCATATAGTTGTTATTTGGCTGCAGACTCTCCAGGATCACATAATTTTGAGACTACAATTGAAAAGAACATAAGCAAACACAATTGAAATATCAGAAAGATTCTAATTTTCATTCAACAGAGTTCTACCAACTTTAAAATGTTATTCTTAGGGAACAAAGTATAAAACATTTCACTGGTGATAAAGTGGCCTTTAGTTTTAATCCTTCTTAAATTCTATTTCATTTTTTTTAAAGACACTCAATATAGTAATAAATGAAAAGTCAAACATTGAAGCAAAAATTTTTAAAAATTATATTGTTAACAAATAAATTCAATTAATGAAATATAAATATTTTTTAATCCTTGAAATTCTTAAATATTATAAAACTTGCATGTGTTGCTATGATAAATATAATTAACTGAACCAATCTTCCCACAGTTATTCAGGATATTGAAATAATCAAATTCAGCTCAAAATGAATATGAAAAGTATGACTGTATAATGTACTTGTTAGAATGTTTTGATTGTAAATAATTCTATTACCCATTGATTAGCTCTTAATGAGTTTATATTCTTGTAATGACAAATGCAAATTTGACAAATTATGTGAAAGCTAAGTACTGTGGTTATACAAATCAATAGTCTCTACCTATAAGGAGCTTAGGTATTTTTGACCTAAAACAGCATGCAAACAGAAAAATACATTATTTTTTTTAAAAGAGGGAGAGAGAACTAGTGTCTAAAGGAATCAAACAATGCTTTCCAGAGAAGATGGTTTCTGAGTGTACCACAGAGAATAAAAAGAACGAAAGACTGTAATTGTAATTTCAATTATATAGGGAAATTTCAGATGATGGGACTCAACTAAGGTAAGGTAAGTTGTTAGAATGTTTTGATTGTAAATAATTCTATTACCCATTGATTAGCTCTTAATGGGTAACTCCAAAGAGTTGTAGAGAGTTGCCTAGGCTAACTAAAGACTTTCCCATGGTGATGCAGTTAACATGTGCCAGAGAAAGGAAAAAGAAGAAATATAAAGATTCGCAAAGGTGAAGATTTACAAAGGAAAAGAATTCTGAAGAAGAGACATAACATGAGAATTCATACATACAGAATGGCAAATACAGAGAAAAATTAATAACACAATTTGACTAGAATACAGAGTATATCAAGAGGGAAAATAAAGTAAGGCAAGCATGATGAGTGAGTAGGCAGCCTTAAAGGCCATTTCTAGGAGTTTGTATTTTTATCTTAGAGTCAATAAGGGAAAACACTGAAGGTTTTTGAAGAAGAAAAAGGCATTGTCAGATCTGTGTTTAACAAGATTATTTTAGAGGTTGTGTGGATAAAAGTGGAGAAGAGGTAAGGAGACTACTTAGGAGGATATTAAAATACACAACAAATGCATACATTGGACTTGAAATAGATTTTTGGTAGCATGAGCCAAGAAAAATAAAAAATGCAAGAAATATAATGGAAATAGAATGTACAGCACTTGACAACATATTAGATATTAGATAGTGACTGCATGATTATGACCTCATTAGAAGAAGTGTGGTATCCTAATGTTTAGCAGGGGGAAATGATGAGTTCCTGTGCTAACTGTTTTGAATTTGAAGTGTTAACAATACATTAAGCTGAAAACATATAGAAACTATGTGAGAATTTGGAATTCAAAATAATGAGAGAAATTAAAGCCGAATACATAGAGCTGGGAATAAGCAGAGCAAAGATGACATTGAAATTATTGAAGCAGATAAGAACACCTCCCAAATCTCTGTAAAATGGAGACAGAGAGAGGGAAATATACTATTTTTTTGAGGACTGAAACATGAAAAATTTTCTGACTACTCTTTACCTGACTAACCATTGGTTACTGGTTATTCAAATATTCTAGTTGAATTAACCAGAAGATCCCATCCCCTTGCTATTCTGGTTCATTAAAATCTGGGTTTATTAAGTCTGTCAAATGATTGGTAATATACGTGATGCTACCAACAAGAAATTCAGCCTCTCTAAATTGTAAATTATGGGTGCTTAGGGTTTTTGTTTTGTTTTGGGATTTTTGGTCCATATGCTTTGTCTGAATTATTCCTCCATCAGAGTCTGAATTCCTTTGCTTATATCAAGGATGAATAAAAGCAGATAAGATGTTCTGGTCAACTGCTTTGTCAGTAAGCTAAAAGTTAAATATAAATTATATATTACTCCAGTCTTTAAAAGTATAGGATTTTTGTTTTTTTAAAAAAAAATTAAAAAAAACACTTCAGCACTTCACTTTAAGAAGAAACAAAAAATTTTCAGGAAAATAAACATTTTTTTTTCATATCCCAGGGTATGAAGCCAAATTTTTAAAATACCATCCATCTTGTCTCAGAAGAGATAGAATTTAGAGCTGGAAAGGACCAAAAAGGTCATCTAATCAACTCCCTCATTTTGCCCGGAGGCTGAAAGCGATTAAGTGACTTGACCAAGGTCATTTAGCTAATAAATAACAGATTTTGGATATGAATTTAGGCCCTCTGCCTCCAGATTCTATTTTCTTTTACTTATTTTCTAAAAATGACTTCTCCCCCCACCCCACCTAGCTCTTATTTTCTCCAACATAAATAAATTGAATGGAATTTACTGATCCCAGATATAAAATGGTTTCTTCACATAAAGAGAGCTAGTTGATACAGCAAATTCATGCTGGGCAGGGTTCAGAAAGAGCTGAATTCCCATCTAGTCTCTGACACTAGTTGTGTGACCCTGAGCAAGTCACGTGTCTGTCTCTGTATCCTTATCTGTTAAATAGGGATTATGATAGTACCTACCTCCCATGGATATGATGAGGATAAAATGAGCTGTTTACAGAATGCATCACAGACCTTAAAGTAGTTTATCAATACGAGTTATTAGTACTATTATTATTCACAGGTTCTTTAATTCATCAAATATCATTACCTATCAAGGAAGCTGAGTTGTATAGTGAGAAAAACATTGGACTTGAAGTCAGTAGCCTGGACCTGGTCTGTTACTAATGTTATGTCCTTGGGTAAGTCCTTTAAATCTCTTTTTTAACCCTGGTTTCTTTATCTGAAAAATTGGAATAATTATATTTAAATTCACTATTCCCATAGGATTGTTTCGATTATAATATTTTGTAAACTTTAATGGGCTATGAAAATGGAAGCAATTATTTCCAGATACTCTTATGAAACAGATATTAACAATACCTGACTTCAACTGCAGGCATAAAAGAACATATGCAGAAAGACAAATAAACATCTACTAACAAATTATGTCATTATGCACCAAGGTAGATACACAACACATTTTTTTTGGGTGAACAGACATTTAATATCACCAGAATTCTGAAGGGCTTGTCTCTCAAACATTAATTCCCAAGGTAAAAGAATGGCATGTAAAGGCTGAGAATTTACCCTACTCAATCCTCTTTAAGATTTATATCTAAGAAAAAAATTCTTTGATAGTGATCTTTTATAGTTTTACCTAGAGTAGTAAAGAAGCCACAATAAAATAAATATCCCTTATGTGGACAATTTCTTGAGAATTTCAGTACATCGTTTAAGAAGTTAAAGGTAGCTGAGAACATGACAATCAGACATAGAGATAAGAAAACACATTTGTGGTAACCTTGGAAAAGTCTTTAAAAATGTACTCTCTGTGTGCCTACAGCTCAAATTGCGCATCTCTGCTGCCCCGGGGAAGACATTTGCCTTTAAATATTTGGTGTAGGCAATGGAGAGTGCCCAGGATACAGGTCTAGAAACAATATGCGTCAGAATCCTTGAGAGGTCCTCTGTTTCCCAGGTGAAAGAGGATGAGGTAATCCCTGTGATGCTGGCAGGCAGAATAGCTAACTGCCCTGATCCAGGACCACTTGTTGATATATTCAAGGCAGCAACTGCACTCTGGAGAGTAGCCAGCATTGTAGCAGTCCAGCCTAATAGTTAGTAGTGTATGGGGACCTCCAAGAGCACAGTAATCTCACCTCCCCAACCTCAGAAGGCTTGTAGAGCCACAGGCCATTGTCTGAGCTGAGTTAGGGTGTAAGTTGCTTTGATTTAGAAGGAGAGTACATGGGGAAAGGGAGGAGACCAAATATATTGGTGATGAGAGGTCAATCATTCTAAGGAAAGACTGGGCTACAAGTCATGATTTAAAAGCGTCACTAGGGTATTATGCATAAGTTTGCATAGAGTTAGGACTAGGTTATGCCATCACATTTTTTTTTGTTGTTTTTTTGTTTTTTTCATCACATTTATGAGGAACATTACTTCTCCGATTACATTCTCCTATTAAAGGAAATATGAAGAACCAATGGTAATACTCTCTTAGAATGCACCAGCGCACCCTACCCAGTGTCTAGTAAGATACCAGAGTATAATACACTTTTTAATGTTTGTTGCTTTGATTTGGTTTATATTCTAAGCATACTTATGCCATGTTTAATCAAGTCAGAGTTCATGGAATAATCAAATTCACAACTAAGTGAAAAGCGAGAAAGAGAGTTGTTAGCAAGGGACCCAAAACAGAGACCTAACAAAGAAGAATAATAGGTGATGATATGATGAAGGCTTATCTCAAGCAATTTCTCTGCTAAGGGCTTCCTCTTTTTTTATTGGCATGTTGGTATCAGACAGCTTTGGAGCTTTACTGTAACAAATGACAAAATCACAGTTAAAAGACATATCTCTTATGGAGAAATCTGGCATTTAAACTTGTCTATCTGTAAAAGTAAGATGAAAAAAAATATTTTTGTTAAGTGCTCTGGGTATTACATTTTAGGTAGCCATCCCTAAGTGTTGGCCTGTTTTGTGAATCACCAGTCTAAAGGAAGTTAACTGGATCATGTAAATTCACATTTTATTAAATTATTAATCTTATTAAAGTGATCACATGTGAAAATTTTCAAAAAAGCCATATATTCAATATTTCTAATATTCAACTAAGTAAAAGAAACCAGAACCTACTCTGCTTGACACTGATAGAATATTGATTGGAAAAGATTTTTTTTGCTTCCTGTTTCACTTGAGAATGTTATTACTTTCCACAATTTCCATTCTTTTAAATAGAGAAAGCACAAAGAATTATGAATTTCTGAAAAATCCCTTAAGAATTCAATTTATCTTGATAAGGAGAATCATGTAAACTACACAGAAAGCAATATAGAAGATGACTATGGGAATATGTCTTTATAAGGCAATCAAAATAAAAACCATGTTACACAGGACTTAGAAAACCCAGGCATTAGAATGCATAGGTAGAGGGACTAGATATGTGACTTCAGTGATATAGGGGATTCCCAGATGAATAAATTCCCTCTATCATTTAGAGACCTACCTAGGGAACTAAGAGGTTAAGTGACTTGCCTGAGGACACAGAGCCAATATATGTTGGAAATAGGAATTGAAACAAGCACTTCTTGACTATGAGGTCAGTTCTACATACATCATAACAAGTTGACTGTCCTAATAAAGCCTACCAAAAAAGTTATTGCACTAGGCATTATATTTTCAATTAAATCTTTATTGTCTTATTTCAATTTCATTCATAATATACATTGCTGTTGCACAGTCATTTCAGTCATGTCATTTGATATATTCCTGATAAAGATACTAGAGTGGTTTGTCATTTTCTTCTCCAGTTCATCTTACGGAAAATAAGAAAATTGAAGGGAATAGGGTTAAGTGATTCATCCAAGGTCACACAGCTAGTAAGTTTCTGAAGTCAGATTTGAACTCAAGAAGATAAGTCTTCCTGATACCAGGCTTGGTGCTCTACTTACTGTACCAATAACTACCTATAAAATGATTTCCATACATTAATGCTGAAAAAGATCTATGATCTCTAATCAATGTAAATCATAGCATCTCAATGACATCAAGGATAGTTTCATGAGTTGTGGCCAAGAACAAAAACAATCATGTGGTGACCAATCTTCTGATGATGAGTGTCTCAATCTGACATATGCTTTTCCCCAGATGACAGGTGAAGAGTAGTGCCACCAATCCTGTATTCAAAATCTTTCTAATTTAATGTGCCAACCAGGAGCTTATGCTCTACTGGCACACCCTTCAAGACTTAGGATTCTCTTGACACCATAATGGGACATTGGAAAGGCTTTGTAGGGGAAGGCACTTTTCATGCTGTTACAATATTGTGGAATTAAAACATTGTATACTAAAGGAAAATTAAATAAACCAGATCAGTTGTTTTATATCAGTTATTGCATATGGCTCAAGATGTTCCATGTTATTGAAATCTCATTTAAGTGAAATGCTTGAAAAGGAATTTTATTTGTTTTCCTCTGGGCAATAAACTATACTAATTAATTTTGGTAGATGTGTGGGTGGGAAGAGAGAGAGAGAGAGAGAGAGAGAGAGAGAGAGAGACAGAGACAGAGACAGAGACAGAGACAGAGAGACAGAGAGAGATTAAGATTCCCCAAAAGATTATTTTCTTGTCTGTTGAGTTTTCAAGGAATGGGATTACAGATGCAAATATGATGGCATATAAAAAAAGTATGTTTCTTCTTCCATTTACAGGAATGCTAACAAACCAAAGCCCCACATCTATGGATGAACAACTCTGGGTTATTGCCTTTTCAGGCCCTAAACATCTGTGATAAAAATCATTGAAAATGTTCCTTCCATTTCTGTGAACTGTGACTGTCACTTGGGCATGAGCTAAAAAAGAAATTGAACTATATTTCTCTTTCTAAATCCAAGAAGCAAAACTGCCAAAATGTTTGTGTTCTCTCTCCCTCCCTCCCTCCCTCTCTCTCTCTCTCTCTCTCTCTCTCTCTCTCTCTCTCCACACATATACACAAACACACACACACACACACATATACATGATTCCTTTCATCATTTCTGTCTCTAATCTCGGTGGAACCTGACTTCCTATATCTATAGGACTCTTTTTTCCCCCCAGCACACCCAGAACATTAACTCCTCTTTCTAATTTGTACCTTACCCCATCAGTTGTCTTTCTTCTTTTCTTTTTAGATGGCACAACAGACTTGCTGCTGACTGTCCAACTCCAAAAGACTTTGTAGTGATGCACAGGAATGTCAGGTTCTTCTGGCATATCCCAAATAATCCTTACGGTCACACTTCCATCACTGTTAGTAGTGGAGTTGGCAATTCTGAGGTTAGCTGGAGCTTGTGGAGCAGATGGATCTGAAATCCCAGATAAAAAGCCAAAAGATTACTCATCAAAAAAGGATCCTAAATCTAATGGCAGAGTCAATGATGAATGTTATATTACAGAAAAATTACAATGACTTTGATGCAATAAAGCCTAAAATGACCCCAAGACTTCCTTTGCATGTAGAATATCTGTTTACATAAGGTATAGTGTACATACTGTACAATTATGACCTTCCCAAAGCAACAGTGAGTCACAAGAAAATGACCCTAATTTGAAGGCTACAATGAATCTTCCAGATATTTAACAGCAACTGCAATAGACTCAGTTACAGCTGTAACATTTCATATGCCACAATATGTTTCATCTGGAAATATCTTTCATCACGTAGGATTTAGCACATAGGGAAGGTTGTCCCACCTTTAAAATGAGGGAGGAGGATAAGCAAGGAAATTTGACTCATTCAAGTAATTGCCTTCTTTTTAATGACATTACAGCATTTGATCCATGTAGTCTGATAAAAACCCCACGTAGTGTGATAAGTAAAACCAAACTGCACCATTCTGAACCCACATTACAAATTGGATGACTTATGTACAACATTCATTTTTGCAATTTTAACTTTTCTACTCCCTCTCGGAGACCAAAGTCTTCTCAACTGTCAAGCAAGAGATTTTATCTGAAATTATGATGCCACAAATCTTCCAAAAAGAAACCCCTATGAAGTTGACTAAAAATGTGTTAAGCTGGAGGAACTTTTCTGCATTGTCGGTAGCAGACAGTAAGAATTGATGCTGCTCACAGTGAATGGATTTTTGCAGATGGACTTTCTATAAAAAGCAGGGTCATGGGGAAATGATGCCATCACCTCTAATGTTACAATGCTTTCTATTTTAAAGAGCCCTGACCTGCAGTTACCAGGCACTACTATCATTCTTATACAAATGGAGAAAAAAACTCAGAAAAGATTTTAAAGAGCTCTCAGGATAGGTTGGGGATTTTTTAAATAATAATGAAAGTGTTAAGAAAAAAAGTTTGTTCAATTTTAAGAATTATAACTTTTACTTTTTTTAAGAATCTAAGGAATTAAATAGGAGTTGATTATATATATATAATATGCATATATATGTGTGTATATATATGTACATATATATTTACATAATGTATATATATGTGTATGTGTGTATAGGCAGGTAGGTGGTACAATAGATAGAGAGTCAGGCCTGGAATCAGAAAGACCTGAGTGCAGTCACTTACTAGCTGTGTGACCCTGGGCAAGTCATTTACCCCTGTTTGCCTCAGGTTATTTATCTGTAACATAAGCTAGAGAATGAAATGGCAAATCACTCCAGGGTCTTCACCAGGAAAACTCAAGGTGGGAATCACAAAGAGTCAGACACAACTAAACTCACTGAACCACAGCACTATACATAAAAAAATACACATACACAAACAGATAATTTCAAATATATAAAGCTTGACCTGATCCTCTATTCTCTAACATATAGTTCATAGGTTTAAATGGCACAAATTGTTTTCTATCATCATAAGAGTAAAATAATGTTTTTCCTATCTGGAAATTTCAGAAGGTTATCCTCCCATACAGTTTCAGGGGAACTTACAATCTGAGAACCTGCAAAGGGGGACATGTATCAATTATAAATATGTGAAGAGGTTTTTCCTAAATACGTATTGTTTCATCTAGGTTGATATGGTTTAAGCTTGATAGAGTTTTCCTCTACTTTTGGAGGGAGGGAAGGGAGAGGTGAGGAAAGGTGTGAGAGAGCTCACATTATTATGCTACTATACCATGGAATCATGAAAGAAACTAATGAATTGGGTTAACTCGTTTGAAATAGTGAAAAAAACCTTCCCCTTCCTCTGTTGTAGGAATCAAATACTAACAAAATATAAACAATGTGATATCCTGGGAGCAAATCTATTTTGTGTTCAAGTTGTAAGCATAATGAATTCATCCAGGGGGAACGTAAGCTGCTTCAAAGTGTGGAGTATTCTGTTCTCCAACAGAGAACACAGTTCTTTGACCATGGTAGGTACTTAATAAACGTTTGTTGAATTGAATCTAACTGAATTTGCCAGAAAACCCATACTCCTACCTAGGAAAAAAGCTAGAAGTGTATGAAATGCATTTTTCCAATCATTTTCTTCATGATGAACATGAAAATTTATAATATGAAAATACGCTGCTAAGTGAACTTCATTTTCACTCTGAATTCATTCTGTAACCTCAAATTAAATGGCTCTTCTAAAGCAATCCCACTGATTATAGGAACCTGTTAACTGTGATCACAGTTATTCAGTTAGATATTTACAGACGTAAAACAACTTATACTATCATTAATGTTTCAAAAATAGGAATTAATAATAGTTATTTCATTTTATCATTATATTTCAGCCCATTTTGATTACAGGAAACCAAACATAACAGCTATGCAAATTTTTAGAAATGTTACACTTATTAATAAATAGGGGATTATGAGCTCAAATTTCCCCCTAGAAACTTGAAATCTCTATGGAGGCAGGGACCAAGGTGTAAAGAAACTCTAAGAATGTGACCAGGGTTGAAGTGGCACCTGCTCAGGAAAATAATTTGTCAAATTTTCACTGTGAGCATTTGTACAATATGAAACTGGCAAATGTTAAAAAATCAAAGTATTATTTATCGTGGTTTTTTTTTTAATTGACTAAACTCTAAACTTAAAGTAATGAAGAAAATGTGAATAATACAGATAAAACTTACAATTATATCATGTGAACATTTTTTTTTCTTGGAGAGCTGATTTTTAGACACTTACTAGCTTATGTCTGGTGCTCCCAACCTTTAATATAGTGTTCTCCACACAAGAAGTGCTTCATAAATGATTATTGAATTAATGAGTGAATAATCATTGTAGAATAATGGAAATAGAAAGAATATGGAGAAAACAATCCAGTTTATCTCCATGCACTCCCATCTGCAGAGGAGAACAAGGTCAAACAGTCTAAAATTGATGTAGATCTTTATTAGGTTTAAAATAATTCAAATATCTCCCTTAATAATACAAAAATTTGACCCTCCTTGGAATGGAATATAGTCATACAAACTAGATATTACTTCTTATGGCATTATAATATAAAATATATTTATAATTTTATATAATAAAAGTACTTTCTATACAGAAAATCATACATTTTTACAACATAAAGGAGTTAAAAGGTCATCTAATCTAATCTCCTCACTTGATGGATAAGGAAAGTGAGCCATACAAATGTAATTAGACCAGAAATGCTCAGGTAGTGATTGGCAAATCCTGACCTAGAATGCAAGTATCCTGATTCTCCATCTATTGATTGCTTTCCTACACCAACAGTTCTCTAACATTGTGGTTTCATCACCCATTTACACTTTTAAAAATTATTGTGGGTCATATTGTTCTATACTTACCATATTAGAAACTAAAAATCTTTAGATTGATTGCAAAAATAGTTCTGATATTACAGAACCCATGAAAGAATCTCAGAGATTCCCAGAGATCCCTGGACCACACTTTCAGAACCTACATCAACTCATCTTTCAAAGATGTTTAAAGACATCCACAGCAACAGATTCTAGAAAGGAAGCCCTCTTTGCAAAATAAAATGTCATTAATAATTTGAGAAATTTAAGAGAATAAGTCCATTCTAATATAAGCTCACATTCTCATGTCTATCTCCTTATGAACACTAAAGACAATACATGTTGCACATGTAGATTAGTATACAACCCCCCTTCAGTCTTATATAGTGATCTTGCCATGCTAAGAGTCATGCATAGCTACTATCAGTAACCTAAGACAGAACCTTTCAGTTACTTGGATTTCAGACTTATTGACTTAATGTTTTGTGGTTGGTAAGCATATGAATTGTTTCTCATTTGTGGCATATTGGGAGATCTTTAAAATTTTATTGGGCAATGTGACCAATAAAATTACTTATCACCATTTAAAAAAAAAAGGGTGATTAAAAATAAAGCTCAGATCATTGAAGAGAAATTCTATGAAAGTGTTCAGTTCCAGAAAGGGCAGGAGGTAGGAGGAAAACTCCTCACACCGCATACTGTGTGGGAAGATTCAGTGTTTACCGGCAGAACTCTCTGCTAAATCCAGAAACCTATATTCATAACGTCAGAGGAAAATTAACTAGAGCTTTAAAAGGGCTAAAAAGGTAGAAAGCATCCAGGACAGCTAATTTCACCATATTCTCCCCTGATTTATGTTGATATGAAAAATTTCTCACCAAATAAATTACTTTAACCCTTTTTTTTTAACATAGAATATCTATGGATAATCACATATCTCAAAAAAAAAAAAAGACAACACACCCTTCGTGAAATTTCAGCCTGAGTATAAATATAACACCTGGTTTAGTTCTAATTTCAAAACATTTTTATATTTTATTGACTAAAAAATCTTGTTGTTTTTTTTCTAAAAGAATCATTTGGCATTATCTTTGACTGCTAAAACATGTAATTCTTTGAAAAGCTGCATTGCAGACAAGTTTCCAGCCATTAAATAGTTTCAAGGCAAATGTAGAAGGCTGAGTTCTGCCCATTTGAAATGGTACACATAAACCAGCTGTGCAACTGTATAAAAAGCTCATGGGTCCCTTAGGAGCCACAGAGAGAACTTTATGACTGCAAGTGGGTGTCTGTTCTAGTTTTACTAACACTCAGTAATGTATGCATGAAATCACATCCAGTATGGTACTTATGTGCTGGGAAAACAATGTCGTCTGCTTCCTTTTCCTTGGTAATTTATACCCTATATACACCAGTAACTTCATCCTGAAAAGAAAAGCCTACACAAGAAATATTGAGTTTAGGGAACCCCTTTTACTTGGAATAAAATAACTAGACACTATTAGAATTATTTGGAGGAACTGATCTATGCATTAACACAGTTAATGATATTTGTTCAAAATAACAAGAAGAATAACAAATCTCTTTACAAAACTAAAATGTTATTTTCTGACCAGTTTAGTACTGGCTAAATTCCATAGGAAAATGTGTGTTTTCAGCTTCTGTACTAAAAGTTGGCCTGACTGCTTTTGGAAATTTGCAAACAAAGAGTGGGTGAGGAAACACCCCAGAAAATAAGCAATAGGCTTCTTCTTTTGCTAACATTTTCACAATCTGGGAATAATCCTAATTGAAGTATCTTCCTAACTTCTCCACTCCAACAAGCATAAATGACATTGTGGTGCATGCCATTGCTCTACTCAACAAACTACACTGGCTCCCTATTACCTCTTGCACAGGAATTCTTAACCATATTTATGTCTTGGACACTGTGGTCAGGTGAAGCCTACGTACCCGTTCTTAGAATATTTTTTTAAATATATAAAATGAAATATGTAGGACTACACAGAAAAATGGTCATATTGGAATATAGTTATAAAAATGTAACCAAACAATACAACAAAAACCAAGTTCACTGACCCCAGGTTATGAATCCGAATTCTAGAATAGATAAAAAATAAATTTGATTCTTTGACATTTAAAACTCCTCACAACCTAGTCTCTTCCTATCTTTCAGTCTTCTTCCAATTGATTCTCTTCTACTTATATTATCACCCAGACTGGCCTATTTGCTAGTCCTTACACATGGCATTCCTCATCCATCTCCATCTATCTCCATACTTTTACTTAGGTTGTTTCCTATGCCTACAATGCTCTCCCTCCTCACCTCTACATCTTAGTTTCTATGACTTCCTTTGATAGTTAGCCTTCCTTCTATAGGGTGTCTTTCATAGTCTCCCCTACTGTTTCCCTAGGACATTGCCTTCCATCTATTCATATTTCCCATTATTCAAGTGCTGCCTTCCTCTATTAAAATGTAAGTGCCCTGAGAGCAAGAATGGTAATTTTAACTTCCTTTGCAGCTTAGTACAGTTGTGGGCACATAGTAAAAACCTAATAAATGCTTGGTGGCTAACTAAAATAGACATATAGTTTTCTAAGTTTCTCATAGAACTGAATTCTCTGAATAGTTTTTCATATGAGTTAAGAAAAACTGAGTATTGGTTCCCAAAGAAGGAAGACACTGAAGAATCTGAAACATTTGTTTTAGAGACTGAGAATTTACAAATTGGGTCCAAAGGCAGTGCTATATCTACTCTAAAAAATGAATGATATGAAAAACAGATATAGTGCTAAAACTGGATGGTTTTTGAGGTAAAAGGAAAGTAAATGTGATGCCCCTCTCTGCCAGCATGCAAATGATTTCAAATAATGGCCATTTCTGTACTTTGTCATTAGTATACTCCATTTCAATTCACAGACATTTCTTAAATAAGGCATGGGGAAGCCACACTGTTCTAGGCTCTAGAAATTCAAAGTAGTTAGATCTTATTATCAAGGAAGCTTGTGCTCAATGGATGAGGAATGACTTTTAGATAGACTAGTATGATTCAAAGAAAGCTCTTATGGGGGCAAAGCAAAGGTCTTGACAAAATGCTCCATGAACGTCTGAGGTAAGAGAAAAGATTTTTAGCTGGATCAAAGAAACCTGTATGAAGAATATAGTCATTGAGTTGACCTTTGAAGAAATAATAATTTCAGCAGTTATTGATGAGGAGGATGCGTATTCCTGGCACGGTAAAGAGGCATATGCAAATTGACAAAGGTGGGAGCCATTAGGTTGATATTAGGGAATAGCTGGCAGTCTATATTGAAAATATAAGACATTGAAAATATGAAGATCAAGTAGTATAAATTAAAATTGGGATACTAGATGAGAAGCAGATTGTGGGAGGCCTTACATGTCAGGGATTTCCATTTGGTCAGATAAGCTAAAAAGAAACACCAAGGTATTAAAGCAGGGACTATTATGGTTAGATCTGTGCATTAAGGAAAATTATTGGCAGGGGTATGGAGAATAGAATAAGTATGTTTGGCAGGAAAGGAGCCAGTAGATAAAGAGAAGAAATGATGGATGAAGTGAATGTCTATCTAGGAAGAGATGGTAAGGATGGGATCCAGAGCAGAAATACAGAAGAAATAAGACAATCACTTCCTCCAGGATGGGAACAAGGAATGAGACATAAAAACAGAGAAGTCTGTATATATGAAGAAAGACCCATAAAGGACCTTGGGATGGATGATCACACCCTTCTAAATAAAGTAGCAGACAATATCATTCTCTAAGAGAGAGTGGGTAAAGGATAGGTTTGGGGAACCTAAGGAAAGTAGAGAAGATTTAGGACTACTCTTCAGAATGTGACAGGGAATAAATCAGGAATTAATTAAAGTATCCCTGTATATAGGTAAGGGCCTAATTGAATCTAGATAACATTAATTTGTTGTTGTTTTTAATAAGTACTAATAAGTGAACCAATCTAAATAAACAAAAGAATTGCTAGATGTTTAGACATGAATAAATCAAGAGAAAAATAAATATATAAACATAGGTAGATAACAAACAGCTTCTCAAAATTAAATTCACAAAACCTCAATTGGATTCAAGCAATCTAATAATTCTATCAGATCAAAATATATAGAAACATAAAGAAACTACTGATCAGGAAAGAAAAAAAAGTAGGCTCATTGTAGGATGGCCTGTCTTTTACTTTGATTTTATGAAGTTACTTGGTCTTTCAGTATATTGTGCCAGGTCACACTATTTTCAATGCTCACTTTGAACTACTTACTCTAAAAGAAGTCCTTTTACTTTCCTTTGTATATGGCACACCGTACGATGCTCACACCTGGGCATCTGTCCTAACTCCTGCACAGCTGTGCAGGGCAATCACCTCATCTCATCACAAGCCTTGGTGCCCTCATGATTTGGGTCATGCCTATCACAAACTATGTTTCACAACAATACAATGTGATACAGGACCATAACATTCAAGCTTTGTATTTCTTAACAATAGGAAAATTAGCAGACATATCTCCAGCTGCTGCCCTTGTCTAATAATGGAAGAACAGGAATGTCATTATTTTTGAAGCATTTCATCATTATACATCAATAAACCTACTTATAGTTTTTTCATCCTTTAAATTCTTTTCTTGATGCTTTTTATTCAGATACATCATCATTTTCCAAAAAAGTCAGCTCCAAGAGAACCTATTTATTTGAGCAGGAAGTAAAACCTATTAAGCAAAACTGCCTAATATAGTGACTAATACCTGTAACTTCTATTTTTGTTTTTTATGGTTTATTGTTTGTTTATAGAAAGAAAAAAACGTGTTTTAACAAAGTAATTTGTCCATTAGTATTTTCTTTTATGATTATTTTAAATCTTCATTCCAAATTTATAAGCTCAGTTGTTTTAGGTGCATACAGAAATTAAATTTAAATAAATTATTCTTTGTCCTTAAAGAAAATGTATTTTATTAAAAAGTTTGCTCTGTTATAGTGCATAGACATTAGAAAGAATTGTTATTGAACATTAAAAAAAGAAAATATATTTTAAAACAATGGATAACAATACTATGGTGTTATCTATACATATAATTGCCTCTCATGAAAGGACCCCCAAATTCATCCCTATTTATTCTGTTGTGACTCTTTGTATTTGTTCTTAATGTGAAGTGGATTTTGACCATAAAAGTAGATGCTTTAAAGGGAACAAGGATAGTGTTATTTCCTGTGAACACTTTACCACTGTTAGCTAAGGCTCTGTGAAAATAGATTAAAGTATGCCAAGACAATCATCTCCTTTTTCTAAATGGGGAAACAAACAAAAGGAAGAAAACAACATTCCCTAATCCCTCAACTATATTTACTTCTAGAATTATATATTTATGTGTATATATAATATTTTCTATTAATTGATGACTAAGATAAAACATAAAATCACTAATGGAAATACAAAAATCAACCCCATATTGTTTTTATTCCCAATAATATCAATCTACTTAGTTGATACTATAAACAATTAATTAAAAGTAATTAGAGTTTGGGCTACTTTATCACTCTAGGCTCACTCTAGTGGAAATAACAGTAAGTAATGAGATAACCAAAAGGCGGACAGCAGGAGGTAGAAGGAGGAAGAAGGGGCCAAGAAAATATATAAACCAAGTAATCAGCTCATAAATAATAACAGTAAAAAGAATCTCACTATATAAAGAACACTATGGTGTTGAGAAGTAGGGAAAATAAGAGTTTTTCAAGGAGAAAGGAAGCAATGTTTACATACTTAACTGGCTTGATAGTTTTCAATGAACTAAATAATACCTAGCCAATTCAAAAAATACATATTAAATCAAATTTGCATTTAGACACTACCATTTGAATAAAACATCAAATAGAATTTCTAATGGATGCTAGGTCCGAACCCACAGCCCATAGATTTCCTGTAAAAAGAACTCCTGACAAAGTCTGGAACAGTGAAAGCCACGCAGCAACACAGTGAAGGAGATTTCCATTGCAGAGAGCCCTGAAAAAGTGACCGCAAAGGTACCCCTGGAGGGGAGCAGAGTCCTGTGCTGCTGAGCGCTCCCCTCCCCCCCGGCCCAGGCCGTGGAGCTCTGCCCAGCCACACGGCACTGACAGGAGCAGGCAGAGCCCAGCAGGTGGCAGGGACCTGAATCCCAGGGTGGCCTCGAAGGTCCCTCCACCCACGGATGCACAAGTCAGTGAGAGACACGGGCTGAGAGGGGAGCGGGGGATCTCTGGGACTCGGACCCCCTGGGAAGCGGCCGCTGCTGCAGAGGCTGAGGCAGCGGGGGCCAGAGACTCCCAGAGCAGGCTGGAGTTCCACCCCAGCTCCAATACAAAGGATCTCTGTATAAACCCCCTGAGGGAACTGAGCCTGAGAGGCGGCCCTGCCCCCACCTGAGAACCAGCAGATAAGCCCCCATTGAAGAGCAGTCAGGCCTGCCGCCAAAAGCCCTGAGGCTGGGGAGCAGCATTTGAATCTCAGACCCCAAGCACTAGGGCAAATCTAGGCCAGGGAGTGGAGAGGACTCTCAGAAATCAAGTAACTGGCTGGGAAAATGCCCCGAAAAGGGAAAAAAACTAAGACCATAGAGGGCTATTTCCTT
>CM053771.1:322261802-322365451 GCA_028658325.1 Potorous gilbertii | reverse complement strand
GAGGGCAGATTGGTGATATGGGTAATTAGAATGTCCAGTGTATTGGGGAGGGAGGAGGGGACAAATGGGGAGAAAATTTTGGAACCCAAAATCTTGTGAAAATGAATGTAAAAAGTTAAATAAATTTAAAAATAAAAAATAAAAAACAATTTAAAAAAAAAAGAATTTCTAATGAAAATACAGTCCATAACTTGTGGGAATGAGATAGTGTGACTAAAATAAATGAAATGGACTCTATACATTTCTTTTCTGGTTTTATTTAACTTTAATGAAAATGAATGATAAATGGAAAATGTTCACCTTTTCTTCCCTTCCTGTTCAAGTTATATTGTTAACTCATCTCCACAGGACTTTGTCTACCATGCTACTGGAACCTTTTTACCCTGAAAGCTTACTCGAATCCTGCTCAATTTCTTATATTGGAAAGTACCACCCCTGCATAATCTCCCTCTTACTAGCAAGATCCTCCCAGAACCTCCAATTTAAGGAGAGGTCCAGGCCGACAATGTCTTCATTTCTCTGCTTTCTTGCACTGCTAATCCATCTCTACAGGACTCCCATAGTTAGCCTCCATTTTCAGTTATGTATTCCCCATTAAAATGTAAGCTCATTGGGGTCAGGAATTGTCTTTCTTTAAGCTTATATTTGCACTCCTCCTACTTGGCACTGCACCTGGAACCTAGTAAGCACTTAATAAATATTGGGTGACTAATTACACTACTAGAAACATACAAATTTTGTGTCTATATAACCTATGTGTACTAGATATTTATGCTTCACTATACACTGTGTAAACCAGAACTTGGTCTATAATTTTGAAAATGATGGTTTTTAAAATCAATCCTTTATCATAACAAATCTCATGAATAACAGAGTTTAACTGGTAGAGCACAGAGTGGATTTTGTAAATAAGTTGGTTCAGGAAGGATGAGGAGAAAGAAAAAGAGGAATGATGGACCATTTCTTTATAAATTGTAGTTAACATTAGATACTCGTTATTTCTTCTTTCTGTATACACAAAGAATTATATTCTACTAATTTCATCAGGATTACTGATGTATTATAATCCAATTTTATCAGTCTGTAGGCAATTCACAATATCTCCTTCCCCCAAATGGCACCCTCGTATAAAAATCACCATTTATCCTTCCAGTTACTCAGGTTTACAACTTTAAAAATCTTTGACTTTTTTCTCTTTCTCTTTAATTTCAAATTCAAATTAGTTCCCAAACTGTATAGATCTTGCCTCTGCAATATCTAATTCTTCCTTTCCATTGACATTGGAACTACACTAGGTCAGGCTCTCATCATATTTTCCCTAAACAAATGTAATAACCTTCCAATTCATCTTCTATACTCCAGTGTCCTATCTTCAAGCCATCCATTTGCTTCCATTTGCTTAATATTTCTAATGTACAGCTCTGATCTTATGATATCTCTAAAAATAAAAAATTCAAAATGTTTGTAGCAACAACAGCTAACATTCATATAATTCATTAATATTGCTTTATATAAAGCATTTATATAATGCTTTAATATTGTATAAAAGTACAATGATAGAAGATAGAATGTTGTACATGAGGAACAAGAAGGATGCCAGTATAGATGGATCATATATCATGTGTTGAAATCTCCTTGACCTTCTTAGAACTTGTCTCTGATATATTCCAGAATTTACTCATCGTAGTCATCATCATATATAGGATTGAATACTAAATACAATATACCTGATTTGGAATTACCACCAACGTGAATTAGAAGATATCACCTCCTTCTTTCTGGATACTATGAAAACTAATGACACGCTTACTTTGATTGGCAGCCACATTAACTATTGGATCCTCCTGGACTTGAGGTCTACTAAAGTATTCCCTTCTTTTTTTTTAACTACTGTATAACAATATTATCTCAATCCTGCACTATGTAGCAGGATTGTTTATTTTTCAACTTTTATTGAGAATTAACATTTCTTAAAGATAAATCTAGTTTTTTCCTTCCATTATTGCAGATAGTTCATATCCATTTCAGATTTCATTTTTGTCATCCTGCACATTAGCTCTCCTTTTCTTTATGATAAGCAAAATTATAAAGTAGGTAAAACTATTTTAATATCTTCATTCTCCCTTCCATCCTATTTTCTATCCAAGCATACTTTCATGAATAACTATTTTCACAATAAACTATTGTGTATGACATAAAATCATGTAATGAAGAAATTAATTCTTAAAGAGTTCTTACACTTTAATGGTAACAAAGGTTGGGTTTTAGCAAAAAGAACATAATTCCAATCTTGGTGTGATGAGGAATAGAAAACTGATGAAGAATTTTTAGAACAGTAAATGCTTCCTGGAAATTATAGCACATGACAATTGCTTACTCATAAACCTACCCTTGAAAATTTGAAAAGGACTCCTAAGAACCAAATTGAGTTAAGCAACATTTTGCCAAATCTGTTGAACACAAAATATAATGGCAGCCTTCATTGTATCACCAGGTCACCAAAACGTTTATGGCTGATGTGGTTCTCTGTGCATTAGTTCACAATTATAACAATGGTGCCTATAAATAGGCACAAAGTCCCTATAAATAGGGGCTACTAGCTGCTTCTTTTCTGATATACAGAGCTAAGAGTTGTCCTAAGAGGATCAGTTCATATAGCTAACTAGATGATGACAACCTTTACTGATAAAAGGCCAAAATTACATTTGAATCTAGCAATATAGAGATAAAGCATTCTATAACCTTTATTGCCATCTCATAGCTCAAACAGTTATTTTACACTTCCATAAGTTAAGCAAAGTACCTGCTTTGCATACACACATCCTTCTTAAAAGGGGACTAACATTCAAGTCTGCTTGATGTTAATGGGAGTCAGCTATCTAAAATTCTTTTTCCTACTTTAAAAAATATATCACTCCCATTTCTATTCTTTTCCTATATTTCCTGAATAAAAGTATACCAATTCTTCTATGTTGCTTTTTAAAAAACAGATAAAGGTCCATCTCTCATGCTATATTAAATCCCCAGTTTTAAACTGCATTAAATGTAAGTACAATACATATGTTGCATACATGGAGCTCACAGAGTAACTGACAGAAATTGTGCATATAAGAACAATATAATTAGACTTTCTGAATGCTAACATTTGGCCTAAGGAGAAATTTTTTTTCCATCAAATGATCTTCTCCAATGTATTGTAAAATAGGTAGCCAAAATGCTTTCATAACCTAAGGCATAGCATTATTTGCAATAATGCAAATTAAAATTAGGCTTTTTGCTATTTGTTGAGATTACCATGCACTGAAAAAAAATTAAAATCTGAACCATTTAGATAGGTAAGTCTTGAGCAGTACGCAAATGATACAACTGAGCCTATGGCTATGTATGGCCTAACAGCTGTAACTTGATGACCTATCCAGATGGCTGCATAATCAATTCAGGGTAGTGTGGATTGAGCAGCAGGGAGTTTATGTGAAGGGGCCTGATGTTATGTTTTGCTTGCCATAGGGTCACAGGCTAAATGAATCCACCTTCCTTCAGCCAATTCTTAAATGTACTTTAAAATGTACTTTAAAAAGTCATAATTTGTCTACCAGGTTATGAGATAACTATTATAGATAAAAAATTAAATAAAGTTATTGATGTAAAAGAGGGGATATAGAATCTTTTAAAATTTATATACTGAATACTATTATTAAGCAGAATCAAGAAATTCTGTGGAAGTATTGATTGTATATTAATTAAAATGATAGATATGTATAAAACCAGTCATGGATGTCTATGTGACCAAACCTAAAATTTATCCTTCCCAAATCAAAGGAACAGAAACTTTCATACTTCAATCTATTGACTCATTGAAATTGATTCTAAGGTTTAGTTTTGTTCAAAGAAGACTTTGGGAAATCTGGGTATTTAAACCTCATTTCAATTTCTCTCTATGGATACAAGAACACATTCCCAGTCATAAATTTGCATGGCAACTTCAAACAGATTTGGACCCAATGGAAAAAATGGATGGCTAAATACAGAATGTCCACCTGTTGGAAACTATAAATATGAAACATAAAAAGGGCAAAGTTGCATTCCATATGTGACCAAGTCGAAGGTGAGTGTCAAGAGGCAGGAAACCAACACTAACCTTTAGAGGAGCGGAAGTGTTTACTGGGTGCTGTGAAGCCTCTTGTCCCATGCACATTAACAGCAGCCACTCGGAACTGGTACCACCTGCTAGGTCTTATGTCAGACAGTTGAACTCTCTCATCAGTAGTCTGAAGGGGAAAATGTCATATCACACACAGGCTCTTTTTATTCTGCCATGTCAATTTGGTTTATTCAGATATCTACCAACCAGTTGGCCAACGCACCTCAGTCTTGACCTGTGAAACCTTTGACCTTCTAAGTAAATACTTCTAATCATGTTCAATTATAGAAACTGGGGTCAGAGATCAAAAGAAGTCTTAGGACTGCAGAACTTCTAGGGGGGAAAACTGAGTAAGCTGAACTCTTGCTATTGATACTTCATATCAAGAACTTGTTAAAAAAAAGTCTTAAGTATTGATGCTTCATAACGAGATCACTGAAAGCAAGTTTTGTAATATTTAGATGCTGTTTTATTTATTTGAATAAGAAGTTCATAAGATACACCTATAAAGTATTCACTATTATATTAGAGGCCAGAGTAAGAGCACATTCATCAATTAGAAGATAGAGTTTACCTAATAAAAATGAAACTGGAGACTTTAAAACTTTGGATTTTCCTACATGCATAATTATCTTTTGTAGGGGGTAATTAATAAATTAATAATTTGCTTTATTTAATCATGGTTGTAGCACACAGGAAATATGATGCACAGCCTACCCTGGACAGAGCTCAAGAAGACTTACTAAGATAACTCCACATGATGTCTACTCTTTAACATTCACATTTTACGTTAACATTAAGATTTAACACTCAGAGATGATAAAAAAAATGTGCCTTTCCTCCACAAAATACCCCTTGTTGAATATGAGAAAAATAAAGCATTTAATTTCTACTTCTAATTGTAACTTTATGCCTACAGTTCTAGGAATGTGCAGCCATCCATTTAAATTTCAAGAAATCAGTGTAGTTGGCGCTGGTTTTCATCTACACCTGGTGCCTCAGTGCAAACATTGGTAGCAGGGATTCTTAATCTGAAATTTTCAAAAATATTTTAAAAATTATATTTAACCAATCGATTTGCTTTGTAATCCTATTCATTTTATTTTAGGCATTTAAAAAACAGTCTAAGGAATCTGTAGTCTATTAAATTGTCAAATAAATCCATGATGTTAAATCCCTGATCTGTAGGTATGTACTTGCTTAATTATAACTGATCCAAAAGATGGATACATTTCTTTGAAACACAGAAAGTCTTTTTTAAAAATCTTATTAAATTACTTGTCAAGCATTCCAATTACCCGTGGAAGTCACAGACAAAAGAAGGCACATAACCATTCCTACTTGATTTCAGAATGTACTTTGGAAAAATTGGAGATTTAATCTTTCCTGAAAACAACCTGAAGCTTGAGAAATGAGATAAAAAGATACATGCATATACACTATCTATAGCCAGAGCTTTCTATATGCATACACACACATAAACAAGTACAAGATGCAAAAGCAAGGTAGGAGAGGATTTTGTCTGAAACAAAACATCAGAGTTTTTTTAGTGTATTGAATGATCAATAAATCAGCAGTGAAATAGAGCAGCCAAATAAGCTGATACAATCAAGCACTATATAGACAGAGTCCAGGGATAATGGAGTCCGAGTCCCACTGTACAATGCCTTTGTGCGAACACAATCAGAGTATTCTAGACAGCTCTGCATAGCAGAGTTTAGAAAGGATATTAATGAGTTGGAGGATATCCAGAAGAGGGCTATCTAAACGGTGAAAGGCCTTGAATCCATGCCATATAAGGATCTGCTGAGGCAACTAAAATAAGTATTATACAAATTTAAGAGAGATGTTGTATCCATGGAAGAGGGAGGAGACTTATTTGAACCCAATGGGGAAAACTAGGACCTGCAGGCAGAAGTTACACAAACGCAAATTTAGTCTAGATTTAAAAAAAAAACCAAAAAACTTCCTAATAAACAGATCTTTCCAATACTCTAATAGGCTGGTTTGGAAAAGTAGTTGGTTTCCATTCATGGAAAGCCTTTAAGCTCAAAAGACCATTTGCAAAGTATTTTTAGTGGGTATTCTTTTGGTCAGATGAAGTGGAATTTGTCTTTAAAGTTCCTTCCAATTATGAAATCCTTTCTGTGATAAATCTTCTTGAAATTATAAAGAAATAACCAAGAAAAAAAATCTGGCAGACTGATACAAATATCTTCTCATGCAACATGGACATGCTCACATACAGAGACATATACATATATGCATTTCATAAAGCATAGAATTATGTTCACAGCATCAGATGGATGCCAAGGAAGCATTAGTTCTGGTCTTCACTAGGAGGAAAAAAGAATTCTGTAAAGAGACTAAATAAATTACCATTCACCCAGTTACAATGATTAGCCCTTCAGACTTTGATGGTTGAGAGAAAAAGGCACATAGTTGTTCCAGGGCATATGTAATATCCACCAACAAAACCTTCCTGAGAAATTTTATTTGCTATGAACTAGAGAAAGAAGAGAGTTGGGTTGGGAATTTTGTGAATAAAATTAATATTCTGTCATTTATGTTAAATTAGTTTTAGAGAAATATCACACTTCTCCATGTTGTTTTTTGGTTTTTTTGGTTCAGATCTGTAATTTCCTTGGTGTAAGGCAGAGATATCACACATACATATAAACAACTGCTTCATTATGGTCCATGACACTTGCAAGTATGCCCCCAACCAGATTAAAATGTAATTGGAATTTTTATTTATCAAAGCTATAATAGAACATGGATAATGTTAATATGTGGTTTTCTAAGTGAATATGCAGTCCCCAAGGATGCTACTGTTTAGTTTAGTGATTATCCCTTTTCTACTCAGGTTTGGCTTTACTGGTATTGGATGAGGAAACTCCCCTCACCAAGGACTGCAAATACTCTGCTAGAGTGTTGCCTGGGGGCACCGAGAGGTTACTTGCTCAGGGTTACACAGTCAGTATGGGTTAGAGGCAGGGCTTGACTATAGGTCTAACTCTGAGGCAAACTCTGTATCCATTGAGCCATGTTCCCTCTTTTGTCCATATTGAAATCCTTAAATTCTTCCTTATTCTTCAAAGATAACATTTTTCAGAAAAGAAACTAGCTCATTAAAAAAAAATCTCATATAAAAGAAATTTCTCTAGTCACTGCAAAGAGAGGGAGAGGGAGAAAAGGAGAGAGCAGGAGAGGAACAGAGAGACAAAGAGACAGAGAGAATAGACAGAAAGGCAAGGGCCAGAGGGAGAAAGAGAGAGAGAGAGAGAGAGAGAGAGAGAGAGGGAGAGAGAGAGAGAGAGAGAGGGAGGGAGGGAGGGAGGGAGAGGGAGAGGGAGAGAGAGACAGACATGTCTATAGACATAAGTGCAGTGAATTCACTCTAGCTGGTAAAAAAAATCATGAATCAGCTCCACATTCAAAATATATTTTTCTTCCCCTCCATTTATTTTCTTGCAGCTGGTAGCCCATTTAACAACTCTTTAAGGGAAAAAAAAATATTTTGCTTTCCTCATCAACAAGGGAGAGAAGGAGGAAGCAATGTTAAGATAAACGTCTGGAGCACTGCCATCCAGGTGGGCCATCGATACTTTAAGAAACACACCGAAACAAGGAAAGCACTTAGTCAAGATTTATGATCTGTTGGCTGCTTCCCATTAAGTAGTTTGGGGATATGCATCTCACACTTATTCATCTCAGATCCTCTGGAGTGAAAAAAGTCTAAGTTAAACAGAAATGGGAAAGTCATGAGACAAATTTTCAAATTTAAATTTACCAGTTCAACCTATGTTATATTGCTTATTTACAATAGGTTTCAATTTGACTTTCAAGGAAACATAACTCTTAGAAGAAATGAATTTCTATTATTCAGATAGTGTATTTTTCTATTTCTTCATAGAAATAATTTGACAGATCAGGAAGAGACTTTAAAGACTACCTAGTCAAATCCTCTCATTTTACAGATGAAAAAACGGGAGCCTACAGAAGAGAGGGAAGTGGTCCTATGGTCACAGAGCTAGGACTGGCTTTATAGATTCAAATCTTGCCTCTGATGATTCTTATCTGTATGACACTGGGCAAGTCACTACAATTTTCTTGGACCTCAGTTCACTCACATGATGAAGGACAGAGCCTTTATGTTCACTTTCAGCCCTATCTGAGATCCTGTGGTTCAAGACTCAAATCTAAGTCTCCCAACTCCATGTCTACTGTTTCATCTACCACACCATAAAGAGCTAAGCCAACGTTTAGTTTTTTGTTTTCATTTTCCATTCTTCTGTATTGTCTCTTCCTCTGATTCCATGTGTTACTCTTTTAGCATCTGATATTCCATACATCAGTAGTAAGAAGTACCTTGAATGAAGGTAAACTTTTATGAGAGTAGTAGAAGTGCCCCCCCCACAAAAAAATCTGCCATAATGAACTAACCTGCGCCACAGTCTGCCAGTTTGTAGCATCATCCTCACTAGGATGGATTCCATAATTCCATCTCCTCTGTACCACATAGATTACAGGCTCGATTGAAATATTAAATTTCGAGGACCACTTAATCTCCAGCTGTCCCGATTGAAGCTCTATAAATCGTAACTCTTTCCTGGGCTTCAGAGGAACACCTGAAACATGACAACATAGAAAAATATGTCAATTAAAACAGTCTGTATGTGACTTCAGCTGAGGTGAGCATTTAAGAAGGAAAACACATCAAAGGGAAGAGCTAATCTTAAATCAATTGGTATTCAGTTCCCCTAATAAAAGTGGCTCCTAAATATCAATGTTTTATTATTTAAAGTATCTGACACAAAGATAAGTCTATGTCATGGTAAACCCTTTGCTTTCCTTGTTGTTTTAAAAATGTTGAAACTGATTCATGAATCTGAAATAATATCTTCAGTCATTCTTTCTTAGAGGTCAGTCTTTAGAACAGGATCGCTTTTGATAGTTGTCTTGGTAAAGATTAATAATCAGTTCACATAATGTTAAGGAAGGGATTGTATTATCATTTCTTCTCTTTCAATTTCTTAAGGTTCTACTGATAAACTAAAAATGGTGGTAATATAAGACATAATTCTCAGGTTAAGTTCAATTTCATTATAATACCTATGCTACTATTCTAAAAAACAAGACATATATATATATATATATATATATATATATATATATATATATATGTAAAAGATTCTAATAAAATGAAGTAGTAAATAAGGAGATTGTAGAACATTAATTTAATTTTAATTGGCTAACTAGTTAAGTCTGGACAATCAGCAAAATAATAAATTAAGTCCTGCTTAATTTAGTGTTTGCTAAATTCTAAAGTATAAATACACCAAAAATGAAACCATCAGACCATAAGTTAATTTTTACAATGACTTTGTTCCAAGCACACTCCTACCTATACCTAAATAAGAATATACATTACAACATTCCCAACAAACCTCTGTTTAAAGATGTCTAATGAGGGGGAAGCTACACTATGTGTTGAAGCAGTCCATCCACTTTGGGAAAGTTTTTCCTGACATCAAGCATAAATGTGTCTCTATGCATCTTCAACCCACTGACTCTTGGTTCTCCTGTCTAGGGCCAACCCTGATAAACCTGATCCCTCTTCCATATGACAGTCCTTCAAATACTGGAAGAAAGCTATAACGCCTTCTTTCATCCTCTTCCCCTTTTTCCCTGATCTCTAATTCTTCTCTTTTCCATGTTTAAATCACTTGCTCTTTTTTGACAGTATGGTATGGGGAGGGGTGGGGGGAGGATAGAACTTTATCATGTAAACAAATAGATAGTACAAATTAAGGGACAGGGATAGTGAGTAATTTATATTTTTAATCTGCTTTATGTCTAAAAATTTTTAACTGGAAAAAAGTAAGAAGACTGTTCATTTTCTTAAATTCACAAAGCACCCCCTCTGTGTTCTAGAAATAGACCATTCCCTGTGGCACTCCAATGCAGTAATCCTTTACAGTAAATAAAACTATAGCAAATACTGTAGCTGCTGAAGAAATCTGAACTCATCAGCAGTAAATCCCAGCACCCAAATCCCGCTCTGAAAGGTTTTAATCTTGGATATCATTCAGCAAACAACAGTCTTAATCTAATGTAATGAGCATCATGGGCTATGTCAGTTCAAATTTCTTCATTTAAAAATCTCTCTTTAATTATGATATACAATAATCCTGCAATTTGCATGTTAAGAAAGCTTCCATCTGCTTTGCATTAGGGTTAGTTGGATTCACTTGATTGGAAGTAACTCAACCTCTCTGGTGTATGTAATTGTGTGCAGATGGATCCCAACAGTACAAACAACTGAAGCCTGTACAAGTGCATTAGAGTCTACTTTTGTAGAATGAGTATCATCAATTTCATAACCAGATGTGTACATCTAATCACTACTTGATGTGCTTTTCATTACGTAAATTATGAGGCTTTTTCATTATTCTTGGACAAATTAGTTTTCTGAAATCTATCCTCTTCTGCTGAAGAATTTTTCAAGTCTAGCTGTAATAATATGATATCAAAAATGTGCTAAAATAATTTTTCTTAAATCACAAGTGAGTTTCAAGTACTCTAGTATAATCGAAGGGAGCAGGAACCTGCTGGTTTTTAAATGCTAAACATAGTCTGTATTTATAGAGCAGTGGAATAATCAGTACAAACCAGATATGGATATGATTTGATTACCCAAGTATTTTTTTTATTTGCAAAACTAAAAAGTACTATTTAGTAATATTAAAGTATATTTTACTAATTCAGTGATTGACTACCATTTAAATCTCAGGCTTCTGAGATTATGTAGCACAATCATTCCAGATTAGAAATGAGGAAACTGAGGCACAAAGGAGTTCAATATTTTTTCCTTTGGTAAAATATAAGCTCTGTGAGATTAGAAATTATCTCATTTTTGTCTTTGCATCCCCAGAACATAGCATGATGTCTGGTTCAGAATATGTATAAGGATGAATATATAAATAAATGTTCTTTAATTAATTAGCTGATGTCCCAAAGTCAAATAGGGAGAAATAGAGAAAAAAACATTAAGGACCTACTATTATATGTCAGGTACTTTAGTAAGATGATTAGATAGATTAGATAGATAGATAGATAGATGGATGGATGGATAAATGGATAGATTTAACTTATATTTAGTAAGTAAGATATGTGCAAAAATAAATACATATGTGTGTATAATCTGATTTTCAAAACATCCCTAGGAGGTAGGTGCTAATACTATCCCCATTTTACATTTAAGGAAATTAAGGCAGTCAGAGTGATGTGCCCAAAGTCACAAAATTAATGTGTGAGGCTGAATTTGAATTCAGGTCTTCCTAAATCCAAACTCTGTCCTGTTTCTGCTACACTACCTCTCTGTGCAGTAAAATAGCAGTTGTGATTGGTACCCAAGACTTCTGACTTCAAATCAAGTTCAGGTTTTTCTCTTCCCCCAAGACAAAATATCATTTCTTTATGCTAGTTCATAAATATAACAAATATTTCCCCAAAATTATAATTGATTAACATTTAAATCCCTGGGCCATTTGTTCTAAGTGTACATGCAATGGAACATATATGAGTCTTTGGCATTTATATTGTAATATTTCAAGTCTCCATGATATAAGTGATGGGACTGATCCCATCATTGATGTGAATTACATCAATTACAGATCTTCAATGCCTTAGTAGAGGGTCATCAAGAGTTGTGGCAAAAACAAAAATATTTTTAGAAATCATCACCTGATAGCCAACTCTCTAGTATTTAGCCTCTGCAAACTAAGCAAGCCTAGCTCTTCAGTATCAGAAATGTATAATCTATCAATCACTTGACTTGCTTTTGAAGTTTTCCTGCCCTGCTAGGTAGGTATGTAGGTAGGTAAGTAGATAGGTAGGTAGGTTCTGACAAAGTCTGATCTCTGCAATTTCCTCATCTTTAAAATGGAGAAAACAATTACTTTTTTTTAAGATGTCACATGACTATTGTGAGGTCAAAAATAATGTACTTGTAAAGAAGCCATCCAAATCATAAATCACTATTCAAATAAAAATATTAAAAAATCCTATCATTATTTTAAAAGACATTTTAGTAGCCTGTTACACTCTTTCTCCCTCTCCCCACCCCCTCCCTCTCTCTCCTCTCTGTTTTACACATGTGTGTGTACATATATTGACTCAATATATGTGTGTGTGTGTAAAATAAAAATAAATGTATGATTTGTTAATGAAATTTTCTACCCTTTAGTGTTGATATATCAAAATTCATTACTAGACCTACAATTACTTACACTTAGTGTGATGGGTGGAGATGATGGCTTTGAGTCAGGTAGACCTGAGTTATAGTTTTATCTTTGCTTAGTGACCCTAAGTGAAATAATTAATGATTAAATGCCCAATCAACTCTCTAAGATGACAAATTGAAGAATAGTTATTAATCTGCCCTGATGGATGGAGTTCCCTCATTTTATAGACATAGCGCCCTATGTCTATAATGTCATAGCTATAATTTTTTTAATGTGGTTTCAAGTTTATGGTCCTCTTATAGTGAATACTATCAATGTGATCAAGTAGAGTTATTAAGTACATGGTAGGATGGCAATATTATATTATGGACTTAGCAGACCTGAATTCTAACTCCACATCTGCAACTAATCAGTCACTCAAGTTGTCTGGTCCTCAATTTCCTTATCTTATAAAATGAGTAGATTGCATAATACAGGGAATGGAGTTGTTGACCTTAGAATTAGGAAAACCTTGGTACAAATCACACCTCTGACATCAGCTTTTTGACCATACAGAAATAACTAAAACTCTTTGAGTCTCAATTTTGGCTATCTCTAAAGTGATGTTACGTCACAGAGTTGTGGTAAGGTGAAAATTAAATAATGCACAAAGATTCTTTACAAACTTTAAATTGATATACATTTGCATGCATGTCAGTTGTTGGTTATTAACAGTAATAATCACTATTAATATCCACTGTAGTGAATACTGATAATATATCTCACTTCTCTAATTTGGACTACTCTGTCTTCTACAATATCAATTTTGAAATTTTTAGTGACATAAAATGTAAGATTTAGGGATAAGGAAGAAAAGTAACAATTGTTAAGTATATAGGTTTAAGGAATTCAGGACTTGAACAGTGATATTTTTCATAATGAAATGCCACTAAAATCATCAATGGTATGAAAACTGGTATGTGGGAACCAATAGATTGAATGATCTTTTCATCTTGAAGATCTTATGTTTGTAATGCTATGTAATCTCTTATTCCCTTATGACAATGATGACATTTGCTCTTGAAAAGAAATTAATATCAAATATATCATTAATATACAATGTTGTGAAATGAGCATTTCAATTTAACCTATGATTATTAAGTATCCATTAAGCAATAGATGATGTTACAGGCACTGGAGATGAAAAGATTACCATTTGGATGTTGCTGTGCTGTTCCATCAATCCTCAGCATTAATTTGGCTAATTAACTTGTTTTGTAGAGGCCTTCCTGGTCCTTTCTGGCACCATGTCCTTGCTTAGCATTCTATGTCTGAAGCTCAACACTTGATTTAAGAAAACAGTGTTCCCTAGAAGACTACTATTTTTTGGTCAATTACAAATAAGTAGGTGCACTCACTTCTTAGAATCTCCAGAATAATAATTTTGAATACTGGCATTCACTAAGTTCCTACAGTTACTAGTAACTGAAAGCCCATTCTAGGTCTTTGCATCACATCACAAGTAAGCTACTATTACTAATAAGACTTCAGGGGTATAACTCTATCAATGAACAATTTTGGAGAAAATATGGATGGAATTTTTTCCCCATTTGATAAAATATTTCATGGCTTATATCCAAATATCATTATCAAAATAAATATGGTCAGTTCAATAGAAGGACATTATTCTTTCCAAGATTTGTGTCCAAAATTATATGTTAGGGAATGTGTAATATCACATCTACTTTATTCCAAAAGAACAGATTACTTAGGTATAGGATTAAATCAGAATTTCCTTTCCATATTAAATGCATTCTAGAATCATTTCCTTTGTCTCATAGTGGTGAAATGCATTTAATTTATGTGTATTCAATGCATATGATTTACTAATTATATAATACCAAATATAACATTTTGACATATAAATTTTAGAGCCAGAAGGAATCTTAAGAGACCATTTTGTTCAACTCCCTTATTTTATAGATGAAGGACCCAAGGTCCGGCAAAGTAAAATCATTTTCCCAAGGTCACACAGTACATTAAAAGAAAAGGTATCTTTAGAACCTAGATCTACTGTCTCCTCCACCAGTATATAACATATCTTGATACTTAAAGAATCAATTTTTAATTTCTTTGCTACAGAAAGCATTTACATAAAAGGAAAACATGTTTCTCAAGCATGTCTTTAACTATGGCAAGTTAGAACTGTTTTAATGAATTTAGATTAATTAGGTAGGTCAAATTAATTTTAGTATCCTTCATCAATCAACAATATGTATTCAGAGCCTGCTATGTACCAGGTATTTTGCTAAGAACTGAGGATGATACAGAGACTAGAGTGCAACAGTCCCTTCCTTTGAGGAGTTTACATTCTAACATGCATGACCATACATACAGAATATATACAAAAGGAATGGGGCAACTAGGTGTTTGGATAGTATTCCAGCCCTGGAATCTGGAGAACCTGGGTTCAAATCCAAATTCAGAGACCTCCTAGCTATGTTACCCTGGCCAAGTCATTTAACCTGGTTTGCCTAAGTTTCCTCATCTATAAAGTGAGCCAGAGGAAGAAATGGAAAACTATTCCAATATCCTTGCCAAGAAAACTCCAAGTGGGGTCACAAAATGTCTGACATGATTGAAACAACCAAACAACAAATACAAAGGGAATTTGAGAAGGGAGAACACTTGGGACTGAGGGGATCAGAGAGGCTTCCTATAGAAGGTGGTACTTGAGTTGAATCTTAAAGGAAATTAGGGAAGAGATGGGGAGGGAAAGCACTGCAGGTATAGATAAAATGCTCAAAGGCCTTGAGTTTTTCTTTTTCTTGAGTTTTCTGCATCAGGAGGTAGTATCTTAGAAAAGTCTTAGAGAGATGAAGTGTTGTGTGAGTAGAATACCATGTAAACCAGTGTGATTGGGCCAGAGAGCAGGTATAGGGAAGTGCCATGTAAGAACACAGACAAGGTAGGAAACAGCCAGGTTGGGAAAAGCTTCATATACAAAACAAAGGAGGTTATATTTGATCCTAATTCAAAAAGAAACCACTGGAATTTATTGAATCAGTGGGAGTGGGATAGGGAGGAAAGAAAGTGATGTGGTCAGATATGTTCTTGAGGAAGATTATTTGGGCATCTGTATGGAGGGCAGATTGGAATATATTTGTCTGTAAAGAAAATTCTATCACAATAGATTAGTCACCCTAAGATAAAGGACCTACCACTGGAAGGAACCCTAGAAATCATCTTGTGTAACATATATATAGATATGTGTGTGTGTCACACACACACACACACACACACACACACACACACACTCATAGGTAACTGAGGCCCAGAGAAGTTAAGTAATGGACCCAGGATCAAACAGGTAACCCAAAGAGCCAGGGGCAAAACCAGATTTTCTGACTTCAGTTCCAGTGCTCTTTACCTATCCTACTCCTTGCTGACTTATAATTACAAGGATAGCTTTTGACATATTCATGGGTTAAAATAAGATCTACAGAATATGTATGTGTAACAGTTCAACATAAAGTAATAAGTACAGTACACTTCTGTTTTAACCAGGTATGACTACCAAGCACCTAAGTGATGTATGTCCCCACTCTTTTTCAGTCTCCATTATCCAGAAGGCAGATCAAATGGCATCTGTCATGGTATTAGTATTCAAGGACTTGAATGATTATAGATGTGACTCAGGAGACTTTAGTAAGCTTTATGGAAATAGATTAGCAACAGTTAGTGTCAAATAATCCTTAAGCCAATATGATTTAACCCATACTGAAATTTCAATATGACCATGAAATCTAATATTTCCTCTAATCCATCACGAACAAGAAGGATAAAGCAATGCTGTTTGACTTGTAAAGCAGACTGCAAAGAATGAGTTTGGCCATTTTATAAAAGTGGTTGCTAACATCAGATCAAATGAATTCCAATTCTTTGAGAAGAACTACTAAAGGATCACTTGTGACTCAAAAATTAATAATACTCTTAAGACGAATATGATTTTCTACATTTTTTAGAACAAACATTTTGGAAGAGTGCAAGTTAAAGTTGATTTAAAACTTAATTTCATTAAAAATATCTTATTTTGTAAAGAAAAATTCATTAATGTTTTAGAGTACCAAGTTAAAGTATTTCAAATTTAACAATAAGATTCTTTCTTTGATACCAACAGTTGTAATACACAATTGGGGCATATAGTTGTTTTGTTTTTTTTTTTTTTTAAAGACTTCTGTTTCACATTTCTTGAACAAATAAGCTTCATAGCTTGTTTAGTCTCCTACTGGCTTAATAAATACTTGGTATGTTATGGTATTTACATAGTTACATTCTTGAAAGGTCTCACTGCGGTGGCAAGAGGTTTTATTTAAATATGCCCACTTAACATTAAGCTGTTAAAATGGTTTAACACTTCTCATTAGAGTTAAAGTAAACAAGACTTTCTATGGATGGCCCAAGTTGTTCTTCAATCCATGTGTCCAATGTCTATGGACACTGACATCTCAAGATGTCTGTATCTTAAGATGGTTTGTACAAGACACAAAAGAAGTATGTAGTAGCTTAACTCCCCACCCCCGTTCCCACCAAACATAATCTTTTCCTCTAAGATTTCAATTCTCTCTGTGTTCAGAAACTACAACAAACCAGCAATTTCTAAGCAGCTTTGTTCATGAATCAAAGGTCAAGTTCCCTTCAAGTGCCCAATTATGACCTCTACCTTTGTATAGATTTTTGGGGACTTGGCAGGTATGTCCACATCCATTCGAGCAACATTTCTTCACCCCGGAGCATTCATTGTCGATTTCACAACTTTCCACGCAGGCAGCTGCAAAACCACTAGCCTTCTCTGGTGCTGGACAATCACCTTGCTTCACTGACAGAATGTATTTGAGGAACTCACAGCTAGTTAGGCATTCGTAGTTCTTCTTGGGGAATAGAGGCTAAAAAAACAAAGAGAAGGGGGAGGGAAATGCAATCTTCAGTTAAAGAAAAGCTTTCCAAGCCTTCTGCAATGAATATTTCCTGAAGGATTTTTTTGAGAATTCAAATGATTCTTTAAGAAAATGCAAACTCAGCTCTCAACCCTCTGTACCACAAGCCTACTTAAAGATGCTAACTCACTAATAGAGGAACAGCACAGTCTAGGGTTCTGTCTTGCTTGTACCTAAGCTACTTTGATCTATTTTGTGTGCTACCTGGCTTCATAATTGCCTATTGTTTGAATTAAATCATTCATAAATTTGGGAGGAAGTATCTAATCCATTGCTCTGAAAGATACTGCATATGTTTTTGTTTGTTTGTTTGTTTTTCTGTTGATGCCAAAATAGTTTACAAATTGACAGCTCAGACAATTATTCACAATGGCTAATCAGTTCTACTTGAGGGATTTCTGGAATCACACAAAAGAAAAATAATACTTATTATTAGCTGGCATTTACTTAATGCTTTAAAATTTGAAATGTGCTTTGCTATTATATCATTTTATCTTCACCACAACACTGGGAGGTAGAAGCTATTATTATATCCATTTTTAAAATTAGGAAACTGAGGCAGTGAGAGTTTATGACTTGCCCGGTGATTGAGACATGACTCCAGATCTTGCCCTCTATCCACTGTATCATCTGTCTATAGTTATACTGTTGTAGAAAGATAATTTAGCAGATTTCAATCCTATTCATTATCTGGAATCAAGCTACATGTTTTACCAACTAAAGAATTTATTCTGAAAATATAATTTGTGTTTTATACACAAATATTTAAAACAAATTCTAAAAAGCAAATATTTTAAATGTCATTTATAACATAATCAGTATAGTACTAACATAGCCACACTCCCATATATTTTGGTTGACAATGACAATAGTGAAAACTTTAGTTAACTACACTGCACAAGTACAATTAACCTCTCACTGCCTCAGTTTCCTTATTTGCAAAAATAGATATAATAATAGCTTCTACCTCCCGGTGTTGTGGTGAAGATAAAATGATATATTAGCAAAGCACATTTCAAATTTTAAAGCATTAAGTAAATGCCAGTTAATAATAAATATTGTTTTTTATTTGTGTGATTCAAGTACAAATGAAGATCAGGTGAATGACTATCACCATCAATTATCTATAACTTACTGGAGCTGGGTAATTCACATCTGGCTTTCAAATCTAAAAATGATTGAATGGTAAACTTTTGCAAATCTAGATATCTAGAGTTAATTGCCTGTGAATAGCTCACAAAGGTTCAATATCCATTTTGCTATAACTTTTCTCGTTTATATTATATAAATATTATATTTGATTATATTCAAAATGGGGAGTATTATACCCCTTGAAGTTTAAGTAAGTTATTACATAAAAATCTCTAATAATTTAGCTACAGTTCCAGTAATTTATAGTATAGTGATCAATAAGTTCATATAAAAAAGCACTACTTTGTAATGACATAGTTGTAGTTTACATGTTTTAAATGGAATGAATGATTCAAAATAATAACTTTAAATCAATAAAAATGCAAATATTAACTGAAATTAGCTTAGCTTCAAATTATGAATTATAAATCCAAGTGTATCAGATCTCTAAATCCAAATAATAAGGGATAAATAACAGCTGATTATTAACTAACTGATATTGGAAAATAATATTAATTGATCCAACAGAAGTTGTTTCTTTTCAAATTAATAGCTTAGATAGTGGCAGGGGGACATAGGAGAAGAAGGGCCATGGTCGAAATTTTAAAATCTCAAATTTGCAGCTAGTTAATTAGGAAACTTTATAGCTCCTTCAGGCATAATCTGTCCTCAAGGCTTTCCTTTCTTTCCTTTCTCCATTTCACAGCTCATTTTTTCACTTAGCTGCTAAATGTGCAGCTCTTTATTACTGGTCTTTGAAGTTTAAATTTGCATTCTATCCCAAACTTCTCATCAAAGAAGAATGTTAGTAGAACTTAAACAATGGTAGAGAATTTCCAAACTAGGCTCTTTCAACAAAATGGACACATTACACATATTAAGAAAAAATTAAAAAACTTCTTTAGGTTTGGCTTCACTCACTCTGACCCTGTGGCCTATAATTTCCAAGTATAAAAATTAGGATGTGTTTACTGATTGCTTGCTTAGAAACCACAGCAATTTAATTGGTTCTGGGGTATAATGAAGCCAATTAAACTCAAACTTCTTTACACAATACAAGTTTTTACACACAAATAGCTAAACATATGTGATGGAAACATTAAACAACATAGCATGTTCTCTATTACCCATGATAATAGAAGGTAATTGTTACTCAGATTTGAAAGAAACATAAGAAATTCATACATACTTTTAGTGTCACACAGAAACACACACAAATAAACACTGACTTTCAATTCTGTTGCATTGTGGTTACAAGACGTTAATATTTCAGGGAATTCTAGAGCCATTAAGTTTTAAGAGAAAAGGTAGGGCTGGATTAGAGTGATTCTGGTTTTCAGCTATGGGTGTCCATGCTTCATTTTGTAGGCAGCTAACTTCAAGAGAATCATGTGAGGGCAGGGATAGTGCTTTAATTAATATGTATTATAAATTAATATTTTATATTGATATTTTATATTATTTAATCTATTTATTAATATTTAATACAAATTTTACATCTCCCCTAAGCCTGGCACACTACTTTACATACATTAAGTACTTTAAAATGTTGTATCAGCAAGGACCCTGACATACACAGGAAGGCCTGCTGTACAAGTTCTTAGATCTGCCTTTCTAAAAGGAAAGCAGCTTTTGAGGGGGTCAACACTCACTTTAATCAAGCACATATATCATTTACTTAGTTCAGGGGGAAATGTCAGCACCTTGAACTTCAGAGAAAATACAGAGAAACAAAAATCAACAGAGAGGCCTTCCAATTATTTGACCATAAGCAATAAATAAATCACAGATCAACAGCCAGCTACAACTGCCTGACCATATCTACATAGTAACCAGAGAGAGAAGCACCAACATGTGGGTTTTCAAAGCCAAGGGCCTCCTTAACTGCTGCCCAGAGTCTCATCTGGCCAAACAAACATTTCCCATGAGTAAGCCCCAAAGTAAAACCTTATCTCAGAGCATTTATATGCTTTTCAGAGCCAGAGGGCATCACAACCCTTGAGAATCAGTGCCTTATTAGAAATTAACAAAAGGTATGGGATCTCCTACAAAACAAATCTCTCCTAATCAAACTTCCCTTAATGGGCAGGCCCATTAATGGGTAGGGAAGACCTTTAACTCTCATAATTAACATTACAAATGTTGAATGGGAAGGGGTCTTGTCTTATTGTCTAATATTTTTGTTAAATTTCTTCCAGTTAATGTCAGACCCTCTTAAATTTTTTTTAAAGTAGAAATATATTCCTATTAAAAATAATTGTTTGTTGCACTGGATAGAGTCCTGGGTCCAGAGTCAGGAAGACCTAAGTTCAAATTCAGCCTCAGATATTCACCAGTTGTGTAACCTTGGCCAAATCACTTAAACCTGTTTGCATCATTTTCCTCCTCTGTAAAATGAACTGGAGGAGGAAATGACAAACCACTCCACTATCTTTGCCAAGAAAACTCTAAATAGGGTCACAAAAAGTTGGATATAACTAAACCACAACAAGGAAGAGTAACTGAATTGGCATTTAACCTTTGTGGACTTCAGTTTTTTTCCTTTGTAAAATGAATAATTTAGGATGCTAGTCAGAATTATCCTTGATCATATGGTCTCTATAATCTCTTTAATTCTAAATTATATGATTTGAGCTAAACATTAATATTTTTTATCATTGCTGCTTTAAAACAAATAAAAGGTTGTCACATGGAAGAGGGATTAGATGCTTACTGCTTGGTCACAGAGGGCAGAACTATATTAATGGGGGTGAGTTGTATGGAACAAAATTAGTTTAGTTTTAAGCAAAATTTCTTTAACAAATTATTGAGTCCCAAGTTGGAATGGTCTGTGTCAGGAGAAATAGTGTGTTTTCCCCCATCAGAGGTATTCCAGTGAAAGCTGCAATACCACTTATTGTGGATATTGTAGGGGATTCTGTCAGATACAAATTGGCCTCAGTGACTTGTAATGTATCTTCCATCTCTTAGATTCCATAACTAAATTATAGCTCTGTGTTACCCAGGTAAATTTCTCTCCATTCCCCACTGACTTCCTTCCTTTGCCCTCCTAAACTCCAAGAAGTTACCAATGCACTTTATATATAGTGCGTATTTCCTAGTGCCATAAATAGTATTGAAAGTATATATGATTTAGGGAATGTTTAAGTGTGAATAGGAGTAGAGCAAATGGACAGTAGAGAAATTTGACCTGCACACTCAGTGGGCTAGTACAAAGTTGTCCTTTCCATATGATTCACATGAAATGAGAGTTATGTAGTTGGAAGTATGGTATACCATGTAAACCTCTCCCCCCTTGAGAAAATAGGGATATTTATTGAGAGCAACTGAAATACACATTGCACTAGACAGGAAAATTTTTGAAAAAAAACAATTCTCCTTCACATTGCATTTTAAAGTTTCTAAAAAAAATTCTTCACAAAGAACCCTAAGAGGTACAGAGTTATTTTCTTATAGAATATTATATTACTATCACTGAGCAAATTAAAACTTGTAAATTATGTATCATGATCATGTTCTTCATAAGTGAGAGATAATATCTAGAACTCAGGGCTTTTGATCCAAAGTTCAGTATTCTGTCCACTATAAAAGCCAAAATCCAAAAATTTATCTCAGTTCCAGGCAAATGATTATTTGCAAGATGACAAATTATAAATTAATTTTAATAACAATAGTATAATACCACAGAGACCATAAAATTTAGGCACATGTCTAGCCTACTAAATCAAATTAAATGTACAAATAGCAATAGATCCACAGAATTTTTAGTAAGAAAAGCTAGAGAAAACAAAAGTTCTTTCAATGACTGGAATGAAATAAAATATTTACATAATTGAAACACAAGTTCTTAATCTATTTGCTTCTGATTTTCCATTTATTGTTCCATCACACATAGTAAAACTTTGTGATTTGTTTAGAAATCAAATTACAAACTACAAATCATTTTATTTGAAATATTTTCCTCCCAAGCATTGTACAATTTTGGGAAAAAATGAAGAGGGCATCAAATTTAAAACAAAAATAAGAAAAATCATATTCCTACTGAGTAAATGCCTTTTACATTAATCAAAACATCTCTTAATTATCTTCAGTTTAAGTTTCCCAAATCCTTGATTCTTCCACTAAAAAAAATGTTAGACTTACTATTCTAAATTAGTAGTCTCCATACTTTTTTTATTGTGTCATATCAGAAAAAAAACCAATTAAACATGGACTCTCAACATATTAATATTTTCTTATTTAAGAATTTAATACATATTACCATACTAATATTTGTCTATATAATAAGACACAAATAAAAAAGAAAAATATAAAATGAAATAGCATTTAATCCCAGAGTCAATAGGAAGCCATTGCAAGTTGTTGAGTATGGGAGTGATATGGTAAGAGCTGCATTTGAGAAATATCAATCTGAAGCATTTTGGTCAAGATGACAGTCTGTACAAGGAACAGACAACCAAACTCTTACATCCTACTCTATCAAAGGCCTGAAACTCTTACCAGACCAAATAATAATCAAGAATCACATGAAAAACAAGTGACTTTCCTCTCAGAATTTCATATAAGATCATTCAGAAGCTCAAGGGCAATAGAAAAGAGTGCTGCCAACAAACTCAGAACCAGAGAAGAGAAGCCATAAAGCTATCCCAGAGACTGGCCAAGGACAAGTGCTCCATATCTATAGAAAGTTATTTTAGAGGGAGGCACAAAGAAAATTTCAGAGTGTTCAATAAGCCCTCAACTTAGGATCTTGAAAACTTCCAGAGTGGTGGCAGAAAGTTATGATTGCTGCCACACTACACGTCCAGAATTTCTAAGGTCATTAACATTCTGTTCTGAAATGCCAGAGAGAACTCTGAAGATCCATCATACTGTTCCTCAAAAATCCATGGGGGTATAACCCTGTGAAGTAGAAGTTAGTACAGGTATCCAGAATGCAAGAAAAGACCATGCAAAGCTGATCACCCCATTCAAAAGCCAAAAAATGCAACAGCAGAATAAAGCCCTATTCAGGAATATGGACACAGAGATTAGCAAATTAAAAAAAAAATCAGTGTCCAGAATTAAAAATTGTTGTAGACTTATAGATTCCCCCAAAGTTTGAGGGAGTAACTCTGAAACAACTAAAAATAGATACTCAAATAGAAAAACAGACTTTCTACAAGACTGTATGAGTAGCTAGAAGAAATATAGCAAGAGATTTTTTTAAAAAAGGAAATAATACTTAAGAGGAAAGAATTGGAAGGAGAATAAATGCCTTGAAAGAGAAAGTGGCAAAGCCTTATCCAAATAATTGACTGAAAACTAGAATAGATCAAACAGAAATCAACAATTTTTAATGATGTTAAAACTTTAAAGAAATAGAAGGAAATGAAAGCTGATAGTAAAAATAAATTATTTTGAAAACAGTTGAAGGAAATAATTTGTGAATCATTGAATTCTTTCTAGAAACTACATTTCAAGAGATCATAAATGAAAGCTGCTCAGATTTATAGACAGCATTGGGAAGACAGAAAGAACCATCTCCTGAGATATTATGGCCAAAATCTAGACCTTCAGTGTCAAAGAAAAAAAATCCTGCTGGCATCTGGAAAGAAGTAGTTCAAGTATCTAAGAACTACATTCAGGACCACACAAGATCTGGCAGCTTCTATAATTAGTGAGAGAAAATCTTGGAATATAATGGTCCAAAAGGCAGAAGAAACAGACTTAAAATCAAGAATAACTTACCCCAAAAAGTTTAGTTTAATCCTCCCAGGTTGGGGATGAGGGAAAGAAGGAGAATAGATCTTTAAAAGAATATAAGATTTTCAATTATCTCTGATGAAAAGACCATAGATGAGTAGGAACTTTGAAATACAAAAATAAAAATCCAGAAAAATCTAGAAAAGTAAATTTATTTAAGCAATTGAAAGGGCCCTCTATTTTAATGCAGTGCTGACATTATAAGGAGTAAGAAAAAATAAATTTCACTTCAGAACCTGAATGTCTTCAAAAGACATTGAAGATGTTATGTAAGAAACAGATTCTGTGGATTTCTTCTTGGGATTTGAACAGATGAAGTAGAAGAGAGGGTAAAAAGAATAAACTAATGTAGAAATTAGTGTGAAGGACTGAGATAATTGAAGAGAATGAGAAAAAAATATAAAAACATGGAGGAGGGCATAGATGGAGCCCTATTTCTGTCACATACACATGAAATGCAACAGGTGTATAAGTAGGTATGAGAGGCAGATTAAGAGGGAGGAATCTGGGGAGTGAATAAGCAAAGTAAATTTTTTTTTAATCCTAAAGTGAGGAACAAAAAAGGAGGGAAGCAAAGAACTAGAATCAGAGGAATTAGATTACCTCTGAAATAATTAGGGAATGACTGAACACATTGTAGTATATGATTGTAATGGAATATTATGGTACTCTAAGGAATAAAGAGATCATCTCAGAGAATCTTAGATAATATGAATTGATACAGGACTCGGAGAACAATATCTTTATTTTTCAAGTCTTTATAGTGAAGTTTGTAATTGATTTTGACTTGTTTTCCTCTGTGTGTCACCTTAACCATTTGACTTTCCCATTTATTAAAGTAATATGAAGTTTCTGATATTTGTATTCCTTTCCTACTATTTATTTTTGTTAACTTTAATTGAGCAATATGACATTCAAGTTTTCATCTCTGCATACCTTGCTACATCTTCTTTCACTGGATATGTAATAATTCTCTCAAGTTGCTTCTTTCATGGTAGTGTTTTATACCTGTTCTTTGGAGTATTTCTTGAGACCTCTGCCTTTTCTGCTATGGCTCTAACTATAACTATGGCTCCTGATTATACTGCTGTGCGCATGTCCTAAAATTCTTTTTACCCTTTCTGTTAAATTTTGTTAGAGAATGCATTCATTCATAATGTTTGGGGGAGATAGTTTTAATTAGTTTTACTATAATTGGCCTATTGCTTAAATGATGTCAGATTGAAAAATGTTTTTTTTTAATTCAAGTATATGTTTGCCAATCTTTTCAAAATTATTTGAAAATTTGCAGAAAATTTGTTTTCATTGTTAAAATAGGCATAATTTCATAGATTTGCCTTAAATGGACTTTAAAATGACCTCAGTCTTCAAATTTTCTCTCTTCAGACTTAATAATTCCTCAATTGTTTGCCTTATCTTATAGAGAAATGGAAACATAGTTGCCCTCAAAATCAGGAAGATCTTAGTTCAAATCCCATCTCTGACATATTCCCCACTGTGTGAAACTTGCCAAGTTACTTAGTATCTCAGTCCTTCAGTAATCCCTAAAACTCTAAGCTGCTGAGAAGGATTTGATCTGCATCAATAAATAGACCACCTTCACTTGGGATTGCAATGAAAGTAATAATTCCTATCCTTAGTTTATTCAATCTAGTTTTAGAAAATAAGAAGCTTCTTTGTATATTTGATATTTGTTGTTCCTGTATTTGTTTTTATAATTGCTCTTGGAGGTTATGTTCTTGTGACTTGGAGGTGAAAGCACCACTGACCAAAAATAAATAGACAAAAAAAAAATGAAAGAATAAATAAATGCTCAAACAAATATATAAGTATGAAATAATTGCCTGTAACTGGGGATATTTGTTTCCAATTCTACTAAAATAATTGGTATATGATGAAATTCATTTCTTCAAACCATTTCATATGTTCTTGTGATCTGCCAATGTTATTGGTCAATGACATATCTTTACTAAAGGATTTCTAAAAGATAGAGTACTACTTTTTCTTATTTGTTGTGATATATATATTGTTTTCTCATCACATCAAAACACAAAGAAGTATGACACACTCCACTGTCTTTCATACCAAATTTATCATGAAATTGATCATGTTCAACATATTTCCATGTTAGAAATGTTGCGAAAGAAGAATCAGAACAAAAGGGGAAAACCACAAGAAAAGAAAACAAAAAAATTAAAATAGTGTGCTTTTATCTGCATTTAGACTCCATAATTCTTTCTCTGGATATGGGGAGCATTTCCTATTATGACTCTTTTGGAATTGTCTTGTATTATTGTATTGCTGAAAAGAGCTTAGTCTATCTATAGTTGAACATCACACAATGTTGTCATTACCATGTACAATGTTCTCTTAGTTCTGCTCATTTTATTCAGCATCAGTTCTTGTCTTTCCAATGAACCTGCATTTTCAACAACTTTTTCCATAAATTAGTCAAGGGAATAATGTGTGCTAATATCTAAAGTATAAAATATTGGACTGAAAATAAGGACAGAAAAAATTAGCTTAATATTGACTTTTGAAGTCAGACTAATTTATCTCCCTTTTGTCTTTGAACACTGTCTGATTAAGAGTGTATATGTTACCTAGTGAAATCAAGGAATGTTCTTTAATGTTATGTTATATATGGGCATTGTCATTTAAAGTTATTGAGCTTCTTATTTGGTGGGTAGATTCAGAATTGGTCATGGCATAAGAGAAGTTACCTTTAGTCAGCTTAAAACCTAGATGTCTTTTTTTCCTGTGCTGACAATTCACGACTGCATACCACATGTTCAGAAGAAAATATGAGTGCCAGATGTTACAAATGCAAATACAATTAAATTTCATCTAGAAACAGTATTTCCAAGGAAAGGACTTTTTAATAGAAGACAATTCCATGTTACAATAATAATGCAGTGTAATCTACCTGCACTCTTCACATCTATGCATTAAATAATGTATACTAATTAGTATGAAAAGCAACTTCAAAAGTTACTAAATAATGAGGGTGAGAGGATAAATGAACTAATAAACATATCTAAAGTCAAATTTTCTTCCCCATGGTCATATAGTACATAATTCATCTCAGTTGGAGTAATAGCTTTCCAGTTCTAAAGTCAATATGATCACTTCAATAAGTAGCAGAAATATGAATAGTGATACAAACTTCAAAGAAAAAAATAACAAATTTCTATATAAATTGAACCCAGGTTTCTTATTAATTTGGTCTCCTATTACCAAAAGTTAACCTCTAAATTTTCCACTACAAATGATTTATTTAGTACATTAGATTTCTACATGTGACACAGAAAATAAAACAATAAACAGTTCTTGAGTTCTCCTCTAAAGACTAGTCCAAGACTCAGAACCCAAGGAAAAAGCAAAGCAATTCTGAAGAAGATTCTGAAGGTTTAAGAAAAATAATGGAAGTCACCAGCATACCTCACTCTGCATAGCCTACAGCTCCTACATTAGAATAGCCCATGTTTGTTTACAAGCAGATTTGTGTCACTTATATGTGTTTTATGTAATCAAAATACCTTAAAATTTTAAAAAGTCAGTGCTTAGTAGTTTGCTGTGTATCATTAATATTATAATATGTTTCCACCTTTGTTCAAACAAAAACTTTGAGGAGGAAAATTTCCATTCTCTTCTCATAAATCTATCATTTGTTTGAACCAGGTGTTTTGGGAAATTAATTATAATAGGACATTTTATAAAACAGTAATTACAATAAAGATGATAATGGATCATAGAATCCCATTGTAAGGCAACAATCAATGGAACTAAATTCTGCCCCTCCCCACCCTCACTTCTACAGAGGTGGGGATACGGAAAGCAGGAAAGAGCTGAGGGAATGGGAAGAGAGTGAAGTTCAGCCATAGGGAAAATTGCCATCAAAAAGGAAAGAGTCAAAAAGTGAGCAACAGGGAAAAGTAGGAAAAGACCAAAATTACCAAAACTGTTTAAAACCTTAGGCACAAATTGACAAACCCACAAGGAAGATATAAATAACAAGGGGAATACAGCCTCCAGATGATCTAAATAGGTACAAATATCTCTGAACAAATATATTGCAAGAGAAAGTAAATTGAATCAATATCTGGTGAGGCAAAGACCCTGAGGATTCCCAATCACGGAACAATTGAAGATTGTTACAGAATTGTTCAAAAGAAAAATAAGAATTGTGGAAGTAGAATTTTGACCTGAACAGAAGAAATATTTGAGAGAACAGAAAATCTTGAACCTATGGTAGCAAATTTCATCAAAGAAATGAAAAATAATAATTTAAAATGTAAAAGACAGGAGTAAAGAATATTGTATAAGAAGAAAAGCAAAAAAAATTAATGTTATCAAAAGAAAAAATGATCTGTACATAAACAAAATATATTGATCTTGAAGGCAGACTACACAAAGATGGTTTAAAGATTATTGATCTCTCAAAAGAACATAACAAGTCAAAAAAAGCCTGAAAGCCATAACACAAGAAATAATAGAAGAAAACTGCCCAGAACTTCTGAACATACAACACACACGCACAAAACACACACACACATACAAAGTGTTAATTGAAAAAATACCAATAGATCATCTCCTGAAGAAAAAAAAGAAATAATCAGAATTCACACAAATTTTTGCCATTTAGCAAAGTACCCATTCCTCTTTTTTGACTCTCTTTTGCCAGTTACTGACAAGTTTTAGGTCTTAATAGCTCATACATATGTACTTTGCTTTTCATTTTTATAAAAGTATATTAATTTTTAGTATTATTAATTTCACTTATGAGAAAAGATAAAGTGTGGAACTAATAAAACTAGAAAACAGATAGACAAAAAAGTGGTGTGGAACAGATTGTAGTGTGAAAAAAATAGCAGGCCAAATCAAAATAAACTAGCAGAAAATGGAAGGATTTATAACTATGATTATGTAAATAATTACTTTTATTTTTGACCATCTGTATTTCCCAATGTACCTCTTAGTCTTTCTTCTCCCAGAATGTCATTGCTTAAAACAAAGAATAAAAAATGGGGAAGGAGTAGTTCATCAAAACTAATCAATAACATATCTAGCGTGTTTATTATTATATGCAGTGTTCCACACATAATTTCTTACTTGTGCCAAGAAGAGGAAGGCATATTCTCATATCTTCTTTAGGGACAAGTCTGATATAATTTTCCCATATTCCATTTTCATTATTTTTTTGTTTCTTTTCATATTGTGTCATTATATATATATATATATTGTTAGTTCATGTAAGTCTATCCATGACTCTCTGTATTTGTTATACTAATCACTTTTCATAGTGTAAAAATATTCCATTATTATATTAAGATGAATGTTGCTTAATATATTTAGATCCCAAACAATTTTCTAAGATAAGTTAGAGATTCTCAATTGGTGCAAATACATTTCCTACTAGGAATATCTTATTTTCACAGGAAGAACCTCCATGCCTCCAAATTCTATTTTATAAAAATCCTATGTATTTATAGTATATATCTCTAAAACTGTAAACCTAGGCGACTGAAAAAACTGTGAACACCTCAAAGAAGAAGAGAGGTTTGTAGGTTCATCCAACCCAACCCCCTTATTTTACAGATGAAGAAAAAGAAGCATAGAAAGTTTAAGTGATTTGCTCATGATCATATAGGCAGTGAGTGAAAAGATCAGAATTTGAACCCCTGGCCCTCTGACTCTGTATCCTGGACCAGGATACAGTCTGTGAACATGGACCATGAAGGTATCATTCTTCATTACCAAGAGCTGTTCTACCTCAGATTGACGTAAGAAGTAGTTATTAATCTGTAATTCTTCTCCTCAGAAACAAAGCAATGTATTGGTAGAACTTTTTTATAAAGGAAAATTTCATCATTATCCAGAGAAAAGTAACATGTCAAATACACACACACACACACACACACACACACACATATATAAACATGAAAAACTTCTAGTTAAATAATACCAATTCCAGTGCGAAGAAAATGAGATTTGAAGTATATCTGAATTTCTTCTTTTAAGACTTAGAACAGTCAATCTCAAATGATTTTTAGAACTTTTAAGAGTGCTCTCAATCCTTAAGGGATTCCAGAACCTTAAAATTCACATTGTGGAACCACTGTACCATCAAGAGACAAGAAAGTCTAATCAATTTCTAGACTCCTTATCCTACTCTAGGAATTCAGAAGGAACTTGGAACTTATTCTTTCAAATTTTTTAAAAACAAGTTAAATATGTTGAAGAAGCAAGGTTTCACTCCATTATTAATATAAGGGACTTTCTTTCATAAAAGCAATTTAACATTTGTGGTTTTCTCAGTTTTCACTGCTATAAAATTTGATCTAATAAAGATAAGCTATTTTATATGACTATAAGCAAGGGAAAGTAATAGAAAGATAATAAAATATACTGACAATGTGAATCTATCAATATACTAAATATTAATCAGATTCAGCCTATCATCATCTATATCATTAAATTGGGATCAAAATTACATGCTAATGGATGTACAATAATCCTTTTATACAAATTAAAAAGAAAATTATTTAATGTTACCCTAATTGCCTGAATGACCACATATTTTCATAAAGAAATAATATAAGAATTTCACTTTTATAATGTTTAAAAGAGGAATTTGCTTAAAAGGTGGTCCCCTTCAGAACACAGCCAAAGGATTCATCATAAGATGTTCTCATCTCTTTTTCCCTTAACAAAAGTCCCAAAGATGAATTTATAATAATGTAGTATATAAATCCTTTGTTCAAAAAGTCTAAATTCTATAAATAATCCAACCAAAATTGAATCATATGCACACACACACACACACACATTCTATACTGACTGGCACTGTAGCATTTTTTTTTCTTTAGAGAAAAAATTACAGTAGAGAAAATTACTGTTCAGATGTAGTGAAGTAAAAGATTACCCTATCAGAAAGAGTCAACATGTTATATGCTGAGCCACCTAGAATAAACTAACATTTAGAGCTTTTCTCCCTTCACATCTGGGACTCATTATATCCTGTCCATACTTATTTCTAATCAGCTCTTTTATGTACCTTTAAATGCTTTACAGAAGACTCCAGACAGGTGTAGGCTCTGGTTCAATTTCTAAAAAGGAATGTTTGATCAACCAACCTGGATTTTAAGACACAGAACTAAAGAGCACAGCAGTGGAAGGAGAAACAGCATTTGAATAAAACAAATCCCAACAGCAGGCAGCTGTAAACGTCTAAATCTCCATTCTCAAACTCACAGGTGGTCTGTGGTAATGGTACGAGAAAATGTTGACTTACATGCAAAAATAATAGAATTAAGATACATTTGTGGCTCCATAGAATTGTAGAGTCTCTGAAATAATACCTCATGACCAATGGAAATTACAGTAAATCTGGGTTACTGTTCTAAGATCTTGATAAGAAGGGCTCTGAGATACAATAGTTGAAGTTTGTTGGGGGGGTTTTCCAGGTATTGTTTAGGACTAAAACCTTAACAAAACCATAGCTTTAAAGATTCTCTCAATAATTTTTCTTCATAATATACTGGGATACAGAATTTCTGGCCCAGTGTTTTAAGATGACAAATGCATGGTACAAAGGGATAAAGTTCTGAGTCTGAAGTCAGGACAACCTAAACTTAAATCCAGCCTCAGACGTTTACTAGCTGAATAAACATGGGCAAATCACCTAACTCAGTTTTTTAAACTATAAAACAGAGAAAAAAAGAACCCATCTTACAGGGTTGTTCTGAGTATCAAATAAGATATTTATGAAAAGTTTAGCACAGTAACTGTCAAATAGTAGAAACATAATAATTCTTGTTCCCTTCTCCTCTTTATTTCTCCTACTCTGTACTATCCAAGGAAGGGGAGGAGGGATGCAGTAGAAAATGTCAATCCAAGAGGAGAGAGGTCCCATCTAATATAAAAATTCATCTTAAAATTTGGATAGATCTGGATAAATCAATGCCTACATATGCATATGCAGGTACACAAAAGTTTTGGTGCAATTGTAAGTTCTGGGAAATAATGCAAAATACATTTTTCATTTACAAAAGAAAATGCAAATCTACTTCAGTGTCTTGTTCAGTTCCACAGTTCAACTTTATGTTTGTTGTGGTTTATTTAGGTCATGTACAACTCTTCATGATCCCATTTGGGGTTTTCTTTGCAACGACACTGGGGTAGACCATCATCTCTTTTCTAGTTCATTTTATAGATGAGGAAACTGAGGCAAACAGGATTGAATGACTTACCCAAGATTACAGAGCTAATAAGTGTCTGAGTCTGAAATTGAACTCAGTTCTTCCTGACTCCAGGCCCAGTGCTCTATCCACTGTGAAAACTAATTGCCCAACTTTATGTTGCAAAAGCCAGTAGACTTTTGACATAAGGATATTGATAAACCAAAGAGTGTCTAAAACCATAGGAGATAGGGTGAAAATCATAACTTGAAAAATTCCCAATTTTAAAGAAATCTAAGAAGAAAAATATAATCCCAACTCATAACGTTGAATGTGAATTCATTAAACAATTCCATGACATAAAGAAGAGTGGTGGATTGATAAAAAAAACAAAACCCTACAATATGTTGCTTATGAGAATTGCATTAAAAAAAAAGACATATACAAAATAAAACTGAAGGGATGGAAAATAAATTTAATATGCACAAAGTGAATCCAAAAAAGCAACTGTCATCATGCTACCAGACAAAACAAAAATGAATGTTCAAAAAATAAAAAAAGAATTAATAAGAAATTATACTATGCTGAAAATAAGTATAGAAAACAAACCAATATCAGTAATAAATTTATATATTTCAATTCTTTGGCATCCAAATTTACAAGGGAAACATTATCCAAGTTTCAAGAAGACATAAACAAAAGCACAGTACTGACAGAAGCCTTCAATTTCCTTCTAGCAGTTTCAAATAGGTTCAATAGAATGATAATCAAAAGGGAAAATGTGAAGCTGTACAAATTTCTAGAGAAATTGAAAGTCGAGACATAGCATCTTCTAAATGGAACAGCAAAAGAACATACAGATTTCTCTGCAGCACATGGAACTTTTACAAAAAGTGATGGTGTACTAGAGTACAAAATAAAATGTAAAAAAGCATAAATAATCAATACATCCTCTACAAAACATCATTCAATAAGAATAGAAATTGGTTCTGGGATCACAAAGAAAAAATGCAGACACAAATAGTGATTTATTAATGAAATCTTAAATAATGAGTAGGTCAAAGAACAACTAATAGAAACAATTAATAAACATAAAAGAAAAATTCTAATAATGAAATAATGTGCCAAAATTTCTGGATACAGTTAGTCACAGAGGAAAATCAAATCCTTGAAATTATATATCAAAAGAATGGAAAAATATATTTTTAATTAACTAAATTTGCATTTAAAAAAGTAAACCCAACAAATAAACACACCTAAAATTACCGCAAAAGGATAGCAAAAATTAGAGGGAAACAAAAAACATAGAAATGATAAATAAAACCAAGTCTTTTTTTGTAATTGTTTAGTAAAATTGATAAGCCTTTATCAAATATGATTAAAAAGAAAACAAATCAATAAAATAGCAAAATTCAGAATGTGAAATCACAGCAAAACAGAAGAAATAAAAAGAATAATAAAACATATTAAGCAAAGTTATAAGCAAATATATCTAAAAATACACACACATACATACATACACATGTACGAATGTCTTCAAAATTTAAAACACTCCATTCTTTCCCTTTGTGGAGGTGGGAGGTTCACAGGTATACACATTTCACCTTTTTTCAGACTTCTGAACGATAAACAGCTTGTGTCGCAGTACAAACAGAAGCTTATGAATACTAAAATGTTGATCTCTTTAATTAAAGTCAAGTCCATTTCATAAAAGAAGGCACATCAATAAGTTGTGCTGACTTTCTTTTCCTCTCTAAAATATATATTATATGTCCTGTGTGATAGCTCTCTAGGATAGAGAGATAGATATATGGGGTACTATGGTGGTATAAGAAACAGAAAATATCAAAGAAAATTTGCTTAAAAACTGCTGGGTGTGTTATTTATAACTAACATGGTTCCAAAAGAATTGAAATGTCTTATAAAAAATGATTTATATGGAAGGTTAACTGAGTTCTCTTTCAACTCTCTTGTGTTCAATCTCTACCACATGCAAAATGGGTCAACGTTTAATCACAAATGGGGAGCAGTGAAGGACTGTTGAACGATAAACAGTCTGCATCACAGTGCAAACAGGGCCCTATGAATACTAAAATGCTCATCTCTCTAACCAAAGTAAAAAAAAAAAAGTTCAACCCATTTCATCACATCAGGCACATCAATAGGAGGGAAAAGTCCAAAGAATTAGATCCTTGCAAATAATCAATATTCTTTAAAGGGACCTTCAAGGTATGTGCTACTTGGCAATAGATACTATGGCCTCCTTGCTTGACTTTTCACCATTAATTTGCATCTACTATCCCTACCCTTCAAGATGCAATTAACCTCTCACACAGAAGGAAATCAGAATTAATACACCTAAGTAGAATTTTAATAAACTAGGATTTGGTACAGAAGCCCTTAAGGTTGCTGTTGAGAGAACAGTAATTATATGATCTGGCTGTTGCTCAGAATCTCAAGTGAGAAAAGCTTCTCCCTTGACCTTCAATTGCATTTTCCCTTCTAAAGGACCAAATACAGGACCATCATACCAACACCATTGCTGTTTAAGGATAAACATATTTGTAAAAAAGAAATGAAAGTTGTATATTTTTTACTACACAATGCCCCTTTTCATGGTATATAGAATATATTGCAAAGTGATCCCTCCTACATTTAGGAATAGTAGGAAATGCTAATTCAACCTACCTATGAACTTTCTCACTCTCTTCAAATTTCTGTTTTTACCATTCTGCTCTCTGATCACATCATATCTGGACAGCTCCCCTTTGATACCTTTCCAGAGACCAACCAAAGGAAACCTAGGCCCACCAGCACAGAAAAGGGAGAATGTCAGATTCACAAATGCCAAGGAACAAAGGGCACAATGAAAAGGAAAATCAGGGGAAAAAATGTTTTTAGAGACATGGTATAGGTGAGGGTAGACAAGTAAAAAGAGAAAAATAGTGTATGAAACAAATGTGTGCACAGGTCACTGTGTGACTTAAGTGTGCTTCTGACTTGATTTGATGTGTTTATCTGTGCATACGTATGTATGCATATGGGCACATATATGTCACTGACTCATAGAACATGAGAGATGGAAAAACCTTATAGAACATCTCATCTAACCCATGCTTGAACAAGATTTCCCTTCATTACATATTCCCAAGTTGTCACCATCCCCTTTTTTTTGAAAACTCCAATGACAGAACATACTATCTATGAAGGAAGCCTCTTTGGCTTTGGGATTTTATCCCCCTTACATCAAATTTAACTATGTTCTATTCAATTTATAATAATTATTCTTATTTTCTGTCTTCTCCGACCAAGCTGAAAAAATGAAATCAAATTCTTCTTCTACAGGTCAATCTTTTAAATACTTGATAACAGCTATCAGAGCTAAGTCTCTAAACTCCACACTAAAATAACTAATTCCTCCAATTGAATGAATGAATAAATGAATGAATGAATGAGAGAGCATACACTAAGTATCTACTAAGTGCCAAGCACTGTAATAAATACTGGGGATACAAATACAAAAGATAGTTCCTGCCCTCAAGAGAAGTATATGCTACTGGGGGAGGCAATATACATAGGGAAGTATGAGCACTTTCAACCAAAAAGTTGAAGGGATGATGTGTGAAGCAATAGGTGATTAGACTATGAAACAGCCCCCCCAGGAGCATTTAATCAGCTAGCTTTTATTAAGCACCTAAGAGATGTTAGACATTGAACTATGTTCTAAAGATACAAAAAAAGGCAAAACAAGCTAAAATAAATACAGTTCCGTCTCTCAAGGAGCTCATAGACTAATGGAGGAAACAACATGTCAGTGACTATGTACAAACAAGATGCATACAGGATCATTTGGGGGTAATCTCAGAGAAAAGACACTAAGATTAAAGAGGACTGGGAAAAGCTTCTTATAGAATTGTGATGCTTTAGCTGTGACTTTAAGGAAGGGAGAAAAGGAGGCAGACAAGAGGAGAGACAGTATTGTAGGTAAAGGGGACAGCCAGGGAGTTAGAAGATGGAGGGTCAAGAAGGAAGCAACAAAGAGACCGTTTTAAGTGTATCACAGAGTCTGCAGAAGAGAATAAAGTGTAAGAAGACTGGAAAATTTAAAAAGGTGTCTGGTAATTAATGTCTTTAAAAGCTAAACAGAGAATTTTATATTTGACCCTGCAGATAACAGGAAGCCACTGTAGGTTAGTGAATAGGGTTTTGGAAAAAAGAAAACAGACCTACATTTTAGGAAGATAAATTTGACAGCTGAGTAAAACATGGGATGGAGAGAGAAGAGACTAGAGGCAGTGAGGTGAACCAGAAGACCATCACCAGAAGTCTACATATAGCATGATAAAGGCTTTCACTAGGGTACTGGAAGATCAGAAGAGGAAAACGTGAGGGATATTATTAAAATAAAAGTGACAGAACTTGCTGTAATGGTAATTTAATTGGGAAGATCTTTCCCATTCATTAATAGGCCCATGTGACCTGCTAGAGTCACATGAAAGCCCAAGTCATATGAGTGTGAATCACATGGAGCATGTGGTGGGAGGAGTTTGCTGAACAGGTGAAGCAGGAAGAAGCAGAGCTAGAGAAGAGCTGAGAGGAAGTTAGTGAGAGAGCAGTCAGAGCTAGCAAGGATGCAGGCTGCTGGATAGTGTGAGTGATAGAGCTTATTCGTGATTTGTTTAAGGGAATTGGTTTGTAGGAAGCCTAACAGAGGGAAGGCTTGGGGATGATAGTGCTCTCTGCATTGTTATTGTGTATAGATTTTAGTTACTATGATAGATTTGGCTTTCTGGTGTGTGAATAAATGTTTTGGTTCTATCTTCCATGTGGAGAGTCTGTGGTATTTCACAATGCAGAATTGTGCCAGAATATTCACAGCTGCTATAGGCACTGTGAATAACACATTGGCACTACACTTGCCCACCAATTTGATATGGGGGAAGGGCATTTGCAATCATAAGAAATCAAGGATGACACCTAATTTTCAAACATAAGGGACTAGAATGAGAGTGGTACCCTCAACAGTTATAAGGAAGGTTAGGAAGGTTTTAAGGACAGGGGTGGCAATGAGTTCAGGTTTTGACATGTTGAATTTAAGACACCCATGAGATAGCAAGTACACATATCTAAAAGGCAGTTGGAGATACCAGACTCAGGAAATAAAGAGAGATTAATGTTGGACAAGTAGATCTGAGAATTTTCTGTATAGAAATGATCATTGAACTAATTATATCACCAAGCAAAGCAGTGTTGAGAGAAAGGAGAAAAGATCCCAGAACAGAGCTTTGAGGTTCACCTAGTTAGTGGGCATAATCCAAATAAAAATCCAGCAAGGAGACAGAACCAGAAGAAAGGACCGTCACAAAATCTAAAGAGATGAGAAGAAGATGATGAACAGTGTCAACGGCTTCAATGAGGCCCAATAATGAGGATGAAGAAAAGGCCATTAGATTTGACAACTAAGAGATCATTAAAAACTTTGAAGAGAATAATTTCAGTTGAATGATGACATTGACAGACTGCAAAAAGTTAAGAAGAGAGTAAGAGGAAATTTCAGAAGTGGAGGCACCTTCTGTAGATAACGATCCCCAAACGTTTAGCAAAAGGAAGGAGAACTATAGGATGACAGCTAGAGGAAAGGTGAATCAAGTAGGGGAGGATAAGTATATCTATAAGCAGTAGGTGAGCAGCCATTAGACAGGGAACAATTGAAGACTGGAGAGAGAAAGGATGGTAGAAGTGACAATATGCTGGAGAAGACAGGATTGAATGGCATCACTTGTGCAGGTAAATTGGTTTGCTTTGGCAAGAAAAAAGGTCACCACTTCATGTGTTTGTCCTTTGTTGCTCAAGAAGACCATGCCATGAGACAAATGATGATGTGACTTGCATTCGACTTTGTTTTAAGTGAGGGAGGGCTGTGAAGGTCCCCAGTCTCACTTCTCCTCCAGAGTCATCAGAAGCCAGTGACCTGATATTCCTCAGGATGACTAGAGATGACCCAGGATGCACTGGGACACCTTGGGCCCTTTAGGTCAAAGTCTTTTCAGGTACTCACTTAGGTTGAGGCAACACCTATTCATTGAATAGGCCTGTTTATGAAGTTGCCAGGGCATGGCCCCTTTAATGAGGTCAAGAAAAAGAAAGACATCAGGCTGGATGGGAACTAGTAACAGTTACTTATGATAATCACTCTAAAGTTAGGAAGGTCTAGAGGAGCCCTTAGGCAGGGTCCCATTGGAGTCCCAGTTTCAGAGTGCAGTAGGTTTAAGGTTTTAGGACAGGAAGGAGAAGAGAGGAGAGGAGAGGAGGGGAGGGGAGGGGAGGGGAGTCAGTAAAACCCAAGTCAACTGGGCAGCTTTTGGTCATCCAAATTTACCTTCCTTTGGAAAGGAGAAGGAAGGGGAGGGGGAGGCAGACAGGAAAGGAGGAGTTCAGCTATCCAGCTAGATGGGTCCCCATTCAGCCAGCTGCATCTACTCACAGGATTGTGTTCATCCTTTGCTGCCAAAGAAGACTATGCCACCAGATAAATGATGATATGAATTGCACTTGACTTTGTTCAGCCTGATGTCTTTCTTTTTCTTGACCTCATTAAAAGGGCCATGCCCTGGCTCCTTCTTAAACAGGACCATTCAATGAATGGGTGCTGCCTCAACCTAAGTGAGTACCTGCAAAGACCTTGGTCTAAAAGACCCACGGTCTCCCAGTGCATCCTGGGTCATAAACACTTCAAGGTGAAGGAAGAGATCATGACAGAAGACATTTGAGTGAAGTTCAATGAGGAAGAAAAGGGCATTGTGCAAATGACCTCATTTTTTTCAGTGAAATATGAGGCAAGGTTCACTGCTGAGATGGTAGGGGGAAACAAATCTAAGGAGGCCTGGGAAGGGATGAAAAAGTTTGAAAAAGCCACTGTGGGGAAAGGGTAAAATCTGTTTTACCCATTTACCTAACAGTAAATCTGTTAAGGTGGTTGTTATCCTTCCTTCTCGAAGAGGACCAAAATGACACCACCACGATAAAGGTAAGTTTCAGGGTGTTAAACAGCTGTGACTGATCAGACCAATATGAGCTCAGTGCTCTACCACAGATTGGGTAGAGATAGTCCACGTGAATATTTGGAGTAGTTACTCCAAATTTGCACACTCTATGTTTCCTTTGTGCTGTCTCAGTGTCTCATACAGTACAGCGTCTTTTCTGATGTGGGCATGCCATGCTGAGTGGTCTCCCATGTCTCCCAGTGTCTCCCATGTCACACAGTCAAATCCAAAGTTCTTGAAAGAGACCTTGAGAGTGTCCTTGTATCGCTTCTTCTGACCACCAAATGATCACCTACCCCATGCAAGTTCTCCATAAAACAGTCCTTCTGGCAAGCATACATTTTGCATTCCACCAACCAGTGCATCGGAGCTGTGCTCTCTGAAGCATAGTTTGAATGCTTAGCAGTTCAGTTAGAGCAAGGACTTCAGTGTCTGGTATCTTATCCTGCCAGGTGATTCTCAGAATCTTCCTAAGACAGTTCAAATGAAAGTAGTTCAGTTTCCTGGCATGGCGCTGGTAGACTGTCCATGTTTCACAGGCATGCAACAATGAGGTCAGCACAACAGCTATGTAGACCTTCAGTTTGGTAGTCAGTCTAATACCTCTTCTCTCCCAAACTTTTTTTCAGAGTCTCACAAATACTGAGCTAGCTCTGGCAATGTGTGCATCAACCTCATTGTCAATGTGTACATCCCTGGAAAGTACACTACCAAGGTAAGTGAACTTATCCACAGCATTCAAAACTTCTCCATTTGTTGTAACCAATTGTTCCACATATGAATGGTGTGATGGTGACTGAAGGAGCACATGAATTTTCTTGGTGTTAATTATTAGATCAAAATGAGCACAGGTAGCAGAGATTTGATCCATACTTTGCTGCATCTCAGCTTCAGAGGCTGCATTGAGTGCACAATCATCAGCAAACAAAAAATCATGCACCAACACTCCCTCCACTTTGGTCTTGGCTTGTAGCTTTTTCAAATTGAAGAACTTACCATCAGTATGGTAGTTGACCTTGATGCTATATTCATCCTCATTGAAAGCATTTGACAACATGGCTGAAAACATCATGATTAAAAGCATGGGAGCAAGCACACACTCCTGTTTCACTCCACTAGACACTGGGAAGGCAGGAGAGCATGGTCCACTATCCAAAACCCAGGAAAACATACCATCACGAAATTAACATACAATGTTGATGAACTTCTCTGGGCATTCAAATTTTGACATAATTTTCCATAACCCTCATGACTAACAGTGTCAAAAGTCTTAGTTAGATCTACAAACATTACATAGGTATAAAAAAAGGGAGATATAGAAGAATTGCTTTACATTAGTGAGGGTCCAGTTAATAGTATGTAATATGAATTTGAAGTGGATCAAGTCAACACACTTTTGTGATTTCCCACAGCCTTGTTCAGCAGCATGGCATGGCAACAGAAGTGAAGGCAACAAATGGCAGGAGTAAACAAAGCCTGGGATTCAGAAAGGAAGGATATTCTGAAGAATGGAGGAGTAAGGACTTCGAGAAATGAGGACAATGAGAGCTGAACTGGTCTACCAAGGGATGAATATGAGAGAAAGCAAGAGAGTGTAGTCACTGGAGGGAATTCCTTTCTGGGAAGGAACTGGGAGGTCAATGTAATGCAGGCATTGGTAGGATGAAGACTAGGGTTTAGATTTGCAAGGCAGAGGAAGAGGCAGCATCACAACAGATTACAATCAGATAAAGGAATTTCAGAGGTCATTAACATTCTGCATATCTCTGGGGGACTAGAGGTAAGCAATGAAAAATGAGTAATTGAGGAGTGAAGGTATTTAATGGAATATGATGAACTTCCATACTATATATGCAGGATCTGGGGAGGAGAAAAGACTGTGGGAGCCAAACACTGAACATATCTATCTATCCATCTATCTATCTATCTATCTATCTATATATATATATATATGTGTGTGTGTGTGTGTGTGTGTGTGTGTGTGTGTGTAGATATATATATTATATATATATATATATATATATATACACATTATGTATAATATGTATATATATAAAATATATACACATTATATATGATATGTATATATATAAATTATACATACATATTATATATACATACATGTATACGCATTATATATAATATGTGTATATATATATATATATTATATAATATACATTTGCTTCCACAAGATTTTGAATTCCAAATTTTCTCCCCATATCTCTCCACTCCCCTCCCCAGGACAGCATATACCCCCATCCACTCCTTCCTTCAATCTGTCTTCCCTTCTATTGTTCCCCTCCCCTGTATTTTCCTATATGGCAAGATAAATTTCTATACCCTATTTCTCTACATCTTATTTCCCAGTTGCACTCAGAAACAATGTTTAACAATCATTTTTAAAGCTTTGAGTTCCACATTCTCACCCTCCCTCCCTCTCTCCCCACCCTCATTGACAAAGCAAGCAATTTGATGTAGGTCATACATGTGTAGCCATGTAAAACACTTCCATAATAGTCATGTGAAAGACTAACCACATTTCCCTCTATCCTGTCCTGCTCTTGATTTATTCCATTCTCTCCCTTGACCTGCTCCCCCACAATAATGTTTCTTTCTGATTACCCTTTCCCCCAATCTGCTGTCCCTTCTGTTATCTTCTCTCTCCTATCCCCTTCCCCCATGCGTTCCTGCAGGTTAAGGTTCCATACCCAATTGAGTGTTTAAACTTACCGAGGAAGGAAGAAGAATGTCCTGGAAGTCCATAGACAACAGTTACCAGGACCTTGCTGGAATGATAAGTGAGTATTGAATGAGCCTTAAAGGAGGAGAGGTTACTGGGTAATGGTGGTGGTCAGAGAGTCCAGAAGTAGCAATGAAGGAAGAAGGAATAAACTGACTCTCCCACTTTAAACAGTGAGTCTGAATGAAGGAGTCAAAATGTACCTCACTCTTGGTAGCCAAGGAAGCTGTGTTATCAAGGAGTCAGGTCTCAGTGAGTAGAAGGTGGAAGAGAGGAAAAGGTTTAAGATAAAATCAAGTTTATTATCTATGCTTCAGAAATTCTAAAGTAGCAGTGTCAAAGGCTTAGGTAACTTAGAGCTTGAGATGAGGGGGATGGGAATAAGGGAGGGATTAGTGGAGGATGGAAGATAGGACCTCAGCAATGAAAACCAGATATTCTGAATCATTGGATGGGATAGTATTATAGGTTAAAAGTGTATTCATCATTGAGGACTGAGTTCAGGTACATTTTGGTTTTGTACAGAGGTTCATCTTCAAGTAGTATTATCTTAGGAGATCAGACAAGTTTGGGTAGATAGAAATGGGGGCATATGTAGATTTTGCTGGCAAAGACCAAGCAGGCTTTGGGCCACAGATGGTGATAGAAGAGCAAGGCAAATTTAATTTCATCGTGATAAATGGTTTCAGAACTGGAGGAGAAGGGACAGCTAACGGTTGGGAGTGAAGGTAGGCACTCCTGAGACATTCTTAACATAGTGGTCAAGTCAGCAAGAATTTATCAAGCACTTACTTTGTGCCAGCCACTCTACTAAGTCTGGGAATATAGACACAAGCAGAAAAATAGTCCTTGCCCTCAAGGAACTTTTATTCTAATGGATGGAGGAAGATAATATATTTTTTTTTAAAAAAGAGAAACAGAAAAGAAGAGGGAGAGAAAAGGCACAGTGCAGGGACAAGTCCAGAGAGTGAGGAATAGTATCTGTAGATGAATAAAGAATAACTGGTCTGTGCACTTTCCTTAAAATAGGAGTTCTGGGAGGAATCAACCAATCAGAGGAACAACCCAGGGGCAGAGTGTATTTCTGGTGTGAGAAGGTATAGGGTGAAGTACACTCCCAGGTGGGTAAGTTGTAGGGGCAGAGTGAACTTCCAGAGTGAGGAGGCTGCTGTGAGTAGGTGGAAATAATCCAAAAAGTCAGGGATGTAGTTTAGGGGAAGGATGAAGGTCCTAGAAAGACAATCACCAATCAGGAAAGGAGGACCCAAGAATCTTAGAAACTCTTGGGCTCTCATACAAGACACTATGTCTTTTAGTACACTCTCAGGTCACAAGATTTTTCTGGTTGCTATATCCTACTGTTGATTCACATTGAACTTAAGATCAATTAACATCTCTAAATCTTTCCCAAATTGCTTCCTAATCATATTTTCTCATTATTAAATGAAATTTTAAGAACCCACATGTAATAATACATCTATCAATATTGAATTTCATCTTATAATGTTAAGGTCAAAATTTGAACCTGTCAAGATTTTTTGGATCCTGTCATTTAAAGCCTCCTGGCTTCATGTCATCAGTATGTTTGTTAAGTATACTCTTTATGCTTTTCACTAAATGGCCAATGTCAACTTTAAATAGCATAAAGTGAACCAAGCACATTCCTGGGACATTACACTAGACACTTTCTATCAAATTCAATTGATGTTGATTCATTGGATTACTTTTCAGATCTGTTCATTTAGTCAATTTCAAATCTCTTTAATTTCATGATATGATGATGAGGAGGAGGAGGGGGGAGGGGAGGATAAGGATGACAATGTTGGGCGTAGCTATGTGGCTCAGAGGATAGAGGATGAACCTGGAGTCAGGAAAATTCATCTTCATGAGTTCAAATCTGGCCTACGATATTTATTGGGCAAGTCACTTAAACCTGTTTGCCTCTGTTTCCTCATCTGTAAAATGAACTGGAGAAGGAAATAACAAACCATTCCAGTATCTTTGCCCACAAAATCCCAAGTGGGGCCATGAAGAGTCAGATACAACTTAAAAAGCCAATGAACTGATGATGGGGGTGGTAGCAGTGATGATGATAAGGATAACTTATATAGCATTTCAATGCTTGCTTTAATTTCCAAATATCTTCTCAATTTATCTGCACAGCAACTGTGGGAATTAGGTATTACTATTATTCCCATTTTATAAATGAGAAAAGCTAAGACAGATAGAGGTTAGAGTTCCTTGCCCAGGGTCACTCAGGTAGTGTTTGAACTTGGGTCTTCCCAAACTGTGCTCATCGCATCTAGCACCTATTTGGAAGGATGATTGAAACATCAAATGATATATTTACAAAACACAGCACAGGGCCTGACATACAGAAGGTGCTTATTCCCTGCCCTATCCCCCAGTCTACATTTCTCCACATTGTCTGCAATAATGACATGAGAGACTGTCAGAAGTTTTGCTAAAAATCTAGGCAAATTATATCTGTGGCATATTAAAACACACATACACACCAGAAGTAAAGAGATACCCAAAGAGTTATAACATTGATCTTGTCATCGCCCACAAATATTCCATACCCATGTTAATGAACTCGGAAATTCCTTTATCTGACTTCAATCTGTTGTCATTCCACCTCTCTCTCTCTCTCTCTCTGCCTTGATAATCTAAATCCCATTCTTCATTCTTACCATTACCAATGGTTACACTCTCTTCCCTTCCCCATCTTGATCCCCAGGCAAACCAATTCAGTTCGACACTATCCTCTTTCCTTGAATCCCTTACTCCTTTATTTTACAGAAGATCACAGAAAAGATAAGGCAATGATTTCCATAAGATAAGAGAATCCTGAATTTAGACTAGACAGAACTTCAGCCTTTGTCCCTGTCTCTGTCTCTCTGTCTCTCTGTCTCTCTGTCTCTCTGTCTCTCTGTCTCTCTCTCTCTCTCTCTCTGTGTCTCTGTCTCTCTCTCTCTCTCTCTGTGTCTCTCTCTCTCTCTCGTACACACACATACATATCCCTTATGTCCTTGGCAAATAGGATTTTGAAAATTCTAACTACATTGTTACAAATAAAAGCATGAAATCATTCAAACTCCTAATAAGGTTATAGCTCCTCAAGGCTGTAGAGTGTAGTGAATGGCAGAGGGCAGTAGCAAGCATTAGTTCTATCAATTTGGCTGTTGATAGATACAGGGATTTGGATTCAGGGTATATCTGAATCCTGCTTCAGATACATGCTAGCTGACTTAAGCGAGTCACTTAACCTCTCTAGACCTCTGTTTTCTCATCTGTAAAATGAGGATCAGAAGAATCTATCTTACAGATTATTGCGAGGGTCAAATGAGTTAATACATGTAAAGCACTCTGCATACCTTAAAGTGCTGAATGTGTTGACTATTATTGCTTATTATTATTACAATTGGAGTCCCAAGCTTACTATAGTGGTTTATTTCTAATTTGAATATTTAAAGGTATATTTTCATTTCAGTACCAAATCTCTCCAGTGATATATCAAAACTAAAGTAACTATAGTAAACTTAGATAAAGGAAATAAAATTAGGGATCCTGGATGAATGCTTAAAAGCTAGAGCTCTATACAGAAACCAGCTAAACTGAACTCTTCTGTGTCTGAGAATGTCAGCCTTTGAGATGAGCTGAACAGCAAAGACTAGATTAGTGCTCCATTGCCCCAAATAGTTGAATAATAGGGACTTTTTAAAGTATTATTTGGCTTGTGTTTCTTTGGTCAGTGACTGGAATGTGAATAGCAGGGCTTCTTTTTAAGGGCAAAGACAGTGGCATTACAGCCAAAGGGAATACTGCAGTGGTAAACAGGGCTGGATTTGGAAGTCAGGAAAGAATTAGCTGGGGTTCAGTTCTGACTGAACAGTTTCTAGTTGTGTCATCTTGAGAAGGTCACTTCCCTTCTATGAGAATTAGTTTCTCTGTTTAAAATGGGGACAATGCTTGCATTATCTACCTAACAGGGTTCATGCAAGGAAACATACTTTAAAAAAATAAAACTTTAAACTGTTACATAAATTGTTAAATAAAATGATTTATTATTACTAAATAAAATGACCAAACAGACAAAATTTGCTCTTGGCAACTACTCCCTTTCCACATACCTACTCACCATTTAGATTTCCTTGTCATTTCATGAAAAGGATTGAGGAGCAAAGTTTCCATCTTTTTGTGTTTATTTGTTTGTTTGACAGAGATTAGAAAACATCCTGCCCTCCCTAGTCCACCCTCAGACTAAAAAAATAAATAAAAATCTCCCTCTTTCAAAGTCATGATTTGTCTGAGAATCTTTCACTTCAATTCTCCCATCAAAAAGTTCTAGGACTAAACTATGGTATAGTTTAGATGGTGGGCATACCTCACAAAAACTTTGGCATTGGTTTTTCTTTAGTTCCCATGATTCTTTGCAGGGTTCCAGGCACTAGGAGGAAATGAAAAAAGTAAACATTAGGATCAAAGCAAGAAATAATGCCAATCTGAACATTTTTTTTACACCTTAACTGCATCCAATTAAGCTTATAAAATATATTATAAAAATAATATAAGCTTATAAAAAAGTTCATAAAACCATTTTTTTGAGTTTGGTATTAATACTGCATTCAATGTATAAGAAATGAAAACACACTTACTAAAATTGACCAGAGACCTTAGATAAAGGATAAGAATGGAACTATCTCAATATAAGAGAATAACAATGTTACAAAGAATGAAACTATCTCAATACAATAGAATAACAATGTTACAAAGAATGGAAAGAGAATAACAATGTTACAAAGAATGGAACTATCTCAATACAAGAGAATAACAATGTTACATATCATAGCAAATGATTCAAAAAAGATTCAATGACCCAGGATAGATAAGTAAAACTTTATTAGAGCAAGAAAGCATTGTACAGTGGAAAGTATACTACACTTAGAGTCAAGAGACCTGGTTTCAAATTCCATTTCCCATAATTGATGTAAGTATGGATCACTCAATCACTTCAAGAGTTACTTTTCTCATCTATAAAATGGAGACAAAAATTTCTGTAGTACCTACTTCATAACTACCTTTCTAATAATGCATGGCAGGACCCATGATGGTTTTTTATAATTGCATTGATTTTAGCCATATAATCCTAATTTTTTTAAAAAACTGCATTTTGTCAATAAAGATAGGGATTAAAGATATGGAGTAAAATTGCACAGTTAATTTTTACTTAAACATTATTACTTCTTAGTTCCAAAAACTAATTACAATGAATATCACAAAGCAACAGCCCAGTTTTTTCCCCCAAGATGGGGAAGGGAATATAATAAATATGTTTAGTTAAAAAAAAACAGACAACTACAAAGAAACATAATCTACTTTGTAAGAAGAGCATTTGGGTTCTTCATTTTATAGCTTATGCCTTTGGAAAAACAGGTCCATTTTCAGACCATAGAACAGAGGATTTGCTTTGCAATGTATCTCATCTACAAAATATATAGGGAAACTCAAAATATTTGTGCAGATTAAGCTTTAAAATGCACAACAAATTTAAACTGCCCTAAGATTTTTTGAGATGCCTTGTGTAGATACACATATGTGATAGTGCATGCAATCCTGTGAGGTAAATAACGGAGGCCTGGCATTTGTCATATATGGGTACTAGCATCACTAACTTCTCCCTCTAACTAGCATCCTCCAAAATAGACTATAGATTCAATTCTCAAAGTAAGATTTTATTGGAGGAACATTGCTCTAATCTCAGTGGGAAGAACCAAGGACAGTGTTCTGGGTTAGAAGCCAGGAATCCTGGGTTCAAATATCAGCTCTACCACTTACTTATGGGCAGCTAGTTGGCACAGCAAATAGAACACTGGGTCTAAATTCAACAGCTTCAGGCCCTTATTAGGTTGGTGATCCTAGACAACTTAAACTCTACTTATCTATTTCCTCATCTATAAAATAAGAATAATAGAACCTAACTTTCTAGAGCATCTAAATGGCATAGTGGATACAGTGCTGGTGTTGAAGTCAGGAAGACCTGAGTTCAAATCTGGCCTCAGGCACTTACTAATTGTGGGACTCTGGGCAAGTCATTTAATCCTGTTTGCCTCAGTTTACTCATCTGTAAAATGAGCCAGAGAAGAGCATTCCAGTATTTTTGTGAAAAAAACCTCAAATGGGCTTATGAAGAGCTGGACATGATTTAAACAACTCAACAACAATCCAGGGTGATTGTGAGGATAAAATAAGATTATTATTGTAAATTGTTTAGCACAGAGCCTGGGATATAGTAAGCACTCTAAAAATGTTGGCTATTATTATTTTTATTATTTACTATCTAATAGACTTTGGTGAAGTCAATTAATTTCTCTGGGCCTTGACTTCCTTATTTACAAAATTAAGAGATCAGACTATGAAACCTCTGAGATCTGTCTAGCTCTAAATCCATGATTTTCTTGTCTTATGGAAATTATTGTCTTATCTCTTCTAGGTTTTTCAGAATTAATTCTTTGGTTTCCTAAGATTAAGTCAATGTCTTATTAAAAGTCTCTGGTTCCTAATGAATAATTTAGAAATGGCACTTTCTGACAGCCCAGGTTTCCATATTTTTACAATGAATAATATAGATAGATAGATAGATTATTTGAGAAATAGTATTCTTTACTTGCAATAAAATGTAAAGGTCTAAGTAGTAATTCCTCAGTAAATATTTTACATTTCCTATACACTAGAACAAAGAGCAGCAGGGAGATAGTTTTGAAAAGCATTGAATCTTTTCCCCATAATTGTATTTTTACAACTTTTTGTATTCTTTAATTTTTCAAAATATATTTGATCTTGGTAATGTAAGGTCAAAACAGATATCATTGATGCTATTCTTGCTTCATTTTTTTTAAAGACAAAACTTGTGATTTCACTGCTATAGGAAAGATCCTCTCCCCAGACAAATCAGTATGTGTTCTCTAGCTTCATGTCTTAACACTTGCCTGGGGCACTGATACTGACCTGTCCATGGTCACAGAGCTAGTATATGTCAGAGATGAGAACTACTATGAGAGTGGCTCCCATACTGCCTCTCAAAAGTTCCTGAGGCCATCTGATGGACACAGTAAGAGATTAGTTACATGCCCTAACTCAGTACTCAATACCTTCCCAGGATATTAGGATTTGTGAGAGTTTATGCTTCACTGACATAATATTCTATATTCCAGGGTCAGAGATATATCATGACAAGGCACAGTGTAGGACTCTGTTAGAGAAACTAAACTATAATCAATAATTTCAATCAATCAACAAACATTTACTACCTATTTACTGTTTGCCAGATATTGCTAAGCACTGGAGATACAACAACAAAAATGAAGGCACTTACCTTCCATCAGGTAAATAATGTATATACATGTAAATAGATACTATATATAGGTAAATTAAAAGCAGGTAATTTCAGGGTGGGGAGGGTAAAAGCAGCGAGTGGATCAATAACGGTCTTATGTTGGAGGTAATACTTCAGCTGAACATTGAAGAAAAGTAGGCACTCTAAGATTTGATTTGCTATAAATGATGATGGATTGATTTTAGGCATAAGAATCAGCCTGTGAAAAGATGAAAGATGCAGTATCATATATGAGGAAAGCAATCAGAACAGTTTGACTAGACTGAAAGGTTTGTGGATATCAGTGGAGGTTTTTGACCAGGGAAATGATCAGACCAGTGCTTCAGAAATTTCACCATAAAGCAGACTTATTAATATAGGCTCGGATTCTTCTATACAGTGGAGATTTATTCATTGGGTTACAGATATTAGAACTGTCTCCTGATGGTTGCTAGACTGAGTCTTAGGAGAAAAATATACTCTTGTTGAAGAATACATCTCTCTGCAGTCTTTGACATGAGCTAAAAGACCTGTTTGGGTAGTGGTGATTGTGGTAATTGGCATGTGGTACTTGTTATATATTTTTCCTGCTTTTTAGAATACCTCCTTTATTTTTGACTTTGTGTCTTCTTTTGGAGTGCAGAAAGTTTTGGAAGAGGGAATTTCTCCCTTCCCTCACACCAAGGAGCAGTAATAGCTACTTACTGGACAAGTACATATCATTGGTAGACCTGTGCTTGTGTGTAGCCTGAGATGATGAGCCCAAGGATACTGTTTCTGTATGTTAACACTCCATGTAGGGGATGGTGAAAGCATGGTCCCATAAATTAGTCTTGAAGCTAGGGGAAATGAAATTTCTTGGGCACCACCCACTTTGGGAATTGCCTTGTAGTTAGATTCGAGTATGAGAGTTCTCTGAGGTTGAACTTTTGGGCACAAGCCCACAAGAGGTAGAAGATTATGTCTTCAATAGCATGTTCCAAAAAAAATGGAAGAGAACCAGGGGTGAAGCCAAAATATTGGAGTAAAAGCAGGGACTTCCCTGAGCTCTCCAAGACCTTTAAATACCTGTAATAATTACTCTAAAAAAAATTCCAAAACCACAGAACACAAAATGACAGCGTGAAACAAATCCTCAGCCCAAGATAACCTAGAAGGTCATCAGAAGGATCTTTTGCAGTGAGTAAGGAGTGGAACACAGTCTGGCATGGACTGGCCCAGCACAAACTGACCATAGCAGGCCACAGGGGACTGAATCTTTGGCATCTGTGGCAGTTTCCAGACTTCTTGACCCAGGATGCCAAAAAGATTAGTGTGAAAGCTCCATGGGACCAGGATAAGAGAGGAGCTCAAGGTTTGGCCTCAGGCACATCAAAAGCCTCCAAGAGGAATATGAATGGGTCTCAGACCATGGAAAATTTCAAAAAAAATTTTGAAAATCAAGTGAGAGAAATAGAGGAAAAATTGGGTAGAGAAATGAAAGTGATGCAAGAAAATCATGAAAGCTGAGTCAACAGCTTGCTAAAGGAGATCCAAAAAAATACTGAAGAAAATAACATCTTTAAAAATAGACTAACCCAAATGGCAAAAGAAGTCCAAAAAGCCAATGACAAAAAGAATGCAGAATTAAAAAAGCAAAATTGGACAAATGGAAAAGAAGGTCCAAAAGCTCATTAAAAAAAATAATTCCTTCAAAATTAGAATGGAGCATATGGAAGCTAATGACTTTATGAGAAATCTAGAAATTATAAAACAGAACCAAAAGAATGAAAAAAACAGAAGACAATGTGAAATATCTCACTGGAAAAACCACTGACCTGGAAAATAGATTCAGGAGAGATAATTTTAAAATTATTGGACTACCCAAATGCCAAGATAAAAAATGGAGCCTAGCCATGAGCTTTCAAGAAATTATCAAAATAACTGCCCTGATATTGTAAAATAGAAATTGAAACAATCCATTGATCACCTCTGGAAAGAGATACTAAAAGGAAAACTAGGAATGTTGTAGCCAAATTCCAGAGTTTCCAGGTCAAGAAGAAAATATTGCAAGAAGCCAGAAAGAAACAAATAAAGTATTGTGGAAATACAATCAGGATAACAAAAAATTCAAAAATATCTACATTGGGGGTTGAAGGGCTTGGAATGATATTTCAGACATCACAGGAGCTAGGATTAAAACCAAGCAAAACTGAATATAATCCTTCAAAAAATGGACATTAAAGGAAATGGGGAACTTTCAAGTATTCTTGATGAAAAGGCCAGAGCTGAATTAGAAAATTTGACTTTCAAATACAAGACTCAAAAGAAGCATACAAAGGTAAACAGAAAAGAAAAATCATAAGAGACTTTTTAAAGTTGAACTGTTTAAATTCCTACATAGAAAGATGATATTTGCAACTCAGGAGAGCTTTCTCAGTATTAGCTGGAGGAAGAGGAGTAGTTGGGAGGAGACAGATAGATAGATGGATGGATGGATGGATGGATGGATGGATGGATAGAGGACACAGGATGAGTTGAATATGAAGGGATGATAGCTAAAAAATAAAATTAAGTGGTGAGAGAGGAATACATTAGGACAAGGAGAAAGGGAGAGATAGAATGGGAATGGGGTAAATTATCTCACATAAAAGAGGCAGCTTTTACAATGGAGGGGAAGAGGGAGGAGTTGAGAGGGAATGACTTAAATTTACTCTCATCAGATTTGGCTTAAGGAGGGAATAATATACACACTCAATGTGGTATCTTGCCCTATAGGAAAGTAGGGAGTAAGGGGATAAGATGGAAGGGGGAAAGATAGAAGGGAGGGAAGATTAGAGGAGGTGGCAGTCAGAAGCAAACCCTTTTGAAAAGGGACAGGGTGAAAGGAGAAAATAAAATAACTGATGGGTGAGATAGGGTGGAGAGAAATATAGTCTTTCACAAAATGACTATTATAGAGGTGTTTTGCATAACTATACATGTATAACCTATATTTATTTGCTGGCTTTCTCAATGGGAGTGGGCAGGGAGGGAAGAAGGGAGAGAATTTAGAACTCAAAGTTTTAAAAATTAAATGTTAAATTATTTTTACATGCAACTGGGAAATGAGATTTGGGTATAGAAATCTACCTTGCTCTTCAAGAAACCAAAGGGGAAGGAATAAAGAGGAGGGGGTGATAAAAGGGAGGGCAAACTGGGGGAAGGGGCAATTAGAATGCATGCCACCTGGAGTGTGGGGTGGAGAAAGATAGAGAGAATATTTGGAACTCAAAATCTTGTGCAAATGAATGTTGAAAACTAAAAAATAAATAAATAAATTTAAATCTTAAAAAAAGAGAAAAGGAAGAGAGTCATTGAGCAGCTGAAAAACTAAGACCAAAGCATGCAGATGAAGAGACAAGAAATCTGGACCTTGATCTAACTACTATCACCATGAGTTTGTTGGATAGTAAATTCAAGTAATTCTATGCAAATGGGAATGTATACTTAGTAGCCTCCAAAATGTTTTTGAGGTACAGTGTAGGTCTAATGGTCTATTTGAAAGCTTTAAGTTTCTTTATATACCCCTATGAGGCCTTTTCCAGTATATTTTCTGGAAATGGGGAGGAGGTGGCACATAATAAAGCCTGTCCCACACCTGATACACATATTGTACATTAAGAGATTATAAGACTTGAGAATGGTTAGGCATATTTGGAAAATTTTAGATATGAACTTATTCTAAGCTTTATCTCAGTGATTTCCTCAGACTGAACTCTGTTGAAAATGTAATAAGGCAAAAGGGAGAAACTGACTCCACTTGGTTCGGATAGCTAGATTGTGTGAAACCAGAATTGTTAGGGAGCAGTGGATATGTTACATTGCTTTGGTGGAATGGTAGTAGAAAAAATGTTATTAGGAGAGACTAGAAGCAGGGAGACAAATTAAGAAGCTACTACATTAGTCCTGAGAAGAGTGATGAGAACCAGAACAAAGGTGGTGGTTGTGTCAGGAGGAAAAAAAGACAAATTTGAGACAGGTAGAGATATTGTGTAGGTAAAACTGAAAAGATTTAGCAACTTCCAGAATAGAAGGGAGATAGAGGGAGGGTAGGAAGCACAAAATAACACTATGGTTTTGAGCCTAAATAACTAAAACAATAACAGCATTCCCAACAGAAATAAGAAAACTAGGAAGATGGAAACATAATGAGCTCTGTTGTAGACATGTTGAATTAGAGATTCCTATGGGACATTCAGGTGGAGCTGTCCAAAAGACAGAGGTGTGGGACTATAAACTCAAGAAAGAGACTAAAGGCTAGCTATGTAGATTGTGGAGTCCTATGGCAAAGATGAGAACTATTGAACTCATGGGAGGCTATGAAATCATCAGTTAGTTTTTCCTCTTCTTCTTCCTTACCTCTACCTCGACCCTCACCACTTCCCCCAAAAATACTAAGTTTACTTCTAACCAGCTTCCAAAAAGCTCAGACACTCCAGTCAAAACAAATACCTTCTAATCTACTTTGGCCAGTTTTCAAAATGCTAATGATAGCTAAGCCTAGCTATCAGCTGGGGATTCACACCTATTCAATTCTACTTCTCCGTGGTCTGTTGCATTTAGCCAAGGTCATTTTAAAGTTATAGCTCAACTTCTATTTTTCTTTGCAAAAAAAAGCATTGAATTATGTTTTAGAACAAATATGTATGTATATAAATTATGCCTTCAGACCCACTGAAAAGACAAAAAGTCAATGTTATTTTCCTAACACCTGAAATACTTGAGTAATGAGGTTTTTAAAAATAATTTATATACCAAGATTTGCATTTCAATTTATCCCAGCTACTTCTGGGATTTTAAGTATATATTCTACTTTCCTGATTTCTAATTAACAACTTATCAGTACAACTGAAAAATATAATGCAAAGATGTTATCAATGACAGCCAATATTTTCTTTTAACAGCCTGCTATACAAAGTAACTTACAAGAATGTGTATCTAGGAGTACCAAGCTAAAAGAAACCCTAGCAATAGTTTGCCAAAAGCTCTATTTCTGGGATATTTTGTCATTCTTTTTGCCAATAAAATAATTTTTAAAAAAAAGTTTAGAAGAGAAAAATGACAGACATTCCTCTCACACCCCATATAGGAAAAGCATATTCCCCATTTTCCAAGATAATTAAAAATGCTTGCCAAGAATGAACAGTTCAAAATCCTTTTTCTGTAATAGGAGAGAATGTGAGAGAAAGAATGCCATGAACAGTCATCTGCTTTGGAATTCATTACAGGCAACAGCTACTATTACCATGATATTTTTATTGCATGGGACTAAAGAAAGAGCAAGACATGACAAACTTGATATTTCTAAGGATTTTACTTGGACTGAACCTGGTTCTAACCATGATCACTTCTTCAAATGCAAAAAAAGGAAACTTCAAAATTCAAGGTGAGTATAATACCCAGAAAAGTCTTGAAGAACTTGTAGGAATAATGGATTTAGAGCATGAAATAATCTCAGGGTACTTCTCTGATTCACCTTCTCTGAAAGTTGGTGTTTTTTCATATGTCCTTTATAGTTGATTTGGATATTTATAATACGCAAAATAACTTATTCATTCAAAGTCCTTCTTCAAAAATATTGCTGCTACTATAAACAATATTTTCTTGGTTCTGTTTATTTCATTCTTCATTTTTTCATGCAAGTCTTTCCATGTTTTCCTAAAATCATTGAGTTCATGATTTTTTATCATCTAAATATATTCTTGACAGCCAACCTTCTGCTGATGAGCCTCTTCTAGCTAAATTAGGCTGATAGAACACTAACTCTAAATCATAATTTTATTAGGGCTGACCAGAGCTTACACTCCTCAAGCATGGCCTTTAAGGATCCATATTTAAGAAGTTTCTTTAGTGTAGGAGTACTATGATTATTGAAAATACCTGAGCCACAATTTCAGACAACAGTGACAGATTTTTATGCTGCATTCCAAAAAATATGAAAGGCAATGTTAAGTCCATGAAGAAGAGGGAGTTATATAGATTTATCTTGGGAGAAAATGATAATTAAAGAGAGAAGAATGAATATTATGAATCTTGTACCCCTGTCTTAAGCCAATTCTATGTATTAACACCAGAACAGTTTTCCAAAAACACTTTATTCTGTTGAAAACACTTTATTCTGTTGAAGAGACTTTAATTATTCTCGATCAAATTATGTCCAAATTCTTCAGTGTAGCATTTAAGGTTTATATTCACTAGCTACATCTTACTTAGCAAAACTTATCTTTTGCTATACCATAACATGAACAATTTCCTTCAGTTAGGTACTCTTTATATTCTCAAACCCCCTCCTAACACACACATACCACACACACACACACACACACACACACACACACACATACACACACATGCGCACATACTTTACTCATTTACAGTATTACATAATACCAGAGCTGGAAGAGACATTAGACATGATCAAGTTTTACTCTCAGATTAGATGACAGCAGTTGAGGTCATGGAAGGGCCTGGCTTTCCCACAAATATCCTAGGTATTTGGGCTACAGCTCAAAAATCACATATGCAAATCTAGAAGAGTGAAACATTAAACCTATCCTTTAATGACAACTAATAGAAACTATAATCAATGAGAGACCTTTATAGAAAAAATTCAAATTTAAATGGAAAGGAAATAATAATCTTAAAGTACTGGCAGGTCAAAGAATAGATCACAGAAATAATTCAAACAAAAACTTTAGAGAAGTAACCAAAATAGTCCTTAGGAGAAACTCATATCTCTAATTTTATCAACAAAAGAGAAAAAGAAAAACAACTCAACAAATTGAAAAAAGACTTGGAAAGCATCCAATCAAACAACACATGCTAAACAAGAACACAGATTTTCTGAAAATTAAAAAAGAGATTAGCAAAATTGAAAAAATTGAATTAAATATCAAGAGATTAAAAAACTAATAAAATAGAAAAACTGTTAGCTGAGAGAGAGAAAAGAAAAAGAAGGAGGGGAAGAGGAAAAGGAAGAAGAGAAGGAAGAGAGTATTTTACCATTGATGAATTTTTTTTAGAGAATTCACAATAAAATAAAATATATTTATAATAAATATAAATATTATATAATAAATATAATATGTATAATAATAAATACAAAAATAAAATAAGAAATATTCATGTAATTATTAGAAACTATTTTATCCAACTACATAGCAAGAAAATTGACCAATGAAATTGATAAATATTTACAAGAATGTAAAATACCTAGATTAATAAAGAAAAATTATATTTGTTTTAGAGAATCTGAATCTCTGAGAAGTGCGGAGAAAATATTACAAATTTGATAGCTATAGGTACCAGTTGACTGAGGCCTCTATATACAGGTGACAGCAGGGAATTCAGACTAAAAGTTTGGGTACCCAGGTCATTAGACATAATAACTACTCAGTAGTAACATCATAAATGATGAAAAGGACTGAACAAATATGCAAAAAAAAAAAAAGACAAACTATTCTAAAAAAAAAAAAAGCCATCCCACACATGAAGCATGCATTTTGCTCTGCATTCAGATTTGGATCCAGAAGTGACCTCAGAGCCTATTGGTTCCAACACCCCTATTTCACAAAGAGGCAAAAGTGAGACCCAGCAGGGAGATTAAGTGATTTGTCCTAGATCACACAGGTAATACCTGTGGGATCTGGTCAGATCTGTGCTATGGGAGTATCAATATGTCAGCTATATAGAGAATGGATTGCTGAAGGGAAAATTTCTATGCGTGGGGGGAGGGAAATCAATAAAATGTTTTTATAATAGTGAAGGCAAGAGATAATGAGAGCCTGCCCCAAGATGGCTGTGATGTGAGGAGGGAGAAGAAATAAGATAATTTATGATACTGACAAGTCTACAAAATAGGCGTCATCCTCAATGTCTCACTTTCTTTGATCTCCTATACCCAATTAGTTGCCAAGTTCTGTCAGTTCATAAAATCTTTCACATATGCCCCCTTTGCTCTTCTGAGATTGCTGCCATACGGATGAAGGTCTCCATCACTTATGTCTGTACTACTGTCATACCCTTTTGGTTGATCTCTCTTCCTCAAGTCTCTTCCCACTGCAGTCCATCCTCCAGTCCATTCAGATATCAAACTGATCTTTCTAAAATGCAAATCTGACCATATTGGGACCATATCATTCCCACTTTCCACCCTCCAAAACAAACTTCAATAGTTATCTTTTAATAAACTCCTCTTTGGTATTTTTAAAGTCCTTTATAACCTGGCTCCTTCTTATATTTCCAGTCTTCCTCTATCTTACTCCCCTCCAAGTACTCTACATTTCTGTGATACTGGTCTGGTTGTCCCCCAAATGAGATACTCTATCTCCTGACTCCTGGAATTTTCCCAGACACACCTGGAATTCTTTTTTTCCTCATTCTCATCTTCTGACTTCTTCAAAGCTCAGATAAAATTAGACCTCCTGCAAGAAGCATTTCCCAGTCTTTGTTAAGACAGTGAGCCCCTTTATACCCCCCCACTTACTGCAGTGCCTAGTAAATAGTAGGTAATGTTTTAAATACTTGTTAATTTGATTTGAAATGTGACAGACCCTGAAGAGATAGAATGGATAAAATGTGTCAACAAACTAGAGACAAAGGGTAAGAGAAAAGAGTTGAGGATGACTCCTAGATTGTAAATCTAGATGATTAGAGGAATTACAATTCCCTCTACAGAAATAGGGAAGATAGGAGATGGAATGTAAGGGGAAAGATAGTGAGTTTTATTTTGAACATGTTGAATTTGCTATTGCTATGGAATGCCCAAGTGGAGATGTCTGGCAGTCAACTGAGATGCAGCATTGGAGCTCTGAAAAGAGAAAAGGTTTGGATTATGTATATCTGAGAATCATCTGAATAAATATTTCAGCTGAATACAAAGGAAATTATAATTCCCTTTGAGAAAATACAGAGATAGAGGAGGAGAAGGTCTAAGGCTGAGACCTGAAGTATATCCAGGAATAGAAGGAAGGACAGAGGTGATGGTTCTTAAAAAAAAAAAATCAGAGAATATTGTCTGACATGTAGAAAGAAAGTTCCAACAGAACAGTCTGACATGTAGAAAGAAAGTTCCAACAGAACAGTAACTTGGAGAGGAAAGATTACTCAAAATGGGAAATATTCAATAGAGCCAAATGTGACAGACAGATCCACTAGGATGAGAACTATGGAAAGAAATTGGTGAAAGTAATTGTTGGCAATTTTATCAACAAAAGAGAAAAAGAAAAACAACTCAACAAATTGAAAAAAGACTTGGAAAGCATCCAATCAATGTTAGTGGAAAGTGAGAAAGTAGAGGGAGCAAGCTTTTTTTCTAGCATTATGAAAATGGAGGTATGATAAGGTATAAAAGACTGAAGGGATGGTAGCATTAGTCAACCAATAAGTGTTTATGAAACATCTAATATACGCTAGGCGCTATGTTAGGCATTGGGTATAAATATAATTGATGAAAAAATCCCTGTGTTTAAGAGGCTCTAATGTGAACAATAATAAAAAATAGCAATATCGTTATTACATTTATATAATGTTTTATACTATATAATTTTGCAAAGCACTTTATAAATACCAGCTCATTTTATCCTCACAATAACTCTGGGAAGAACGGGCTATCATTATCCCAATTTAACAGATGAAGAAACTAAGGCAGATAGAGATAAAGTAACTTGTTAATGGTCACAGCTAATAGGTGTCTGAGAATAGATTTGAATTCAGATCTTTCTAAGTCCTGGTTCAGTAAGTATATATACATATACATATACATATACATATACATATACATATACATATACATATACATATACATATACATATACATATAAAATCAAACAAAAACTGTATTAACTAATACAGACTGAGAGTGCTTCAGTCTTTTCAAACTCTAAGATCACACTGTTGTGAAATTAAATTTGTAACACAAATATAGCATTTTCTATTTAACTCTATTAAATATAATCTTAAATTTGGCTCATTTTTTCAAGACTGCTAGTATTCCTCAGGAGAGGTGACATCCCCTCAAAGTTTTGTAATCTTCAGAATATCCACTGTTAAAAATAAATCTTTACTTCTAAGGAGTGTAATCACTGCTAGATCTTTAAATTGACATTCCAAATTTTAATCTTCTATTTATACAGGTTGAAATTCTAGCTAGAATAATAAATCTGCAAGAAAAAATTTCAATGTCTTCTTCACTATCACAAAATGTAACAATGTAGAACAGCTGAGAGGAAGCTCTCTGACCAATTTCTTCATCTATAAAATTCAGTTCCCCTCAACCTCTTTCTAAAACTATGAGAACATAAGGTGTATTAGGTTTGGGTTGGTATACTTTAGATTTTTTTTCAGATCAAAGGAGAGGATCCAAATTAAAGATTATGGGCAAAGGCAGAGACCTAATCATAAAATGCATGTTTTCTTAATAATCTTTTCTAACAAATAAAAGCAATGAAAATGATAACTTACATATTCTCTCCATTGACATTTCCTAGACATGAAATATATATTTTGGTTCTATAAAAGCATTGTTTTATTTCATAGAGGTACTTAAACCTAATATATAATAATATCATCAATTGCAGTTTCAGAACTGTGTGTCTGTATGCGGTTTGAGGGTGTTTATTTTCCCCTTGTCTAGGCCATTAATAACAGAGAATTTGTCTTAGAAACCAGAGATCGGTTTTTTATGTGGAAGTAGGAATTTTTTTTGTCAATCAGTTCCTTAAAATATGTGCACTCTTGTATCTTTAAAATAATTCATGGACTGCTTCCAGTTCGAAATTGGTATAGAAATTGTTACAATCTCCCATGTCTAAAAGTATACCATGTCTTGCCAAAATAATGAATTTTTTTGGCTGCCAGCCAGTGGAGGCACAGTTGAACAATCATCCAGGCCAAAACCGCAAAGGATTAGCATGCCAACTTGGTATAATAACGCAATGCTGAAGACATTTCATATCGCAAACCAACTTTCTCTTAAATGTTCTAAGGATTACAAGTACTTGTCTTCTCACTGTAGTGCTTATCAAGGACTTCAACCTACCTTTTATTTGAGCTATTTTTCATGCTAACAGAGACTCCAGACTTTAAGAGGTCCTTTAAGTTTTAATGAAAACGTGTAGAAAAAATCTAATGACTAAGAAACAAAATCTAATCAACTTTGCCATATAATTGAAACTGGTTGCTCTTCTCACAGAGACTAAACTAGCACCATTTCCATCTTAAGGGTAAAGGATATAGACTTAATAAAATGATGCTTTAGTGAAGACAAAAGATTCTCAGCTTCCAAATGTTTAAAATCTGTTTTATTTTATTCTAATTCTTTAACACAGTCATGAAGTTTCAAATGATGTTTATGTGGTTGCTTCTAAAGTATGAAAATAGTTACATGCTAATTTAAGAACTATGTAATTTCATTAAGACTAATTACTGACAGCAGTTTCAATCTCTGGACAAGGGTCCAAATTTCAATTACAAATCACCTGTTCTTTGGTTTATTTAACAAAAAGATTTAGCACCAAACATTTATAATATCTTATTAGGCATTATGGAAGAAAGCGGATAAAGGAGAAGGGGAAAAGAAATAGGAGGAGAAAGGGAAAACAGGGAGATAAGGTGAAGAAAGAGATAGAAGAGGAGGAAGAGGGAAGAAAAGTAGGATGGAGGGAGAAGAAGCTGTCCTTCAGGACAGTTTAGGTTTTATTTCTTTCATGAAGCCTACCCATCTGGAAGTAACCTCTCCACAAATTTCAAAATCATAGCATTTTCTTTATACTTCTACCATCCATTATTTATATTCTAGTTTGCATTGTGATTATTAGCAACTGTGCATTTTAACCCCTCTAGATTGCAAAGTCTTTGAGAACAGGAATTTTCTCACCCATCTTTCTATTCACAGTGCCTAGCACAGTACCTTTTACATTGTGAGGTGCCTTCAAAATATTTGATAAAAGAAACCCAAACCAATGAGGACACAGATTTAAAGTTCAAGTAGAGTGGTCCATGACATCATAGAAATGATGACATGACTTGCACTTGAGTTTGTTTTAAGTGAGGGAGGGCTGTGCAAGGTCACCAACCTCACTTTCTCCTTCGGAGCCATCTGGATCCAATGACCAGATATTTATCAGGATGACTGGAGACAGCCCAGGATGCAATGGGATACCTAATCCTAATCCTGAAGGAGTTTAAAATCTAGCAGAGTGATAAGATACATAAAAACATACTATAAATTTATATGTTAAGTGTATAAGATAAATCAAAGTGATATGAGATCAGAATTTGATTGAATCATGGTCTAATGAAGGAGGAACTTTTGAACTTGTCCTTGAAGATGATGAAGAATCGATAACAGATGAAGAGCTCTATATAATAATGGGAAAGGGCAGGATGAAAATAGTTGAGAGAGGAAGAGCCAATTTGTTGACATCAATTGCATCTGCTATGAGCAGTTGTAAAGAGATACACTGAAGAAAAATGCTTTATGTCAGGAATTACAGACTTTAGCCAGGTCAAAATTTGTATTATTAAAATATAATTAATAGATATAATCCTTCTTATATGGATCTTATTTAGTCATAAGTGGCAGGCCAATATTTAATCTTCTGACATAAGCAAAATTTGAGGTGCTAAAGAATACTTTTTTTAGATCCAGTGGCAATTTTTAAAAATGTTGGTATTTCTAACACTTCATGCCTTGTGCAGATAATTAAACAATGCAAAATATTATTCTTGTTTTCATATGGGCAACAAACATCCTACATAGATATAAATATATGTACATTTATATACATGTATGTATTTCTTACAAATTTATATATATATGAAAATTAAAGTGAACATTTTCCTGTGAAGAAAAGAAAGTGTAATCAGAAACTGTTTTAATTATTGATGGTGAGGAGCAAGTGAAATCTTACTCCTGGCCTAGTCACCTCTTTCTTATTTCTTGTTTGTTCCCTTCAGAATTATATCTTACTTAAATAGGGCAGAAGAAACACAGTCAAGGAACTGGGCCTTGTTCCACATGGAAAGTGTGTCTTTTTTTTATATTTGCATCCTAAGTGCCTTACACAGGTAATGTTCAATAAATATTTGTTGAAATGAATTATTTGTCAACTATTGGCTTTCATTCTAATTGTAAAATGGGTGTTGTTTCTATGTTTTGCTTTTTCTTATTAAAAACTTGGTGTCTGGGATGCCATTTGATGTTAGGCTGTTTGTGGCAGCCAGTTCTTAGAGGACTTACAAATACTTATCATTTTTCTAGTTCCAAGACATATAGATCTTTCTTGCATAAAAGGTAAATCACCACAATCTCACAAGTGCAAACCAGAAGGAAGCAAGGATCTGCATTAAGATAGATCAGCAACACTTTTAACACTAATCCTTTTTAGGTTGAAGGAACTTTTAACACTGACAGCTTAATATCCATCTGTGTGGTTCGGTTGTCTGGCATGTCAAGCTTCACCAGTAGCGCTGCTTTCTCTTGAAAGGACAGACCAACAAAATGTAAGGAGAGTTTTCATGTTTCCTGTTTCCTCCTTGCCAAATCAAATCACCTTCAGCTTTGTCAACATAAGGGAGCCTTCCAAAACATTAGTGAATCCCTGACCAATCCCATTCAATTGGTGATTATGTGGTAGGTCTGCTTAAAATTAATAATTTAGAAGTAACATTCCTAAATTTTAGCAAACTGAAAGGAAAACATTGATGTGGAGAATATATATTAGTTATGGTTGGGAAACCCTGTTCAGAAAGGAACTCAACTAGGCAGGGGCCCAAGGCTCAAACCCAACATGAAGGGTTAGACTATTTCACATCACAATTTGATTTTTAGTTCCTTCATTCCCAATATTCAACACTGCTGAATATCTTGATTCTGGCAGAACTCCAAATGTAGAAGATTGCTATTTTGTGCTGTTTCTAATTAGATCATAATTAACAAAAATAGGAAAGCTTGGATCAACAATAGATGTTGTAAATACAAGGGCCTCTGACTGTCCCTGTCAAACTCCAGATTGGAACACAAGTCATATAGGAAGAAATGTGCACATTATTGGAGTGCATTTAAGAGATGCCATGGGAGCACCACCAAAAGAACTTAAGGAAGAAATTCATCTACCCTGACAGTTTATCAGCTATGGCATCTGATTTCTTTGTGAGGAAAAGGATAAGGAAAAGAATGTCCTGAATCAGGTTACCAATAAAGAAAATTCCAGTACTCTACACCTTGCCCCCTTCTCCTATTGGTGAGTTCCTCCAAGAATCTCTAATTTCATGACAGTCCTAAATCAGTCATCTTTTATTCTACATAATTGTCATTATGCCAAAATAGCGGTACTTTCTCTTCCAACTTTCAGCTTCATTTTATGGCTTGCTTTTTCTCTATTAGAGCAGAAGTTTCTTGAAGGTAGGGATTGCCTTTCTTTTTGTTTACTGTGTCCCCGGTGCTTAGCAAAGTACTGGCAGAATGTAAATGTTTAATATCTTCGTATCAGTTTCAGTGTGTACAAAGGACAACATGCATACAGAAGACAGAGATTAAGCAACAACCACCACATTTTGTCTCTCTACGAACTTTATTCTACAAGTGGAGAATATAGCAGGTAAAAAATCAAGTAGAGGAAAGGTAGGGTGTGATGAAACAGATAGAACTCATGCTTATATTTTCAGCATATTTGCATGTGCTCCTACCTCTTTACAAAACTCATTCATCAGGAGCCTGAATTCAACTGGCAAATGAATTAGAAAACCACATTCCAGACCAAGACTAGTGATATTGAATGCCACTTTATATCTTCTGTTTTAACTTTGAGTCATTTCAAAATTTAAAAACAAGTAGGAATGCTTACTTACTTGAATCATACTTGGAAAACACCCTGATTTTCTTTGCTACCCCAACGGAGAAGACAGAGGTCCTCAAGAATTCTATAATGCTTCTAAGAATATCAACTAAAGAAAATTGTTTTTGATAAGGAAACAAAGTCGGTCAGAAAACATTTAGTAAGTGCATCCTGTGAGCCAAGTCCTGTTTTAAGCACTGAAGATATAAAAGAAAAATAAAAGATAATGTCTGCTGTCATGAATGTCACAGGAGACAATATGCAAGTAACTAAGCTCCAACAAATCAAACATAGTATAAATTGGAAATAATCAACAGAAAGAAGATACTTTTATGAATGGGGATTGAGTAAGGCTTCCTGTAGAAAGTGGAATTTTAGCTTGGATCTGAAGAAGCCAGGTATCGAAGAACATTCCAGGAATTGGAGGCAGCCAGTGAAAATACCTGAAGTTCAGAGATGGGACTTCCCAAAGTATATAATTTTCCATAGGAGTCTTTAGTAACACTCATGAGTAGTCTAGAAACTACCCATCAATATGGATATGGAGTACAATATTTCTCCAACTTTGACAAATTCTATTCATGACTTGTTCACGTCACATACAATGCCACCCACGAGAGCTCTAGTGAAGAAAATTGGATCTCAGCTGACCCAAAGCAAAAGGAGACTTTACCATAATTGAGGGTTCATATGAGGGTCTTAAGCTAAATCTTTATATCGCTTCTTTATAGTGGTTGAAATCCTTACAACAGCCTTTCTAAGAAGAATTGCCTGTAGAACAGAACACAAGCAACTTGAGAGTAGAGACCGACTTTTCCCTAATCTTTTATCCTCAACTCCTAGCATAGTAGGGACTTAACAAATGCTGAATAAATTAAATCTCTGTGCTTTTTTAAAGTTCCCATCAATTAATACCTATCAAATAGATAATTAAGAAAAGCTTGCCTTGAAGAGAGGAGCTATACCTTACCAGTATTCACTGACCACCCACATGGAGTATTTCAACTAGATGAAATATTTCAAATACTACCAAGTCCAATGAACTCTACTCTTGTAAATTTTAAACTTTTAACTTAACCTCACTATAGCCTACAAATGGGAACCCAAAAAGGAGAAATTTTTTCAATTCCCATACCTATTTTTAAAACTTTTAGTTTCAATTCCTGGAACAAAGCAAGCATTTCCACAATACAGTACAATTTAAAACAAAAGATGAAACACATGAAAACACATCAAACTGCAAATCTACCCTTGATTTTCCTTCCAAATATACAACAAAGTTATCATGTAAATTTCTTATTTCTTTTTTTTCCTTCCCTCTCCCCTGCCCTAGAGAAGACTATCATTAGACACAAATGTCTGTGTATGTATATTCTGTCTTTACACACACATGCACACACACATACACACAAAATTATTCTATACATACTTCTATTTGTAAGTTGTCTGGATGCAGATAGCATCTTTCTTCACATGTACTTTATTTTTAATTTGTGTATTTATAATAGTCAAAATGATTTCGTTTCTCAAAGTCATTCTTAAAACATTGTTGCTGTTACTCTATACAATATTCTCTTGGTTCTGCTCAACTTTACTCAGTCATTTCTTGCAAGTCTTTCCCTGCCCTTTGAAGATCACTGAGCTCATCATTTCTTATAGCATAGTAGTATTCTATCACAACCTTACACCAGAACTTGTTCATCCATTCCCTAATTGATAAATAGGCTCATGCCTATTAAAGCCTACTCCCATCCTTGGATACTACTACCCTAGACCTTGGCCATTTCCACAAATTTACTTTGCACAATTCTGATCCAATGTCCCACTAATTCCACAACCTCTAAATGTTGGCATCTAGGTAAACAGACTTTGTGAAATGATAAAATGTTTCTATTTTTCAAGTCCATGCAAACATTTTTTCCATGCCGCTGAAGTTTCACACAGTCATAATGCAGTCATAAATGAGGCAACAGAGAGAGGGGGAAAGAATACTGGATATTTTAACTGCATTGTCATACACAGGCCACCTCACTTCTCTGGGTCTCAGCTTCTTAATCTGTCAAAATAAATACAGAGCAACTTGGGATCTCTGAAGTACTTCCCCACGCTAACACTCTTTTGATTTTTTGATATCAGTATTTGATCACATCCAGGCTGAAAAATGAAGATGTAAATTTCATCAAGTGGACAGCTAGGTGAGTGTGTAGAGTGTGTAGAGTGCCAGGCCTAGAGTCAGGAAGACTTGAGTTCAAATCTGGCCTCAGAAACTTACTAGCTGTGTGACTCTGGGCAAGTCACTTTAACCCTATTTGCCTCAGTTTCCTCATCTGTAAAATGAGTTGGAGAAGAAAATGGCAAACCCTTCTAGTATCTTTGCAATGACAGTTTCAGAGTCACAAAGAGTCAGACACAACTGAAAAAAATTACTAAACTGAACAAATTCACTTCACAACTATCTAGCCCATTGTTGTCTTAGATTTACCTAGAAAATATATCAACTTATAACAAAAATATTAGTCACTAGTTTCACAGAAGACATCACACTATTGAAAAATCAAACCCATTCCTTCTTCAGCCTTGGAAGAATGAACAACATGACATCCTAATAATATATGAAAGTTAATATAGAAGTATAACAGTTTAATTTTTGTCATGTTCCTAAATTCCTAGGACAGTAACTGGCACGTAGTAGGCACTTAATAAATGCCAACTGATTGATTTCTGGGTTGAAAATAAACAAGCTTGAATGTTACAGAATCTTAGTTAAGAAATCGCTTAATCTCAGTTTATCCAAATGTAAAGCACAGATAACAAGGCCTATCATTTAGCTTCCTGACCAATGTTTTTAAAGTGTTGTTTTCTCTGGCTAAAATTTCATGCAAGTGTGAATTATCATTATATGCCATTATGGTAACTGCTATAACTGTAATAAGCACATATCACAATGATATGCCACTTAAGAGGTCAGATTTCATTTCTTAAAGAGGTTTTAAACACATACATATGTGTGTATGTATGTACATATACAGATGTGTATATATGCCTGCATGCATGTAAGTATAATGCTTTGTGCCCTAAATTAAGAAACAAAAGAAAATTCCCCAAATTCTAGAAGGGAAATTATAGACAAGGTTTGCAATAACACAAATCTGAGTAGATATCCTTATCCAATTAAATGTCTCCACATTTAATAGCATAACTACCAAAATGGTCTCACCACTGAAATCAGGGAAGCTCAAATGTTTCGCTTATTCCTGTCTTCTAATCAAATTATAAAGAAACTTCTTCTAACAAGCAGTTTGCCTTAGTGAATAGTTCCTGCAAATTTATGCTTCCTTGCTGACCTGCCAAAAATGATATAGCAGGAAAGTCCAACCAAGTCATTGCTAAGTTTCTTCAAAATAGTTACTCCCCCAAAATGATGTGATTCAGTAACATGCCTATTTTGGTTATTTTTAAAAAGTACTAATTCTACATAACATTTCATTTATTTTTCTACTTCAATTTTTTTTCTTTTTTTTGTTCATATAGAGGAGAATATCAAATATTTATATCTTTCTACATATGTGTATATGTATAGATACATAGATATTAGAGATATGCTATCAATTTACCCTTTATACATTTGGATGTCCTTTAACAATATTGTAAAAATGTCACAGGAGAAGCTATTTTTTTTAAATAGCAAGAAAGAATAAAAGAAAAATGACTCTTAAGAGAATAAATGGGAAGGGTCATTTAAAAATTTTTTTTCTTGCTATATTTTGCTTAATTTTTAAAACATAAGTATTTAGAGTGCTCCTCAGTTCAATAAAATTGCCTCTAATCTCAAGTTTCCTATTGTTCTAGACAGCCAGTTTATAAAAGAGTGAAACTAGTAAACTCTCTAGATAACAGATGACTCTCCCTACTCATCCTTCTGCAAACTCACCCATCTAAGTCTGAATGAAGCAGTGACAACAAAATGTTCTTTTGCCTTGAGTCGACTATAGAGCTGGAGTTTTATGGACCACCTAACAATCAGAGATGGGGGAGAAAGCCTTCTTTGTCTGCAGTGCAACTTTGTTTCTCCTCTCCGGCTTCCCACTTCCCTCCCAATACCACCATCCCCATCAGAAACGACATATTCCGCATTACTAAATAGAGAGCACCACGGTGCCTTTCACTTCCAATTTCACGCCATAATAAAATGCAGTGGTTGTTTCACTGAGAGACCTGAAAAGCCTTTCTTTGTGAGGCCCGTTTGATGGTCAGGTTAAGTATCACGTTTTGGCAGAGGGCATCTGTGCTTCTTCATGCAGTGACCATACTAAGAAGGGGGAGGAAAAGGAAGAGAAAAAGGAAAAGGAGGAGGTTCCAGAAACCATCGTCTCAGGAGAAAACAATTTACCTTCTGCTGGCTGTTTGACAGAAATATCTGGAAAATGTAAATGTGCTGCCTACCTCATTGATGGCCCTACCAAATCAATTAGATTGAGTTGTGAGAGGGACCATACATACACTTTTTTCATGTGCTAAGTTCTGCATTTTTTGCTAGAATGAAAAAATCAAGAGTATAGCTGTGCCTCAGATGCTATTGAAACAGGCATAATGAATCTACCAAGAGGAAAACTGAACTGGAGAGATAGCAACTACAGTGTCCTGTTTTATTTCTCACAATAAGACTTAAAGCATAGGCAACACATGGGATGTGATAAAGTCAAATCTATAGGAGGATACATATTTGATCTTATTTCCTATTGATAGGAAAAATAATTGTATGTAGGGAACATCTATATTAGCAAAAGTTTTACAGGGTGTGATCACATAAATTACTGTCATCATCATAATGGGTTTTAGACACGGTTTCTATTCCACTGAGGAAAATTTGGTGTGGCCTTGTCATGTAAAAAATGAAATCCTTGAATATTACCTAAGACAGATTGGTCAGGAGGAAAGCTAAAATGTCCTGATAGAAAGGATAGACTGTCTCCATTTTAGATTAGGTCACTCCACTGATCCAGATTGAATACAATGCAAGGTAAAACAAAAATATTCTAAAATAGAAGATACATATAGCTTGTCAATGAGTCTGGGGCATTTGATAAATGCTAAACTTATTCACAACTCAGTAGGGGGAGACAAAAGAAACAGAAGACCTTTTTTGATCTTGAATTTTCCATTTCCTTGGCATACAGGAGGAGAGAAAATAAAAAAAATATAAAGTAAGACTTGCTGCATAGAACAGGATTATGGCACTCCAGAGCTAGAAAGGAGCTTAAGTTCATGAATCTCTTCATTTTATGGATAGGAAAATTAAGACTTAGACAAGGGAAGTGATTTGCCCAATGAGACAAATTAGGACTTGGACCTAGGGCTCTTCAAGTCATTCTATTATGAAGCAATGAAGATATCTGGAAAGTATACCAGATTTGAAGCCACAGGAATTCTGCGTGAGAAACCTGATTCCATCACTTTCTGCATGTGGGGTCTTGAGGAAGTTGCTTAAATTCACTAAATCTATTTCCGCATCTGTAAAAGAAGGGGATAGATCAGATGATCTCTAGTCTAAGGTCTTTTTAATTTCCAAACCTATGGTCCTCTGATACAGTGCTTTGATGGGTTGCTATGATATTTTACAAGGACCCCTAGATTTGAGGTCGCAACACCTGGTTAAAGGTTGGCTCCATAACTTCCCACTGTGTCTCTCAGGAAAGGTTAAACTCTCTCTGGGTCTCATCAGCTTCACCTGTAATATGGTAGTAATAATGTTACCTATCTCCCAGCAGTTGTTGAGAGGATTGAATGAAATAATATATTTAATATGATTTGTAATCCAGAAAATACTCATAGATATCACCAATTATCTGTGGCCCTGGAACTAATATTTACTAGTTTTCTGCCTTTGGACAAGTCCTTTAACCCTCAGCTGATTTGTTTGATCCTTGTTCAGTGGAGTCCAACATTTTGCGACCTCATTTTAGGTTTTCTTGGTAAAGATATTGAAGCAGTTTGCCATTTCCTTCTCCAATTCACTTTACAAATGAGGAAACTGAGGCAAATGGAGTTAAAGAACTCATCCAGAGTCACATAGGTAGTAAGTGTTTAAGTCTGGATTTGAACTCAGAAAGTTGAGTCTTCCTGACTCCAGGTCCTCCGTCCACTGCACCACCTAGCTACCCATTCATCCCTGAGCCTCAGGGGTCTTATGCAAAATAGGGATGGCACTACTTCATTACCTACACCACAGGAGTATTATGAGGAAAATGTTTTTTTGTTATTGTTTTAAGCTTTAAAGTAATTTATTTTAAGACAGGAACAATGCATTATATTGAAACAAGGTCATTGTTTTAAAGTATAAAGTTCTTTCAGCCAAACTGAAGGACATAGCTTATTTATATATATTGTTCTCTTGAAAGATCAACCGCCAGTCTTCAGAATCCCAAGTATGTGAGAGTGAAAGTTGTGAAAAAGAAGGAAGGAATGGTCAGGGGAGCTCTGGTTCATTGTGGGCACTTAAATTCCACAAAATGAGCAACTAGGTGGCACAATGGATGGCACTGGGCTTAGAATCAGGAAACTTATTTTCATAAATTCAAATCCAACCTCAGACATTTACTAGCTATATGACCCTGGACAAGTAACTTAATTTTGTTTGCCTCAGTTTCCTCATTTGTCATATGAGTTGGAGAAGGAAATGGTAAACCACTTCAGTATCTTTGCCAAGAAAACTCCAAATGAGATCTCAAAGAATCAGAAATGACTGAACAACCACTACAAAATTTCCTAAAAATATAGTTTATTGATGTTAGTATGGTAGTTACCTTGCAGTACTAAGACCTTAATAGAAAACAAAACCTTTCAAGTTGCCAAAGAATTCTCAGGAAAACCAATAGTTACTCTAGACTGAGTTATCAGTCATTGCAGAACAATAAACAAAATGCATCTGAAGAATACAGCAGCATGGTGCTGAGAAAATAGCTATGGATTTGGGATCAGAGGACTTGAGTTCCAATTCTGACTCTGATGCATACTATATGCAACCTTGACAAAGTCACTTCTTAATCTTTGACCCCTGGTTTCCTAATCTATAAAGTGAGGGTGGGGTACTAGACCTCTGAGTTCTCTTCCAGTTCTAAATCTATAATTCCATGACCTATCATAAGGGGAGGGGAAAACAGAAGGAAGGAGGAAAAAAAGTCAGGCAGTGGTTGATCATGGTTCTCCTCCCTCAACCAAGAAAGTCAACTATATTCATTTATCCCTTTTTAAATTTAACTATTCTGCCTCCGCACTTTACTTAATTTTTCTTTGGAAAGTGACAGGTGAAATTAATATACCATTTACCTTAATGAAGAGTAATAGCATATGTCCCTTGAAACGTAATTCCTTGATAATTATTTTCACCTGGGGTTAAGGCCAGGCATATTTAAAATTTGCAAATTAATTGAGTGTGTTGCACCCCTCCCTCCACATTCCCCACCCCCAAAACACTAAAGGAGTCACAGTCTTATTTTGAAACACTCACATATGCTTCCCTCCGCAGTTAATGAAAATTTCATTACAGCTACTCAGAGCAAAATTGTGTGCTCTATCTGAAAAGGGAATGCCTCTCTGAAAGTTAATGACAATGTGACCTAGCAATGGAAAAGGGAGCTTTTCATTTCTGCTTCTTTTCCCATCACATCAAACAGCTTTCCCCACGCCACCATTACCACCACCCCCACAACTCCCACCAAAACTGAGACCAAAGAAAGGCCACATGTTATAAATTAAAATTTGGTACTCAAGAAAGATAACCACTAAGTTGGCATTTTTTCTTTCCCTTGGGAATTCTCCATGCCCATTACACTTCTGTGTCTTACCATCAAGAAAAAATAATTCTTAATGCAATAACCAAACTTCATGAAAAGGTCGGAAAACAGTTCTAAAAAATAAAGTAAATATAGGCATTAACACAAATATATATATGTAAAAATATTAATGAAATTAATAGAATTAAATTTTCATGAAAAAATCCTAATGATTCTCACAGGGCTATAACAATGATTTATATAAATTCATAGTTAAACTTTTGAAATTCATGATAACCTTACTTCATGTAGTTATGATTTACAACTTAACATGAACACAGAAAAGTCAATGTTTGATTAATGGGATCCAGAGCTACTATCACAAAATAGTTTGCAGTTCTGTAATGTAAAAATTTTTGCATGTATAGAATTTATCTCAGGGACTTTGCATCTATCCTACTGCTGAAAAGAGTTCTTAGGAGAAAGAAGGCCTTTAAATAAATTAATAAATAATTCATTTTAGTTAAATGAATTTCATCAAAATGAAATAAACAGCTCTTTGTTGCATATATCTAGTTGGTGATGAAGCTACAGTAATCTCCAAAATGTATGAAATGGATAGATGTTGCCTCAGATAACAAATTTTGTGATTTCACATTGAAATATTACTTTTATTTTGTAATGTTTTTGGAAACAGGTATTTAAAGTTGAATATATTTCAATAAGGGCTCATGATATTAGATGACTTGAAATTATAGTCTTTGACCTTATAAGACATTGTTTTTTCTACCAGATATTAGCACAAAAAAAACAGCTCTATCATATGTAGTAACTCGCTTAATGAAAACTGAATACAGTATCATTTTCTCATATACCCTAATGTTGGAGGTGGCATTCATTAATGAGTGGCTATCATTGAATAATTTAGCATCATCCAAGGTCTTTAGCTGGACATAACTGTGAAGGAATTAAGTATATTCATTTATATGGCTACTTTTCTTTTCATTAAACCATTAAATCTGTTTTGTTTGTTTGTTTTTAGGGCAACTAGGTGGTGCAGTAGATAGAGCACCAGTGCAGGATTCAGGAGGACCTGAGTTCAAATCTCACCTCACACACATGACACTCACTAGCTGTGTGACCTTGGGCAAATCACTTAATCCCAATTGTCTCATCCTGGGTCATCTCCAGTCATCCTGATGAATGTCATTGGATTCAGATGGCTCTGGAGAAGAAGTGAGGCTGGTGACCTGCACAGCCCTCCCTCACTCAAAACAAAGTCAAGTGAAGATCATGTCATCATTTCTCTGATGGCATGGTCTTCTTCGGCAGCGAAGGATGAGCACATACATACAAATCCATTTTTGCAATAAAATAATATGAGGTCACAAGCTATTTAAGATTAAACTTTGAAAACAATATTTTAAATTGCAATGTATTATAATTCCCTTTGGCCCAGACACTTCAATAGATTTTTTTCTACTCTTATCATTTACTAAAGAATATGTTAAATATGTTTCTCATTTGTGATTTCCATAAAGAAACATATGTTGTAAAATGTGACTCAATTTCAAAGTTATCCTATTCAAAATGTGACCACACAAAATATAACCCACTCAAAGTGTGACCCACAAAGACCATACTACCACTAGTAACTTTTATTTGGAAGAGGAGAATTAGATGAATTAACAGGGACATTTCTACAGGCAAATTCTTTGTTCTTACAGTCTAATTATGTAGACCACATTATGATAAAGAGGACAGCATAAGGAAAAGAAGGCGATAAATGTGGGCACTGCCAATGGTGAAAGAAATCAGTTGAACAATATGTCTTCTATAGGCCTACCGACCTTTGTGATATTTCAGTACTTGAGCCTTTTAATAACTTTTCGACACCATTTAGACAAATGTGAATTGTATCACATGAATGAAATTGTATTAAGAAAATATTTCTGAATAGAGTTGTTGGTCACAACACAAAATTATCCATGTACAGTTATATGTCACATTAATATTACCACAACAATGAGCTTTATATTCTCTTGGATAACAGTGAAAGTCAGCAGAAAGCAATTGTAAAGTAAATAAAACTTTAAGGCATGATTGCACATGTTATACATCTGATGCTAATGAGATCAAGATCAATGATTTGTTAGCCACAGTAAACAATTAACAGTGTGCTATAACTCATATTCCATATGCCCAAAGTACAACAAGTCAGCTATTTTTATAAATAACCGCCATTTCTTATATGAGACAGAGTAAAAGACTATGAATAACCCAATACAAACCCATCACCACTTACTAGAAAATAATTCAATGTGTAGGAGATACTGAAAATGGACAAGAAGCATCAGCTTGTGAACATCAAATGAAATAGCATGTAAAATGCTCTACAAATGATAGCTCATAATAGCAGTAATATATTAGTATGACAAAAATGGTTTCAATAGGCAACATGGGGTAGTATATTGTGTGACAGGCTTGAAGTTAAGAAGATCTGGGTTCAAATCCTACCACTTATATTTACTAACTGGTGTCACCATTTGTAACCTTTTAATACCTCTATGTCCTTGTAGGACTTATCTCCTACTTCTAGTATTAGTATTAGTGTTAGTAACTATTTCTCTTTTATCCAGCAACCTTGAGGGTCTTCTCCTCCCAGTTGGATTTTTTTTTTTTGTTAAAGGGGCAACTACTTAAAGAAGTCTATTTATTGAATGAGTGTATCTCCCTCGAAGTAAGAATGCTATAAGATCTTAGCCTGAAGGGGCCAGGGTCTTCCATTGCATCCTGGGCCATCTCCAGTCATTGTGATGAATATCAGGCCACTGGACCCAGATGGCTCAGGAGAGGAATGTGAGGTTAGTGACCTTGCACAGCCCTCCCTCACTCAAATCAAAGTCAACTGCAAGTCATGCATCATCTTGATGTCATGGTCCTGTTCAAGAACAAAGGACAAACATAACAACCTAAGTCACAGATAAACTGTAATCTGTTCTAGATAGAGGGAGTATTTCATACCATAATATAGATTATCCACTACATCTTTTGTGTCATATTTATGAAATAGGAATCTGTCACTAAAATAACTCATGAAGTGAAGGAAAACAAAAATTAATACAACCCACGTGATTGATTCATCTACAGCTGCCACATACACATTAATATATCAGAAAGGTTGAAATTATAAGAAACCTTTCAGTTTACAGTTGACTGTATAAAACTAACTGCATTTCCAGACAATTTCATACACACACACACACACACACACACACACACAACACACACATTTACACACTTGTTAACAGGTATGTGCTGCCACATTCACTATATTCAGATTCCTTTGAGAGCTGGCCCAAGAATATGAAAAAAAAATGAAGCAATACATTACCGAAATTCCTAGTCTACATTTTTATGCCTAAATGTACCTTTGCTATATAAAATTCAATTACAATGCATTTCATCATTTTGTTATAGATATTACACTGGGTCACTTAATTGTGAATTATCAAACCTTTTCTTTTACATAAAAGCAATTGAGGGCTAGTAGAGTCATTAAGTTATAAAGATATTATAAATCAGTGAACAGTTCTATCAAAATGAGTTTTTTCAAGCTGACTTTCATAGTGAAAAGTTTTTTCCCATATCAGTCAATCTGCCATACTCAGCAAGAAGGCAAAGAAAACATTCAACTAAAACTAGAGATACAATTCTAGAAGTTCAAATAACAGAAATCTTTCAGCCATGTAGAATATAGCAAATGTGAACTTCCATTATCCTAATTGTGTGTTTTTCTGTGTGCATGGGTGGATCAAAAATGAGACATTCAAAATACTTAAGAAGCCCTCAACAATCTATCTATGCTATCCAACAAATTCCTTTAATTCCATTAGATCACATAGTAAGAATGTGTATATCTATGCAGTTTCATATATGTGTGTATATGCTCCTAAAGCATAGAAATTAATTATCTGAATCTGCCTTTGTACTGTCACCAATGACTTAGAGGGCCATGAAATATACATGATAGGTGTGCATACTTAAGTTAATATTTGCCTTTGAGATTACTCTCTTAACGTAAGTGTATATATGTGGATATAGGCATGTGTGAATGTGTATATATAAATGGTATATATCATATATGCATATATGATATGATATGTATGTATGTGCAAACACAAAAATAGCTTTCTAAGCTCTTACTTGATGTTGGGGAAGGTAAAGATATGTGACATGCATCACAAACTTCATCTGGTTATCCCTGAATAAGTAAAGTAAATCCTATGTGACATATCTGGAAGATGTTTCCTTTTACCTTTCAGAGCACTAATGATATTTTAAAATGAAAATTAAGGTTAAAAATTAAGAAGGATTCGGCATCAATATAGGGGTCCATAATGACACCTGGAAAGGCACATTTTTCTGCCTTCTTGCCCATCCTTCCACCTGACTGATCCAACCACACCACATTCAAAGAAGAGACTTAGCTATTTTTTATTGTTTTTTTATTTGGTTTGGTTTTTATAATGTTTTATAATATTTTTATAATACTTTATAATATTTTTATAACAATTGCTGACTACAAATTAAAAATGGTGAATCCCCACTTGGTCATGTGTTACATAGATAGAGATAGAAGTTGTGAATATTTCCCTAACTTAGGTTCCTATTAGTTTATAAATCCAAGAAGTTGAATATGTATTTAGTAGGGAATTAGATTTAATTTCTAATCCACACCTTTCTATTCCAATTAAAGCATTCAGAAATGTGAAGATATTTATGCCCTTTTTTTAGTAGCCCTCCTAAAAGTTCAACCCAATTTTTAATTGAAGATTCATGGGTATTCAATGGAACTTTCCAAATTTCAATCTTTGCCAAACGAAAACAAGCTTTGAGCTATTCCCACCATCTTTCTCCATTAATCCTATTCATATTCTGCTGAACAGATGAAGAAAATCACAAATCATTCTAAATTTTTATAATAATAATCTCAATGAATCTTCATTGCAGCAAGATAATCCTTTTGTATCTCCTTAATCAATCCACTATCTCACAATAGCAATAATAACTCACATTTGTAGTTTATCACAGAATATTCTAATCTTGTCGCATGTCAAACCTTTCTCTTCCCCCTCAAACCTCCCATGGCATCCCTTCCCACTACTCTCCAGCTGAGGACCCTTAATTCAGTGGGAAAACAAAATGAGTTCATCTGCTGACAGATCCCTCTTCTCTTTTCATGCCACATCACTCAGACTTTTCCTCTATTATCTCCTCTTTCATCCCTGCCTCACCCTTCTCCTTGCCAGGATACACTTTTACATGCTGAAGTAATTCCACTCCATCTCAACTTTTCCACCAGAATATTCTACCATCCCCACTCTCTCACTCATCCTATTCATTCTTTTCCTATATCTTAATGGAGAAATAGAACATAACAAAACTATGTAAGGACACAGTAAAGATAATGGTCTCATCCACTATTGTAAAAACTACTCCTTGTCCTTAGATAAAAGACACCGGAAGCTTTGTCTAAATGGTTAACTTGACCTTGCTTTCTTTGATCAAATAGATTTCTATAACCATTGAAAAAATATTCGATCACTTCCTCTTCTATTCTGTCCTTGAACAATGTTTTCTTAGTCCAATAACAAACCCTGCCAACCACACAGCTAATATTCTCCCAGAAGCACACTGCCCCACCCCCTTGACTTTTCCCTTGGCTGATTTTCCCTTTCTCTGACCTATAAAAATTGCTATCTATTTATCCTAAATTATCTATTTATCCTGAAACTAGCTCCTGGGTGAGATTCTCCCTGGGTTCTCTAGACTCTGAGACTGAGAAATTGTCCAACAATCTCTCCTTCCATTTTGGTTAATATTCCTTGAGAAAACTGCATTCACTAGGTAACTAAACTTCCTTTCTTTTCACTAATAAACCCTTTAGAATTTGTCTTCTGACTCCATCATTCAACAGGAGCCTTTTCTCCAACAGTACCAATAATCTCCTCACAACCAAATCCAATGACTTTTTCTCAGTCCTCTTCCTTCTTGTTTGTTTTTCTATAGTCTTCTACATTATCTTATCACCCTCTTCTCCTGAATATTCTAGATACTGTGTCATTATTCAATTCTGGTTCTCCTTAACCTCTTCTTTACCTTTTCAATCCACATTATGCCCACTAAACAAGGGTCTCCCTCAAAAATCTGTCTTTTATCCTCTTCTCCCTGTAAACTGAGAGTTCCTAACCTTTTTTCCATCATGGACCCTATGGCAATCTGTAAAGACATGGACCTCTTCTCAGAATAATGTTTTTAAATGTATAAAATACAAACAATTGTAAGGGAAACAAGATCAAAAACAGTTATTAAAATATTTACATGAATTCATGTACCCCCTTATCTGTACTGTCTCATTTAGTGGATCTTGTCCACTCCCATGAATTCAATTATCATCTATATGCTGGTGACTCCCAGATAAGATATAGATAGATAGATAGATAGATAGATAGATAGATAGATAGATAGATAGATGATAATGTATATATATGAACAGACCTAATCTCTCTTCTAAATTCCAATCTAATACCAACAACTATCTTTTGGAGTATTTTGGATATACTTTAGACATCTCAAACTCAATAGATTTCATTATCTTTCCTCTTAAATCCTCCCATTTGTCCAACTTTCCTTCACTATTGAGGGCATCACCATCTTCATGTCATCAAGGTTCATACCTTCCACATCATCTTAATCAACCCTATTATAGCTAATCTGTTATCAAGTCTTGTTTCTAGATTCACAATATCTCTCATATACATTAATTCCCCTTCTCTCCTCTTGAACAGATGTATCCTAATATGGTCCTTCATCCCCTCCCATCTGGACTATTACAATAGCCTACTTGGCTGGTTTTCTTGCTTCAAGTCTCTCCCCTCTCCAAGCCATCTAGATACCAAAGTGATTTTCCTCAAGTATAGATTTGACCATGTTATTTCACTACTGAATAAATTCCAGTGACCATCACTTCCAGAATCAAAAATAAAATCTGTGTGGGTTTTAAATCCTTTTACAACTTGACCTCTTTCTACCTTGTCAACCTTCTTACACATTACCCATGATCTAATGACACTAAGCCTTCTGGCTGATCTTTACACATGACACTGTGTCTCCTGACTCTGTGCCTTTTCATAATCTCCTCACTCCCTGCCTCCTCCTGGAATGCTTTTCTCTTTACTTTGGCCTCCAGTATTCCTGGGTGTCCTGAAGAATTAGCTCAAATCTCATCTTCTCAGTCTCCCTTCCTCCACTCCCACTTCCTACCTAGTGATGTTTTCCCTTTAAGACTATCTTTCCTTTACACATTTACGTTGGATATACCTTGTGTGTACATGTTTATGTATGTGTATATGTGTATGTTTATGTATAAAATTATTTATACACTGTCTCCTTTGTTGTAATGTTAGCTCCTTGAGGGTAAGGACCACGCTTTTTGTTGTTGTTGCTGCTATTTGCTTTTTTTTTCCTTTTTGTTTCCCTAGTACTTAGTACAATGTCTAACACCTAGTAAGTGGTGGTTGACTAAGTTATTAAAAATAGCACTTACAAAGAGAACAGTTCAGGAACCAAAGCTACAAAAACATCTTCATATTACCAGTCTCTTCCATCCTCTTCTATTTGGTTTCCAAAATAAACAAATTCAGCAATACTTTTGTTCTTTACAACTGAAATAGGATTTAGGCTTCCCAATACAACATTAACCTTTCTGTTCTATAGCACAAGATGTTCATACCTTCAGGGTAGTTACTAAGCTACTGTGTGGGGGCAATGTATTAGGATAAGCCTTTACAAAAATACAGATAGAGATTCTCCCCTTTTGAAAAGGAGGCCCCTGATGAGCCTTACTAAAATAGCTCTGAACTACATCAAAGTGGGGATCTAGCAAGAAAATGAGTCTTTGTCTATTAACATAATCTTACCTGAGATTCCTTCAGAAGTAAAACCTGCAGCTGTAATTGCAGCTATATATTCTAAATGTGAAAAAAAGGAAAGTTTTGGGACCATGCCACTGTTTTCTAGGTTCATACTTGTCTTACAGGAAGAAAGTCTTAGAATCAATACTATAAACACAGTAAGATTTAGGAAACACTATCTTAGATTCTTAGAATGAAAGGGAACTTTCATTCATTTAGGTGATAGTGACATTTTAGCTGAACCTCCTGAGGAGGAGAAAGAGAGGAAGGGGCGGTAGAAAAGAGATCTCAGTTTTGACTTTGGTCAGATTTTCTCCCCTACCACCCCCATCCTCACTCCCTGCCACCACACATACCTTTGTCTGAATTATGAACATGGAATATTTGAAGGTTCCACAGGATGCCAAACCTATTTACTACCTTTTACCTGGCCTCATCCCTGGGTCCACCGATGTCAAAATCTTTATTAGGAGTCAAGGATAGATGAATGCAGATTCACCAGGTGTAAGGGGAACTTCTTAAGCACTCCACACATGGTAGAAAGGGATCTCCATTAATCAAGGATTTGAGTTACCTCTTTGCCACATGTATTGTTTTAAATTTGAAGTCACTTTCCCCTAGACTCTCTATCATAGATGTTTTTGGAGGGTTGGAGAGGTGGTATGTTTTGTACCAACTCCACTAACTATATCACTTTAAGAAATACTCTCTTTTAAAAACTTCTGAAGTCAATGCTTCTTAAACTGTGGGTCAGGACCCCATGGTAACGGTTGGTTGTTGTCCTTTGTCTTCAAAGAGCACCAAAATGAAATCGCCATTGTAAAGTGAAATGGTAACAGTAAAAAGTTTCTGAATTCACAATGACCAAAAATTAACTAAAACTCAAATGAATGCCAGTAGCTTCTGGCAGAGCTTGTCTATGTTGCATCACACAAGTTCACTGCAGCCTTGGTTCCAAACACAAAGCATGCACACTTTACACTTCACCACACAACACCCACAAACGTTGCTGAAACAGGAAAAGGGATTACCAGTGGAAAAAAAGTTCTAGATGACTAAATGTTTCTCCACTGATAGTCTTGGGAAGTAGGGAACTAGAACCTGTGTTTGAGAATTTCTCCTCTCCCTAAAGGACACTCTTAGAATTCTGAGGGGGAAATGTAGTGAAGTTGTGGGAAGCCCACACATTAGTGGGAGTAGAAGTTAGTATAAGGATTCTGAGTATATTTGGGCTACACAGAAATTTGATCAAGATGAGATAGCATCAAATAGAGGTATTGGATGAAATGAGGTATGTCAGAGCAAGAAGGAAAACAAAGGAGAGATAAAATACGATGGTCTAAGATAGAAAAGAACCTTGAGAAAAGAGCATATCACCCACAGAAGCTGAGACTGTCTTGATAATCACATCATTATTATATATTACATTACATTATATTATACATATACATATATAACATGTATATTACATTATAATATATTACATATAATTATAATATATTACATATAATTATAATATATTACATATATTATATGTATATTACATTATTGATAATCATAGGAAGAGACGATGAGTGGACAATATACTAAAACTTTATTTCCTAGGAGCCATACGTGGACCATCAGAAACCATTTAATGGGGATGGGGGGAGATTTTTTTGGTTTGTTTTGTAAAATACAGACTGGTTATTTTAAAGGGCTATTTAATTAATGAAAGGCATTTCAAAACCTTAAAAGAAAAAATACTAATGCCCATTCTTAATTCATCATTCTCCAAATTCACATGCAAATGTTCCTTTGGATGGCTTTGATCTTTACTGACACCTAAAAGAAAGCAAATAATGTTTCTAGACTTCAGAGAAAAATAGAATGAAATGGCATGAGTATACATAGCTAAGAGTATCCTTCTAATGCCCTGGAAATAGTAACACTAGCTTAGGACCTAGGCAGGAACCAACAAAAGAATGAAATTGAAGAATATTGTTATGTAAAAAAATGTATTTGGGAAAATGGGAAAGCCAGCATAAGATAGGGACATGGAGAGGGCTCATCACATGACATTTTATTTCTCAAATAAGAACCCACATAATGAAGGTGACCTTTTAATGCCCACTCATGAGTTCACAATATAAACTGACAAAAAGTTTTCACTATAGTTGAAATATTTATTTAATAAAAACAACTAAAAATCATTAAAATGCCAAGACAGACAGCATCAGAAAAATGACATAAAATTCATGAAAGAACATGCAGATAAGTATATGCTCACTCAATGTGGTCTTATAAAAATAATAACAAATGAGGGAGAAATAAAAGTAGACCTCTCTGACCATAGGCAAATAGTGTTTTAGCCAAAGTTTTAAATCAGATTTAATTATCAAGAAGGATTTTTGTTAGAAACGTAGATCAGTATAACAGAAAACAGATTCTTGTGCACACTAAAATAATGTTTTTAATCACCCAACCTGAGAAGTGCTAGTTAAAATGTAGAGTAAGACAAAGAATGGGGAATCTAGAAATTCCAGAGGTCCGTATAGCCAGTAGTCCTTTTTATCTTGAAAGTTCCTCACTGTTTGCCAAAATGCATCTCTAGCAGTTTAAAAGCAATTTCCAATAATTTTTCTAAAATATTAGTTACTGAAGGTGTTATTGATGCTTATATTTCAAGGCATCTTATGCTTTTTGTGCACTTATGAGTAACCCTCAGCTCAGTCCCATAGTTGTTGGCAAGAAAACTGAACCAATTGATAGAGGACAATTATTTCAGAAAATGAATGAGATGAAGTGGGGAGGTAAGTAAAGGCAGACCTTAGCACAATGACTATTACAGTTGTCCATCCCCCAACTGCAGTCTCTTGGCTGTGACATTCTTTCTAGCAGTACCAAGTACAGTACCTAGGAAATGATATCTCCATGATGTTCTCTCATTTAGCACAGAACCTGAATCCAGAACCCTTAGCATGATCCCTGTAAAGCATTCATTATCTCTCTATTTTGGGAAGCTGTAATATTTTAAGTGTTGTGGATCTCTTTGGCAATGTGGTGAAGTCTGTGGATCCCTTCTTAGAATAATATTTTTAAAATAATTAAGGAAAACACTAACATTCAGTTAGAAATTCTTTAAAATAAAGATGCAATTTTTCCTCACCCACGTTCATAGGCCCATGAAAGCTACCTGTAGAAGAACCCTTGGCAGTCCATGTATCCCTGAACTATGTAAATTTCAGTAGCTGTATTGTTACTGATGGTAATAGCTAGCATCCAAGCACTTTACAAAAGAGTTTTTCCTCTCTTATGTTCCTTAAAGCAGGGACAAGGTAGCTTCATTAGGTTTCATGATCCGCATTTTATTGAAGAAACTAAGATGCAGAAATACAGGGACTTGCTCAGTCACAAAACTACGTTGTATTGTTCATCCTTCATTCTCAAAAAGGACCAATATTATCATGAGGGTGATTTTTTGACTTGCAAATGAATTGAATTTAAATGAGGGATTGCTGCACAAGTCATCAGCCTCACTCTCTGCTTTGGAGTCACTAAAGCCCACTGGACATTTTCTTAAACTGAGGCCTGGGAATGACCTTAAAAAAGATTAAGGTCAAAATCACAAAGCTAGCAAGTCACAGACCTAGAATTTAAATCCCAGGTTTTTGGCTCCAAACTTAATGTGCTCTTTGCACACCTGCCTCATAGGCCTTCAATATATTTCAGTCTTTCTATCCATAAAAATAATACACATTTCACAGAGAAGAGCAGAAGTGAAAAAATGAAAGGGCAAAATAAGTTAAAAAAAAAAGAGAGAGAGAAGAACAAAAAAGACAGAATCACAGACAAGCAGAATAGCCTTGAACGATTCATAACGAATTTATGATAAATTTAAAAAGAAAAATAAACTGTAAAATAGAGACCCACAGTTTTATGTGAAATGCTTTTTTCTCTGTTCTACTATGCATATAGAAATGCCCATTTTATTTGCTATATTTAGAATTAATTTTTTTTAAATATACAAAGAAAACTCATATACTTTACTATACATTTGTGAAAAATAAAGCAATATAATGGTGTCCAAAGAGCATTGCCTTAGACTTAAGACTCAGAAAATCTGAATTATCTTATCACAGTATGGGCATTATGTGTAAGTGACAACTTTTCTGGATATCATTTCTCTACATTTAAAGATAGGAATACTCTAGATTACAGATCATGTTCTTCTTTGGTAAGCCAGTGAAACTATGAACTCCTCAGAATAATGTTTTTAAATGGATAAAATAAGATATAGGATTACAAAGGAAACTAAAGATATTGAAGTAGATACTTTTTTTTAAGTTTACAAACCTCAGATTAAGACTCTCTGCCACAGACAGAACTAAAGGACAGAGCTATAAGTCTCTTTGATTAAGTTTTCATAGGAAATCACAATCTTCTATTTTGTCTACTTTAAAATAAGATTTGTGTACAGTTGTTCAGTAGTGTCTAACTCTTCATGACTTTATTTGGGGTTTTCTTGCCAAAGATATTGGAGTAGTTTGCCATTTTCATCTCCAGCTCATTTTAGAGATGAGGAAACAGAGGCAAACAGGATTAAATGACTTGCCCAGGATCACATCTAGCTGCCCTCATATGGTACAGTATGTCTTCGTATGTTTTCCAGTCTTATATGCTTAAGAAAAACATAAATTTTAATGAACTTGCTGAAAAAATAAATTGGTTTATCCTATTAAATAATGTGGAGTTAAACAAATTTGGCATATCAATCAAATGTATGTTTTAGCAGCTATATACATTTAAAAATCCATCTCATTTTCAATATATAGTGTGATATTTTAAAATGCCTCTTTTAATATTTGTAAATTTTCCCACAACAACTTTAGAAATATTTTTCCTTTATTTTTCATTCAGAATTTCAGGATAAGGATGGATATATATTTAACTGAGATGATTTTGAATTAGTTTTTGACAAAATTAAGTGTAACTGAAACAAAAATAGGCAATTTTAACATCAACAAAATGCTATAACACATATCACAAACACTAGAACTAATGTCTTATAGAGGACATCTCTATCCACCATCCATATAAAGCAAAACTGGTAGCAGAAACCAGATTATCTTCACCATATTTACTACTGAAAGTTTTGTGCCCTTTATGTTTCATTCCTCAGGGGTTGTCTATAGAATATTTAATTCCTCAGAAAAGAAACAAGTTAATTTTACCTAGAGTCTTCATAAGTATTTTACCTTTTTTTTTCTGAGCATACTAAAGGTAAAGAGAATCAGCACATTTTCAAAAATCAGGAAAAGACAGCTTACTAGATAATACCATAAAGCTCAAAGCTTCTCCAACAAAATCCTGATCTCTCAGGTACTAGACAATCCCATCAACCATGCATTCTCATATTCAAAAATGTAAACTTAAGAGTTCAGTAGAGTATGGAAAGTAACTTTCATTTTTTAAAAAGCATGTACTTTATTAACAAATTGAAATCAACAACATAGACATTTTCCATACTCAAAGAAATCTAGAAGAAAGTTAGGTATTGAGCCATGAATCTATTGCTGACAACTTTTTAAATATCGCACTACCAAAATTACCCTTTTGGTCTGCATCCCCTAACAAAATTCTGTACTATTGTGCTTATTTTTAAATGTTTATTGACATTCTTTTCTTTATGATCGAAGCCATCTTCATGTCTCCCCCAGATCTACTTCTGATTCTGAGGAGTTCATCACTATTTGTTCAACCTCATTCTTTTTAGTTTCTTTTTTATGTCTTCTCCTGGTGGAAAGTAAACTCCTTGAAGATATAGACTTTCCTTTTTTTGCCTGTATTTTTATCTCCATTTAGCACACTGTAAATGCTTAATAAACAATTGTTAACTTGACACTTTCACTATTCTTTGCCCTCAGCTCTTTACACCCTCCCCCAAGTAAAAATCTTTTCTTTTAATTAATAAGTATAGTCAACAAATCTCTTTTGTTTGGTATGGGTTATGTCTGAAAATATGTCCTAAATTCTACATCTATAGTCTATTACATGTCCAACAAGAGTTGACTATTATACTTCATTATCAGTCTTTTAGAGTTGTGATTGACCACTGATCAGAATTCTTCAAACTTTCAAAACTATAGTTCTCCTGGTTCTGTTCAATTCTCTGCATCTATTCATAACAATTTCCAAGTTTTCTCTACATCCATCCCATTTTCTCAATTGTTATGACACAATGATACCCTATTGCATCTATATACTGTAACTTTGGTTGGCCATTACATCAATCAAAATTCTTAATTCTTTCCTTTTTTTTTCTTTCCACAATGTTGATTTTATAGTACGTTGTTCTCCTAATTCTGTTAATGTCAATCATCATCAGTTCCTTCCCAAGTTTCTCTGAAATTGCTAACTTTATCATTTCTTATAGCACAATAGTATTCTATTATATTCACAAACCATTAGTTCAGTCATTCCCCAATTAATGAAGATCCCTTACTTTTCAGGTCTTTGTTACTACAAAATGAACTGCTATAAATAATTTTGTACACATGAGATCCTTTCCCCTCTATGTCAAACAGTATATATAAGTATAATGTTTTAGTGAGTTTTCTGGCATAGTTCTAAATTCCTTTTCAGAATGTCTAACCTAATTCTGAGCTCTGCCAACAGTGTACCAATGTGCCCTTTTTCCTGAAGACCCTCTAACATTTTACGCTTTCCTTCTTTATCAGTCTGATGGGTGGAAACTCAAAGCTGCTCTAATATGCATTTATCTAACGATTAGAGATATGAAATTTTTTTCATGTGTTTTGATAGCTTGAATTTCTTCCTAAAACTTATCCTGTTCTTATCCTTCAATCATTTTCCTATTGGGAAATGGCTCTTATCTTTGGGAATTTGAATCAGTTCCCTGTATCATAGAAATGAGATTATTATTGGAGAAAGTCATCTTTTTCACAAATTGTTCCCATTGTAATTTTAATTGCACTGATTTTATTTAAGCAGAAGCTTTTCAGTTTTATATAATCAAAATTGTCCATACAACATGGCCTATTGAACACATTTTAGGAGCCATTTCTTCTTTGATGAAGCCCTCTTCTATTCTTTATAATTGGTGTATCATTACATTCTTTTCTAATTTTTAATGATATGACATTTCCTAAGTTGTATAATCACATAGAATTTTACCATGGTATCTGGCATGTCATGTGACATAGTAGATAGGGAACAGGATTTAAAAACAGGAAAATTATTTCAAATCCCATCTCAAATATTATTTTTCCTGTCATTTCAGTCACATCTGACTCTTTGTGACTCATTTGAGATTTTCTTGGCAAAGATACTGGAGTGGTTTGCAGTTCCATTCTCTAGCTCATTTTAAGATGATGAAACTGATGGTGAAGTAACTTGTCTAGGGTCACACAGCTCCTAAGTATCTGAAGCTGAATTTGAACTTGAAGTCTTCCTAAATCTAGGTCTGATGCTCTATCCACTGCCCCTCCTAACTGCTTCAAATACCATAGTGGGTATTTAATAAAAGCTAGTTGACTGACTCATTTATTAATAACCCCTATGTGCCTCTATTTCCTTGTCTGTGAAATGACAAGTTTCATCAAAAAGTGACTCCTTCAGTAACTTGTGCCTTTCAGTTTATTTAATAGTTCTCTGTTAGATTCAACTTGCTCCTGGCTCTTGTGTATTTAACATGCTCTATTGACAAACTTCTATTTTTTTAATAGATAGCTTTAATTTCTTCCTCTGAAAACTGCCTGTTCATGTCCTTTGACCAATTATCAATTAGGGAATGACTTGTATTCTTGTACATTTGACTCAGTTCTCTATGTATTTTCGAGATGAGACCTTTATCACAGATACTAGTTGTAAACATTCTTTTCCAATTTCCTGTTTCCTTCCTCATCTTTGTTGTATTGGGTTTGTTTGTGCAAAAACTTTTCATCTCTTAGTTTTAAAATAGATATTGCTTGACATTTTAACTAAAGCTCCATTTATTCCTTTGCTTGCTAGTAGAACTTGTCTGCCTTTTTGTTGTTGATTGTTTGTTTTTGTTTTATTTTTTACATAAAAAAAATATTTCACTTTGTTCCTTAATTTTATTAGGTGTCAGTTTCTCAACCTGTAAAATGAACAGGTTGAATAAGATTATCACTAAAGTTCCTTTAAGCAGTGCTATTTTATAACTGTAAGATCCTAAATCATAGGAACATTTGAACAAAAGGAATCATCCTTCCACCTTTCTCATTTTACAGATCAGAAAAACTTGTCTCAGAGGCTAAGTGGCTTCCCTAAGGTTACACAGATAGTATGAATGATGGAGCCAAGTTCTACAAAATCAAATTCAACACTTTTCACTTTACAGTTCAAAAAAAGTTAATATATTTTTGAAACCATGATAAACAGAACCAGACTTGGAAAAAATGTGAAGCAAGCAAAATGTTGTCCCTTCCCCACTCCAGTTTCCTCCTCCTTGTTGTTCATCCACATTCAAGTACACATTACTCTAGAAAAATTCATTTACCTCTTCCCAGAATCCCCATCCCCACCATGTCTGTACTCCTCAGGTGGTGTCTCCCTTCTCCTCTGTCTCCCTTCTCCTCTGCTGTTGACTTATGTTATTTTGAGAGAGTTTGGTTAACTAATTCACAGAAAGGTGCTAATGATGGATAACTGTTAGCCTTCCTTCAGATGCCCAGATTTCACCTCAAGGCTTAAACCTCCAAATGGCCTGCTATAAACATATTTTGAAGCAAGAGTTTTTCCTAGATGTCCCTAAATCATCCTGGTAGATGGCTACCATCTGTCTGCATAACTAATAACATCAAATCTCCCATACAATCATATTCAGAGAGCTAACCCCTGACAATAAATTTCAGAAGTCTAGTAAATTGACAGGTTTTTAAGCTATCACTTTCATCATTAAATCAATACTAGAAATAGAAAATTAGGAGAGAAATCGTTAGATGAGGAGATGTAAAATTTGATAATGCTGCAAGGAAAACTACAAACCAAATTTTCTCCCCAGTGTTTAAAACTTTTCTGTCTGGAGAACACCTCAGAAGTCTATTCTTTCCATTCCATAAGAGAGGAAACGGAGGCCTAGGAGATATTAAGAGATCTAGGACAGAAATATAAATCCCCTAACCAATATTCTTTCTACTACAGCCTGTCTTTATTTCCTATCATAGTACATAGCAGGTGCTTAAAAAGTCTTATTAATTGGTTAACTGATAGTCTCTCCATAAGGAGAAAAAAAAAATCTACCAGTTAACGTTGGAAATAAAGTATCACAAATTACATTTGAAAAACTTTTGAAGAATTCTTATGTTACTCTGTTCAATTAAATTAATTTTTGATTATATGTTCAACACTGACTTGGCTATTACAGGATGTAAAAATGGAATATAAGATATCTCTGTACTGAAGGGATTTACAATCTAGATGAAGACGACTCATGTGCATGAAGTAATTGGAGGGAAATATAAGAAAGAAATGATTAAAGTATTCTTTGGAAATGAAAAAGGCAGTGATGAAAGTAAGCCAAAATTGCAGAGAAAATGGAATTGCTTTTAAGGTTTATAAAATGTAGACTACTAGAAGACATGAAAATGAATTCTGGATGAAGTTAAAGCACCCACCATGGAGCTTTTTCTGAATCCCCCCAAGCCAAAATGTTCTCTCTTTCCTCAACCAAGTCAAAGGTACTCTCCTTCTATTACCTTGTATTATACTTCTCTCTGTATTATTTGTATTAATCCCAGGAAAATGTAAGATATTTGAGCACAGATGCTATTTTATTTCTGTCTTTTGCTCCTGCATAAGGCTTTGCATATTTTGAAAAATTTTAGTATGTCAGGGTTATTTGATGTCGTTTATTTCTACTTAACTGCCCAAAACTACTCAGCTTTTAAAATTGGCAATTTTGCCATTTTTTCCTCATCACTGTCAGTTCTTAATATGTCAGTTTCTGGTACATCTGCCTCATCTTTTCCTAATCTTCTGTTACCACTTTGTAAGAAGTAAAATTTACTTGGGGACACCAGATATGTGAGTTTGTTGAAGCAATAGTCTTAAAATTTTAAATAAAATTCTAAGTCAGTAGATACTAGCTTGACCTAAGTAAAGGATAAATATTGGTTTAATGAAGTATGTACATGATTTTTATAAACAATCACTTGCTTTAGAGGCCTCCTCCACTTCCTGGTTAGAGGCCATGTTTTAGTTAATGGGGTAGGCAGCCTGACCATTGGATAATAACTTAATGCTATAATTTTTTAAACGCTAAACATAGTGCTATTTCAGCAAAGAAAATGAGGAAACACTATTAGACTCTCAAAAATTCTTAAGTAGCTGTCCTCTCTTTATCTAAACCAGTTCACCTAATCAATTAATTTCTTTGTATATTATTCTTAAAAAATGTAAATCTATAAAGAGTCAAAAAGCATCTTCTTTTTATTTTCAAAAGTATCTGACACATCCTCTAACATATTCTGGCTATTAATATTGACACGATAATAAACCATTAAATTACTAACCCTCACTTGATCTTACCCTCCCTATTAATCATTGTTCTATTTTTGTCCTACCTTCTGCAGCTAAATTCATTGAGAAAGTCATGTACAATCTTTGCCTCCACTTCCTCTCTTCTCATTTGCTTCTAAACCCAATGAAATCTGACTTCTGACCTCATTATTTAATTAATGATCTCTCCACTGGCAAATCTAATGGCCTTTTCTCAATCCTCATTCTTCTTGATCTTTCTATAGAACTTTACGTTGTCAATCACCCTCTTCTCCTGGATACTCTCTCCTCTTTAAGTTGTCATGACCCTGCTGTCTCCTGATTCCACTCCTACCTATTTCACCCCTCCTCAGTTCCCTTTTTTAACTCTATAGTCAAGTCCACTAACTGTGGATATTCCCCAAGGCTTTGTTCTGGTTCCTTTTCTCTGCTCTCTTTTCACCTCCCTCAGCTCCCATGGTAAAAATATTACCATTCACATTTCAATTACCATCTCTACATAGACGATTCCCAGATCTATATATCCAACCCTAACCTGTCTCCTATGGTTCAACTGTACATCATCAACTATCTCTTGGACATTTCAAACTAGATGTCCTATACATTCAATATGTTTCAAATGGAACTTAATATCTTTCCCCCCTTCCACACTTTCCCACTGACTGAGCTCATAACCATCCTCCCAGTAACCCACACTTTCATACTGAGTGTTATCCTCAACATTTCTTGCACTCACTCAACATATGTTAGATACGTTCTTGTCATTTGATATGTCTTGTCAATTCTACCTTACAACAGTTCTTGTATATGCCCCCTTTTCTTCACTCACATAGCTACCAACCTAGCTCATGCTCTCATTTCATATCTGGACTCTTAGCTTTGCCTTCTGATTTGTCTTCCTGATGCAAATCTCTCTCCCAATCCATTCTCCACTTTCTTAAAACCACCACAAAACACACACATACACACACACACACAAACATACACACACTAATCGATTAACTCTAGTGACTCCTCATTACCTCTAGGATCAAAATATAAAATCTTTTATTTACCGGTTAAAGTTCTTCAAAACTTGATCCCTTCCAATTTTTCAATCTTATTACATCTACATGGACTTTGTGATCCAGTGACACTGGCCTTGTTTCCCCCACATAACACTCCACCTCCCAACTCTGTGGCTTTTAAATGACTGCTTCTCAAGCCTAGAATGTTTTCTTTCTTTATCTCTTAACTTTCCTGAATTCCTTTAAGACTTAATTCCACCTTCAAATTCCACCTTCTATAAACATATTTTGCATGTTGCCTCCTCCATTAGAATGGGAGCTTCCTGAAGGCAAAGACCATATTTTGCCTTCCTCTGTATCCTTTGGGTTTCAAAGGGTGTCTGGCACATAGGAAGCATTTAATTAGTGCTTGACTTAATTAATTAATTAATGCGTAAACTTCCTTATTCATTTCAGTAGCTGAAATATCTTGGGTACAAGGATAATCACAAAAAAAAAATAAAAATTCTTCCTCATATAAGTTTTTTCTATTGAAAACCAAATATTCTTTATTTTTTTAAGTGCACCTCAAAAATCTACTCATGAACCCTAGCAATATTTCATATTCTCAATACATACTTAATCACGTCTTTCTGTAGATCCACTGAACTTAAAGGTATTTACTTTGATTCAGCCCAATTCATTTGAAAAAATTTCCATATAACTGCATTATATACTGTACATTAGCTAGGTATATAATCTTTAAAACATATTTGCTAGGATGAAGAATCTCTTTCTGTGCATATGGTTAAGAATTTAATACAATATGTTGATTCAAAAACTAATACGTAGAACAAAACTTGGGCATACATTAAGTTTATTTCATTTTTTTTTTAACAAATCATTGCTCTACAACATAGTATAATTGAGAAGACCACTGGACTTAGAGTCAGAAGGCCTGAGTTTGGGTGCTATTACCAACATTCAATAATTATGTGATGCTGGACAAATCCTAAACTCTTTGAATTTCCATTTCTTTATCTGTAAATTGGAAGAGAAGGAGAAGGGACTAAGCACTTATTAAGCACCTACTCTATACTCGGAATTGTACTAAGTGCTTTTCAAAGGTCTCATTTGGTCCTCACAACAACTCTGTGAGATGTTATTTTTAACCCCATTTTACAGTTGAAAGACTGAGGCAGAGGTTAAGTCACTTGCCCAGGATCATAAAGCCAATAAATATGTGGGGCCATATTTGAACCCAGGTCTTCCCAACCCCAGTCCAATACTCTATCCACTGTACCACCAAGCTTGTGCTAATAATAGTCACACAGTTTTTTTGTGAGAATCTAATGATATAATACATTTTAAAATGTTTGATAAAATATAAAGCATTATGTCATATAAACTATTATAATTTTAACCATGGTCTTAAATAAATAAATTCATATTTAATAAACTAGAGAAGGAAAAGAAAATTACTGTGATAAAAAGAAGTTACATATAAGGAAAAAATAGAAAAATATTAATTATTCTTCAGTGATATGAACCTTCAAATATTGATACAACCTACAGAATATTTAGTGTGGATGGCACATTACCAAATTAATTTATAAAACCTAACTTTGCATATTTCAAAGAGGATAAAATAGTTTTTTAATCAAACACTGGTATATTAAAAGGGAATATTCCACATTCTTCAAAATATCAGGAAACTAGAGATGGACAAAACTGATTCTGAAACAAAAGATTCTGGCAAAAAATATTTGCAGATTCATATCAGCTATGATAATATTAACTCCTTTCTTTCTTCCCAGTTTCCAGCCCTCTAAGTCATGGAGAAAGTTCAAACCTAGCCTAGAGCAGCATTGGCCATGCATGTTCCAGAATGTGGGCCAGGCAGCTAGAGTGCAGACAGAAAATCACACCCCATCTGCCAACAGCCCCCTTTGTTCCAACCCCAAACAAATTCACCCAGGCATCAAACCAAAATAACAACAAGACAAACAGCCTGGAAACAAACATGTCATAATGCCATGGATGAGTTTGGGAACGAGGAGAAACATAAATCAGTCACTAACACATGGCCTTTCCCAGAGGATCTGAGGACCAACTTTCTCTATACAGAGTTCTGACTAATTAAAGCAGGGGTTCTTAGCCTTTTTTTGTATCATGGGCTCTTTTGACAACCTGGTGAAGCCTACCTATCAACTCCTCAGAATAATGTTTTTAGATGAATAAAATATGAGATTAAAAATAAATCACTTATACTGAAATACAGTTATTAAAATAAAGTTCACAGACCACAAGTTAAGAATCCCTAGAGGTCCTGGATTTATCACTACAGAAAAGGATAAAATTAACAATAAAATTCAAATTCAGTATATACAAAGTGATTTAGCAACAGTTGTAATATACAGGAGCTGGGAAATTTCTGGGATAAAAATTACAAAAAAAAAAATCACCCCAGAGTTTGTTCTTTTTTTTCCCCACAGAGCAGAGTAGGTCAGCCTTAGACACCAAAAGGATTTTGGCTATTGAACTATGAAGGATCCTACAAAGATATTTTGATATAGTACTTTCTCATTATATTTGCATATCTTGAACCAGATGACATTTGGAGCCAGGCCCCAAATTGGCAAAAAGTGACATCCTATAGACAATTCTAAAAGCTTCCAGTCTATCATCAAAAAAATGATCTAATTGAGTTACTAGCATTAATTCTCACCATTATTTCTAGAGAATTATTTTGAGAATTTGTTTTCAAAAGCCTTGGTCCAAAGCACTGAAGGGAGGAGTCAATAGACACACCAGTTCTCTAGATTCAGCTAGAATCCTGAAATTGTTCATTTTCATCTTTCCCTCCCTATAAATAGATCTATTTTCCACAGATTCTGACACCACACAGTCTTTTTCATCCTGGAGATGAGAAAAAATAAAAGTTGATTCCTAGTAACTGAACTATTCTAAGTTATTATATATTATGTAGGGGAATGAGAAGGGCTATTTCATCACGTGCCTACCTCTGTTCCCTACGTGACATAAAAACAAGTTGGTTACATAAGAAAAATGAGAAATATAAATAAGAAAAAATAGAAAGAGTAATAAGAATTACTAGAAATAGTGTAAAGAATTACTAAGTAATAAGTATTAATAAGAAAATAATATTAATTAATAATACATTTAATAATTTAATAATACATTAATCAATAAAAAATATATTAATCGAGTTTTTCACATGGATGTGCAGAATGCCAAAATTGACAGAGATCCAGTAAGACCTGGGTTAGAGTCCCACTTTTGATGTATTCTGGCTATATTTTGTTGTTTTGTCAATTAGTTATTCTGACATTTCACGACCCCATTTGGGAGGGGTTTGCCATTTCCTTCTCCAGCTCATTTTACAGATGAGGAAACCAAGTCAAACAGAGTGAGTGACTTGGCCAGATTCACACAGCTAGTACATGTCTGAGGGTGGATTTGAACTCATGGCTTCCTAACTCCAAGGCTAGCTAGCACTCTATCTTGAGTGACCCTAATCAAATCACTTAACCTCTCAGTGCTCAAGGTAGTTTATAAGACTCTACATGGTATAGAAGCCATTCATCGGTATTGGTAGAGTTTAAGTTTCGTTACCTAGGAGCTCCCTGTAACTATAAAATCACAGACTGTGCCCTTATCCTTCCTAAACTTAAGTCTTTCTGGTAACTGATGGGGTGATGAGGATGATAATGAAAATGACAATTACAATGATGACAGTTCAGCCAGATGATGCTGAGGATAGAGCACCAGGACTGAAGTCTCGAAGACCTGAGTTCAGATCTGGCCTCATAAACTTGCCAGCCATGTGACTGACTCTGAACAAGTCATTTAATTTCTGGTGGACTCCATCTCCTCATCTATAAAAATGAGATAATAGCACCTGTCTCCTAGGGTTGCTACGAGCATCAAATAAGACAATAGTTGTAAAATGCTTAGCACAGCATGAGGTACATCATAAACACTATACAAATGTTCCCTATTATTATATCTGCTTACGTAAAACTCTGAAGACCCATCTTTTATGAGAAAAGGAGCAATACTAGCGAAAGGGGAAGCGCATTCGCAGACAAAAAATATACTAATGAAAACTGATAAACACACACTCAAAAGAAATTCTAGACAGGCGAGACTGGATAATTATAGTGAATAAATAGCAAAGATGTTAATATTTTCATGTTTTCATGACCTTTTAACTTAGGGCATAATTCTATTTTGACAACAAAATTAATAATCCTTCATTACTGTGACCTGGAAATTAAGTGAGTGTCCAAAATAGATGTGATACAAATACATAAAATTACAGTCATTTACAAACTCTGTCAGTCAGAAAGGACTGAGTGATTATCTTGTCCAAAGCAAAAGGGAGGGGAATCCCTAAAAGATAAATAGTCAAATTATATGAACAGGCTGTTTTCAAAAATATGTATTCAAATTACAGTAGCATTATAAAAATATAGTCCATAATTTCACAGATTTAGATTTAGAGCTGGAAGGGATTCTAGAAACCATTGAGACTACACCATTAATCATGACATAAATGCCATTTAAAAACTTTGAATTCTCACCTTAAACCCAAAAGATTGGCAAAGATGATAAAAGACAAACATAGAAAATATTGGAGGGGGCATGTAAGTGTAGTTGCATAAATGCAATTTTTGGTGGAGCTGTGAATAAATTTAAATGTTCTGGAAAACATTTTGTGAATTATACTAAAAATATCACTAAATCATGGATCCACTTTGATCTAATGATGCCCTGCAAGGCATATACACTCATAAGGTCAACAACAAAGGAAAAATCCCATATATACAATAATATTTATATCAGAACTTTGTGTAATAGTAAAGTACTAGAAAGAAATGAGAAAGAATTGAACAACGAAATGGGATATTAATGTGCCATAATAAACACTGAATACAAAGAATTCAGAGAAATTTGGAAATAAGCATGTAAACTGAAGCCGGGCAAAATAAACAGAAACCAGGGAAGGCAATGTATACAATGATCTGAATAATGTAAAGGAAAACAAAGGTGAAGGCTTAAAAACTCTGATCAACTCAGTGTCTTCTTGTAGCTTCAATGGACTATTGATGAAGCTTGAAGATCTTTGAAGTACTAAAGGAATCCTACCCTAGAAAGGTACTAATGATAGAAAAATAGAAGCAGTACTAGTATTTCAAAGGCATCCTTCCACTTTGCACAAATAGGATAAAAAAAAATGCCAGTTGTTGATAACCTTTGATTTGATTCTAATTAGTACATCCTTTCCCCCTATCCCTCCAGAGCAAATTAGTAGCTACCAAACACCATTCTACATTTTACATGGAAAAACTGGTACAGGAAAATGTAAGCCCTAAAAAAGAGACTCCTTGATGTATAATAACAGAGTCAGGGCAAGACCTGTAGTTGTTTATTTCTAAGTCATGGTGTCTTTCTTAAACCACTAATTAATAATGGACATTTATGTAATGCTTTAAGATTTGCAAAGGACCTGATATACATTATTTAACTAGTAGAGCAACCACAGAATAAGAAAAGGAGAAAAATAATTAGAATTAGGCTGGTGGGCAAACATCCCCTAAGTCCTGTTTACAGCACATCAGTCTCTTGACATCAGAGAGAATTAAATGCCTAACCCACCCAGTCAAGCAGATGTGAGTTTACAAACCTACTTTTATACCAGGAAAATGTCATGTTCTTAGTGGTCACACCATTTAAACTGTCTCTTGTGCCCCAAAATGAAGAAACCCTGCTGCTAATGCCCATATTTGTGCATATAAATCTCTAATCTGTCAATCCAGTTCCCCATGAATAGTCTATTTAGGTTTGGTTTAAAACAGTGGGAAGTCGACCTACGCAAGAGAGTTCTCTTGTAAAATGACCGGAGGTCAGCGTTATTATCTCTGTAGGCAACCAATGGTGCATTTGTTCCACACTATGTATGAGTCATTCATTTATAACAAGCTTCAGTGCACTTTGAAAGAGCTGGGAGGGATGAGTATGGAAGCTTATCTCCTGTCAGCCACATGAAGGATCAAGAATGAGACATGTTCAGTACTTAACTAACTAAGAGTCTTAACTAATTTGTTAATTAGTAAACAGGACTCTTCAACCTGAACCCCAAAGAATATCCTGGTTCTAAAATCAGGGAAATCAGTATCAATTAGAGTACATCTTACTCATTATTCGAGGATGCCATCTCCATTAAACATACCCTTCCCTATGAGCTGGAAAGGCCATAAGGAAAGATGTATTTTTTTGTAAACATTCTAAGAAAAAAACTATACATACATAAAAGATGGAACTAAAAAAAATGGCATTTTTCTCATTCAGTTAACGTATGCTATCGTTTAAAAAATTACTGCAAACTTAACATTCTCAAATGACAAAGAATCAGGTAAATCATCAAACAAAACTTTAAAGTTCACGCTGTAGATATTTTATTTTTTTAAAAATAATCACACGATGCAAATTTAATCTAAATCAAAATTGCAAGGCATTTGTGGCTCCCACTTTACATGTCTCTTTTGACTTAAAAAGCTCTACTTCTCTTGTTTCTTTCTTTATGTATTGCAGCTAATATCTATGTTGTTCTTCTGCCAAATTGATATCTCTTTGAATTCTTTGGTTATCACTTTGTATTTTTATTAAAGAGTAAGGCAATAGGGTTATTATATTGACCATTCTAAACATGTCACTAAATACTGGATGCGAATTTATTATTGAATAGTAGATGCAATTTACAAAGATGTGATTTAATATGCCATAGTACCTAATGGTGCAAAATATGGTTATTTCATTTAAATGCATGTAAAAAAAATCATTTAATTTAACATGAAAGTTAAAAAAAAAAATCTATGGCATTTGCCTATGATCCCTGCTACTTGGTGGATCTTTGAACTCAGGAGTTCTGACTGTCAATGGGCTATGTCAACCAGGTACTCAAATTGAGATCAGACACCAATATGGTGAACCTTGGAGCAGTCACCTTACAATATGGTGAACCTAGGAGCAGGAGACCACCGAGTTACCTAAGGAAGGGCTAATTAGTTTTCAACCTGAGCTAGTTATCCCTTCCTTAGGGAATCAGGTGACTCCCTCATCCTGAGTTTGTCAGGCTACCCTGCTCCCATGTAGCCACTACAGTAATTGTTCCCTATATTGATGTATATTTCCTCACCTAATCACCTTTTGGCTTAACTGTACATCTCATGTATACTTAAATAAGTTGAATAAATTAACGATGAACAGGAATAAAATAGCAAAATCCAATTTTCTACATTAGGAAAGAATATCTATTTGAGGGAGAAAAAATTTCATTTTTATCTCTCAGAATGACACACAAATGATATAAAATGATCATTTGTTGAAAAATACACTTCAATGCAATAGCTCTAGCTCTCTTTGTCATGTTTAACAAATTCTATTTACCATTATTACAAACTTCAGAGCACATGAGATTCTCCATCAGAAAAGGACAGAGATTTCCCCCTCCCAAAAAAAATTCAGAACTCAATATAGTATATACAAAGTACACAGAGTATAATAAGATAAAACACATTCTATAGATTAGGAATGATGTAGGAGATACTGTTATTATTTCGATAAAGTATTAACCAAACAACAATAGAGGTAGCCAAAGTTTCAAAATAATGGTTTAGTAAGTGTTCCAAAATCACCACTTAAACATTTAATTTATTTTCCAGGCTAAGTGAGGTTTACTTTCAAGTGAGATTAAAGTACCAAATGTTAAGTTACTTGCAAATCGAAACAGTGGGGGTACAGAAAGAGTGACGGAGGTCAGAGTGGGTTTGACACCTTTACAGGCCTGTCTTCTCATTGATGGATTTCTCACACACTAAGCTTCTGTGTCCCTGAGATTTTCTTTATTGTCTCTACCCAAGGTGTTAAACAGCTCTGTATTGTTTGATAACCTGTCATCACCCACCAAATGTGAGGAACAAAGCTTCACAATCTTCCTAGAATGGCCCTATAAACCAAATTAAAAACCTCTGGGCTGATTTTCTTATTTTATAGCAAGAAACTTGTGGTTTGAATTTTTCTTTGCCTGAAAAAAAATTTATGAGGCCTTTTCAGTTTTATGTAGTAGAAAAGAAAGTGAAAGGGCTGCAATGTAAATCAGAACTAAGGAAACAAAATTTTCTCTGAAGTCACAATTTATATATTTTACAGAAACTTTGTAAAAGGAGGGTTTGATTAAAATTTCTTTTTTTTTAAATAATCCTCCCTGTTTTGCTGTTCATATTATGTTTTCCAGTAAATTATAGCTTACATTCTGATAAAATTAATTTTGTGAGGAAAACAGAGATTTATCTCTAAAAAAACAAATATTACAAACTTAGTTTAAATCATTGACTTTTTAATATAATAAAGACATATCATATAGGTGAAAAATCTCAAAATGTTAAAAATGATAACAAAAGATTTTAAACCTTTTTTAGTGTTGTAATCTTCTCCAGTCTATGGATTCCTTCTCTGAATAATGTTTTTAAATATATAAATAAAAATACATAGGATTACAAAGAAAATCCATTATATTAAAACACCGTTATTAAAATGTTAAAAAAAATGGTTCATGAACCAGGTTGGGAATGCTGCCTTAGTAGTAATTTTTTATAAAGGCTTAAAATCAAATCTTTTCTTGGTGCATATGATCATTTGAGAGTACCTGCAAACTTGGTAAGTGTTATTACATGGGTTATACCCTAGACAGTTTCTAGTTATTTCCTCAGTTCTATGATGACAAATAATATCCACTCCATTCAAAGTGTGTATTAGAGATGACGATCATCTAAAACCAGCAATATTTATACTGTGCTACTTAATTGGCAGAAATGTCAGGTGACTTGATGTCAGGTGTGGAGGAACTACATATGCAAATGAACAGTGGCAGGAGATGTCAGTACATGCATGAGAATGGGAAACTGAAGCAAAAATAATTACAAGGTAAATTGTAAATTTGTCAGCCACACAAAGCTACACTCAAGTAGAGAGGAGATCATTTAGAACAGCATCATTAGAAAAAAAAAATAGAAAGTCACAGAATGAATAAAGAGATTTCAGTATATCTGGAAGGACCTAATGAAGCACAGATAGCATTACTATATTGTGGATGTACTTCTAGAGTCAGTTAGTAAACAGTAGTATTCACTGTCTGCTATGTATCAGGCATTGTGCTAAGTACTAGAGATACAAAAAAAAAGACAAGAAAAAAAGAAAAGTCTTTGCTCTCACTCTAAGAGGAGACAACATACAAACAACTAAATACTAAAACAAAGAAATAAATGAGATAAATTGAGGGAGGGGGAATTTCAAAGGGAAGGAACTAAAATGAAGGAAGTCTGAGAAAATATTTCAGACACAAGGCAGGAAAGGGACATGAAAGAGAGAGGGAATTCTAGGCACAGAAGACAGCCAGGGAAAAAAGGTTTGAAGTAGCAAGATGGAGTCAGTGTGACAGAATCACAGAGTATGTGGAGAGGAAAGATAGGAAGGTTATGAGGAACTTTAAAAGACAAATTTATATTTAATTCTGAAGGTGAGAGGGAGTCACTACAGTTTATTGACTAGGATGTTGATATGGTCAAAGCAGCATTTTAAGAAGATCACTTTGACAATTAAGAGGAAGACAATTTGGAGAGGGTAGAGAATAATGGGAGGGAGGAGGTTGCTTTAAGAGGAGAGGTATGAGGTTATGAAGGTTATGAAGGCCTGCCCCAGGGAGGTGGCTATGCCAGAGGAGAGAAAAGAATCTATTAGAGATGGTAGAAATGACAGGACTTAGTGCCTGATTGGATATGGAAGGGTGAGAGAGAGAGAAGTTTGACCCATAGGTTGTAAGACAGGGTGACTGGGAAGGTTGTGGTACACTCAATAGTAACTGGGAAATTGACAAGAGGGGAGGATTTATATGACTTTTTTCAGTAGAGCTTTTCTGTAAAGATGGGAAAGGGTGGATATTTCCCAAGGTGTAAGATGGAGGAGAGGGAGATTTTTATTGAGAACTATCAAGGGATAGAATAAAGTGTTGTTTCTTAACTTGGGTCTGTAATTTCATTGAAACAGAGCTCTAGGAAATTCTTCTTTCCAATGAAAAAAATGGTAGCTGCTCTGCAATTTAGAATTTAGAGCAGGTCTTTACAATAATTGGCCCATGGGCCATAAACTGCCCATAGGCATGCCAAAGGATTTGATTTCAGGAGGCGGTGGGCACGAAAACCATGGAGGAAAACATCCCCTATGCTTTTTTGTGGGACACCTAAAATCCTTTGGTGGGCCACAGGTTATGCAGACCTGGTTTAGAGAACTCCTTAAGAGCATGGATGGGCTAACTGATTTGCCAAAATCACAACACCAGTATATGACAAGAGATGATTCTTAAACCTCAATCTCCCTTATTCTAAAACTGGCTTTTAATTCACTATGGGCCTGAAATGTTTCCATTATAATACATCGCCTTTTGCATCATCAATAAGGCTCTTCAAAGGAAGGCAAATCAAGCCAGAACAGGTGTTGACTTCGAAAACAAGGATTCAGAGGCCATAATACGTCTAGAAAACAGACACAGAAGAAGTAATAGAGTGGGAAAAATAGAAGAAAGAGTCTATGGTCAGATTTTGGAAGCTAAGCATTTTCTGTTTATTCCAATCTGTGACCACATTCCAATGGGTGACAGAAGAAGAACACGCAAAATAGTTGCTGTTAAGGAATAAAAGATAAAGATATCAGAAAAATATGGTCATCAAAATCTTGGAAGGTGATAGTAGTGTAAAGGAGAGGTCTCTAAAACAAAACTCAATAGTCATTGAAGGTAGAAGTATCCAAGAACTCATGGTCCTTTCTTCCATGGTATCATCTCCATCTCAGTGGTGTCAAATTTACAAGTCTCTTGCTTTGTAAAAGTATTCTGCCATTCTCGTGCATGAAGGTGTTCCCTCCTGTTCTAATCTGAAATACATATACAGGGCCCAGAAATCTATCCTTCCATTTCTTATGCTACTGTATATCCTCCACAGGAATAGAACATTTGTAAACCCAAAAGCTATGAATCTGGCACCCTTTCACTAGCACAAATTTTCTGGGAAAAAAAAATACGGAAAAGAACCCTCCCGTTCTTCATAATATAATGCATTCCACATTTCCAGAGATTTCATTTCAGGCCAAAACATATGGTACATGCATATTATCATTATATGTAGCCAGAAACTATCAAAATGGAAATGCTGCATTGCAAAAGGATTTCCTCTTAAATGCTTTAGCTTTTTAATAGTAATAGTGACCATTTCACAATTGAGAACTTTTTCTGTGTTGGGTGTATAAAATAGTATCTAGGAATAAAGTTATAGATATAGCCTATAATCAGTGCCCAATTAAAGATGACAAAAACAGATTATATATGTGTGTGTGTACATTAAACAATATTTATGTCCAGCATTTCATTGGTCAGCCAATTAAAAAAGGAATATCTTATTAATGCTAAAGTGTCAACTAGTTCAGAAAAAGTAAAGGGAGAAATTTCCTTTGAATATCATAATTTATGTATGGCCCCTAGTATTAAATGCTATGAGCCTTAATGACAAAATTTATTTTTCACAAGTCACATTAACCACCATAGTCTAAGTAAAATTATATTCTCTAATCCTTATATAGTTCAATAACCAAAAATTTCCCAAAAGAATGAGGCTACCCTGGAGTTGCTATTGAATGTTTTTTATTATGCATAACAGCACAGTTATGTAGGGAGATTATAATATATAAAGAAATCACATCATTAAAATGTCTAGATCAAGGAAAAATTAGACTGTAGACATTATGATGGCCATTATTATGGTGAATAACCTTGGAAAATATAATTATGTTCAAAATGTATTTCAGGTTTCTGAAAGTTCAT
>CM053771.1:322227572-322261302 GCA_028658325.1 Potorous gilbertii | reverse complement strand
GGAAATAAGAAATACAAGTAATGGGATATAGAAATTTATCTTGCCCCACAAGACAAAAGAAAAGGTGGGGAAAAGGGAAGGGAGGGATGTTACAAGGGAGGGAAGATTAGTGAAAGGGGTAATTAGAGTTCTTAGCGTTTTGGGGTAGGGGAGAAATGGGGAGAAAATTTGGAAGTCAAAATTTTGTGGAAATGAATGTAAAAAGTTAAATAAATAAATTTATATTAAAAAATAAAAGAAAAAGAAAATTTTAGAACATGTAGTTAAATATATTGACAGTATTCTTCACAATTTTTTCTACAAAATGAAATATGTAAAAGTACAAAACCGGGAAGCTTACAAGTATTTTAATGACAGCTATTCAAAGTAACTAATAAATAATGTTATTTCACTTGCCACAATATTATCACATGCTTTGCCACTCTGTTATAACTTTCAACAATATTTGGAGAAATGAAAAGAATAAAATATAATTAATTTTAGTCTCTATAGATGAATCCTCTTGATGTTTTCAAAATCCAGAAAAGGCTAGCGGTTCCACGATGACAGAAAGATATTGATTGATTGATGGATGGATGGGAGAGACTAAATATTTCATCAGTCACTACTATGTGATAAGTACTTGATAAATATTATCTCATTTCATCCTCACAACAACCCTATGAGATGAATGCTATTATTGCATCCAGAAAACTGAGGTAAATAGAGGTTAAATGGACTTGCCTAGGGTCACACAGTTAATAATCCTGTCTCAGATCCTCTTGACTCAAGGCCCAGGGCTATATACACCATGGCACCCAGGTGCCATAAGTACACACACACACACACACACACACACACACACACACACACATACACACACACACACACACATACACACATATCCCTATATGTGTATTTACATATACATCTATTTAAATCAAAGGGAGATGAATAAAATAGATATATTGTTTATTGAAACATACAATGTTAGGCACTACAAAGTATAGCATCCAAATATCAGAAACTAAGATGATCCCTACTCCCAAAAGAGTTTACTTTCTAACAGGGAAAGATAAAGCACAAAGGGCAGCTGCAGTTCAGAGAATGGAACGAACTAGATATGAAGTGAATGCCACAGCCAAGGTTCTTCATAAAGCAGGGTTCCCGAGAAGGGGGCCTCAGGATAGAGTCATCTGGAAGGTGGCAAGGAAGCTGATGGGGAAGTGGAGAATCATTTGATCCAAGGGTAAACCAAGTGATGTTATCATGATACAAGAATAATATTGTACTTTGGATGCTGCCACTATTTAAAAAGAGCATAGAATATTGGCTCAGTTTGAGGGAAAGAGAATAATCACAAAAGAGGGGCTCCTCTAAGATGTAGATTCAATGGAGTACAACAGTAGAAAACTGGACTGGAAAGTGGCAAAACCAAGTTCAAGTTCCACGATGTCTTTTAATATCCCTGCACCCCAGTTTACTCATCTATAAAATGAAAGAATTGGGTTTGGGGAATCTCTAGATTCATTTCCAGTTCTACAATTCTAACATCATATAAAATTGCTACTATCTCATCAGGGCTTCTCTTTCTTAATTTTTAATCTGCCTCTTCCTGCGCTGAAAACACCCTCTGCCAAATCACTCCTAAAATTCAAGCAATTCTTAAAATCCTAGTTCCTTCAAGATCCCTTAATATGCTGGGTTTTTTTAATCTCTCTAACTCTGAGAATGCTACCCCCATAACACTTTATTTCTCAATTTTGGTGCAAAAATGTTTGCTTGTATGTAAATATTTATATACATTCTTATGCATTCATATATTTGCTCTTAGTACAATTTGCATCTACAATCATCTATGTATTTTAAGTAAACACTAGTGTTATTATTCCAAAAAGTGCTAATGGCTGATAATGCCTTAATGTGCGACCTCTCCCCGGGATATTTTCATTTTATTTCTAAATTTCTAGTATTTCTAAAGGTGCAACAACTTAAGGAATGACTCTTTTAGGTGGCAAATTAGTAAGGAAGATGTTTGAAGGGGACACAGAGTATTTAAATCAGCAACTGCCTAGTCTGCCTATTTGTAAAGTCCATCCTGTGCATACAAATGATTTAACAGTAATAGACACAGTTCCCAGAGTAATTAATTTACCATTTCAATCACTGTAGCAAATTCAGTTGTGTTATTCTATGCACATAGTTTCAAAATGAAAGTTTCTGAGAAGGTGTTATTGACATTTTGTTTCTAAACTTCAAAGAAAGGGCATAGTGAAATATACAGAGTATATATGGGGTTAAGGAGAGGTGGATGGCCAGAGAACTGGGACATTCTAAAGTGGAGAGAAAGAAGAGAAAAAAGATTTGCCGCTAATTTGTGCCACATCTCAGAATTAAGTGTGTGTCTTCAAAGAGACTGATCAACCCAGCCTCAGTAATGATGGGCCCACCATTCGATACTACTTAATCAAATGCTTTCTAGATGGCCAAGATTTACAGTTGATTAGCCTGCATAGTTGAGTTGCTTTTTCAAAAGATTCTAGGAAAGGATTATTTTTGTGCCCAAAGAGCTCCAAAGAATAGAAAGGGCTTGCTCAAGGTCCGCAGTGTGAATTTCCCCAGATTCTGTACACAGTGTTCACTGAAGCAGATAAAGCAAAGTTAAAGAAGCATTTAGTGTTTCATAATGCCAGCCTTAATAAGTATCTTTTTGTGGAAGGATTTAGGAGGAGGGGAGGGTTATCCTTAGTGCACGCATTATTTTCGTATACAAAAAAGGGAAAATGTGCATACAGTCAGACATAAAAAGCCAAAACTCAGATTCTCCCTGAGAAAAAAAGTTGCTGAACACACACTATCAAATATTGAGGCCCGAATCTTCAAAGTTGAACAGTGAAGAAGCCATTGTGAAACTTTTTTTCTTTTTTCTTCCTTGGGAAACAGGGCTGATTCATCCCTAGCTGCCCAAGTTCACCAATTCAGCTGTGGAAATTCAGAACACAGCAATCCAACCTAACCACCTTCATCAGTAAGCAGAACTGATACAAACTGTGTTGAGAGAGTATGATCAGAATAGAGGTTTGGTTCCAAACAACACTCTGGTCATGGCACATGAGAAAATCTATAAAAGTCCCAAACAGTGAACATCTACAGGGGGGCCAAATTCTTAATAAGATCTTTTCTTGGGCAGAGAAAGGATTTTCTTGGTTCCATCAGCTTTAACCTTTTTTTTTTGTAAACAGCTAAATAAGGGCAAAAGGTGTTAGGTAGAATTTGACTCAAATGTAATCAGTTGTAATTCAGGAAAATGTATGCAATTTACTAGGGAAATTGAAAATGATATTAAGTTTTGGAAATAAGTAAAGCAAAACCTCCCAAAAAACCCTGCTAATTAAAATAGATATATATATTTTTAAAAACACTGTAACTAATTTATTTGGTTAACAAATGCAACACTATTTCACTCTATCATTGTGCAGAAAAATGAAATGCCAAATTTCATTATGTTGAAAAATGTTTCTAAAGGAATTTTGTAAAATCCATCTTTCTGCTCTTTTACTAGGAAATACTAAATTTGAAATACTTATTTTTCCAATTATAAAATATGCTAACTGTTCTCTCTGGGTGGTTATTTTTTAATCACTTAATTTTGTCTCCTTTCTTCATCATATTTGTAGATATACATGAAAAGGCTAAATAAAGTGAGTTCAACAATTTTTCCTTATAAAAAGACTTGATATGCATTGGTATTGTGCAGACTGTGCTTTGATTTGTTGAACTAATGTTTTTTGTAGCTCTGCCTTAGGTATCAGCATTTTGCTCAACTAAGGTACACATTACAGCTTCACACTGAGCTGGTTTGTTTACCAGTGTAGTTACACAGTTTTGATGCATTATTTAAAGTAATATTAAAAGCTTCTCAAGCCCTCCCCCAACCCACATTTCATTATGCAACAACTGCCAAAGAATAAAATCTGTAAGACTGACTGTTGATCATGCTTTCTTGTTACTTAATGCTAAATTTAGCTTGAGAATGAGAAGCTAGATAATCTCTAAGATCCCCTCCTGTGATTCTATGGATGAAATTCAATTTTGAAAAAATTTATTAGTCATCTTCTTTGTATGAGGTACTACTTTAGGAGCTTATATTCTATTGAAGAATATAAGGAAGAAAATTAGCCAAGAAGCTAAATGTCACATCTCTCAATAGGTTTAAGCTTTACTTGATGTCATATTGATGATATATTTTGTCTGTCAATCTATTCAGTGTCATTTTTTTAATTCTTTTAAATTTGTTTTTCTAAATTATTTCATATTACCTCCATGTTAGTGCACTTCGTGTAGAGGTAGTAAGCTTTCAGCTCTACACTGCCAATGAAAAGCTTGGATTATCACTACATGGCTTTCCTTTTTCAGATGTACTTGTTCATAATCCTGCATTAACTCCATAAAATGATTCCTTTTCTTTTGCATGTCTTGTTTAGAGTATGCATGCATGTGTATGTGCATGCACTTTGGAAAGGCAGTACACAACACACAGGAACTCTCAGCTTTCCAGAAAGTTTTGTTTGTTTGTTTAATATTAGCTGTTGTCTGTCCCTTGTATTCTTGAACACAACTGTATAATATAGAATAAGAAGGAGCAGTTCTTACTGCTCTGATTTTCTTCATTGGCTTTTGAAGTCAACAATAAAACAGGATGGCATCAATGAATAACCATCTTTAAAATTTGCTAACAGAGCTGAACTGATGAATTTCCTTAATCATTGCCAGAGCATAGAAATATCCACTCAAGTGTTTAATCAAATCAAAAGGACTTGTTTTATTCCAGCTAATTTTTTCAAGTATAAATATCACTCTATCACCCTATTCTGCTTCTCCATCTTCAACATCTTTTGATTCGTCAGTTAATCTTCCCTAACAAGAGGCAGTGTGGCATCATGGATAGAGAATCAGTCTTAAAGCCAGAAAGAATGTGGTTCCAGTCCTGCCTCTGACACATACTGGTTGTGTGAAGTGACTTAACCTTTTAGGGTTTCAGGCACCTTTCTAAGATTTTAAAGTGGCTGAGAAATACTGATCTGCATGAGGGAAAAATACCTTTCATAACTCTGGATAGTTTATGACTATACAATGGTAGGAAGGGAAATATAAAATGGACAATTTTGATATATTTTACATATATATTTATCTATATATAGATAGATGTGACATTTACCTATGCAAGCAGTTTTTGCATAAGTAAATCTAATATAGTGAAAATTTGAAGGGAAACAGGTAACTGGTAAAAAAAAATCTTTCCAATAAGTTTCTCAAATAAAGATCTCATTTCCAAAATATACAAAGAAATGATTCAAATTTATAGGAATAAAAGCCATTCCCCCAAAAATAAATGGTCAAAGGATATGAACAGGTGTCATATAAATGCTCGCTATCATCATTGTTATTATTAAAATGACAAATGTAAGAGAGACTGAGGGAAAACAGGTATATCATTACACCATTGGTGGAGTTACAAATTTGTTCAGCCATTCTGGAAAGCAACTTGGAACTATGCCCAGAAAGGTTCCAAACTGTATATACCTTTTGAGGTTTATATTCCAGAGAGCAAAGTAAGCAGAAAAAGGTCTGTGTATACAAAAATATCTACAGCAGCTCTTTGGGGGATGGGATAGCCAGAAGTTGGAAACTTCTCCTATTAGGAAATGGCTAAATAATCTGTAGTATATAAAAGTGATGGAATATTATCATGTCATAAGACATAATGAAATAATTTCTGAGTAAATTTCAAAAGACATTTAAGAACTAATACAGAATGAGGTGAGCAAAAGTGGGAGAAGAATTTTATGATGATAGCAACATTATAGAGTAAAACTATTTTGAAAGACTTTAGAACTTTGATCAACACAATAATGAACCATTCATGAGTCCAAAAAAAGAAGGAAAAACACCACTCCTCTCCTGACAGATAGGTTATGAACACAAAATGAAGAAGGGGACCTTTTCAGACCTCACTAATGTAGGAATTTTGTTTTGCTGGATTATGTATCATGGGACTTATTTTTAAGGTGTGTCTGTTTTGTTTTGTTTTTTAACTTGCTTAGCAGGGACATGGATAATGGGAGAGATAAATTAAGCTTTGCAATTACAGCTAGTGTTTATATGTTATTTCCAGGTTTACAAAGTACAATACATATATTTACATGCACACACATATATGTGTGTATATGTGTATAGGTATGTATGTATGTGTGTCTGTATATATATATGTATATTTATACAATTTCACTTAGTCCTTACAATCATTCTCAGAGGTAGATGCTATTATCTCCATTTTACTGGAAAGGAACCTGAAACAAAGAAGTTAAATGATTTCACCAGGGTCACACAGTTATTAAGAATTTGAGGGAAGATTTGAATTTAGGACCACCATGTGCCGGAGGCAACTCCCTAGGACTTTTTTTTTTATTAAATTACATAAGATCAGCATTGGTGGAGGGAATTTACCAACCAGGAGTTCCCCACTCTTTTGCCAAATTCTTCTTAGGAGTACCTAATATATTTTAGACTTAAGGAATATATTTCCAAAAAGATGCAATCTAGAACTTCACTTATTGTCCTGCTACTACTGTGGTTATGGGTATTACAACCAAAAATTATTTTTATCCAAAAGATCATGACAGTAGAAGCATTACCTAGTTATTTAAGTCCTCTGCTATTAGGCGTTTGGAACATTACTTACCATATTGAGACTCTCAGCATATGTAACAATTAAAATAAAATACCACATAATTCAAACCCCAAGACCCATTATCCCCTCACTGTGGAGATCAATGCTCACATGCATGAGGTTGAGGCAGTTGTCAAGAGAAGGAAAGAGGAGAAATATACTACCCCACTTTTTTCTGGTTCTTCAGTCTCTGATTCTTCTGGCTTTTAGCTTTGAGAGAGAAGATGAATGATGCCAACCTTATTTCTCACTTCAAGTTACTGAAGGGAGAAAAAGACTGGAAAGAAGCCAGTGTGAAAGGAGTTGGCAGTTTCCATAATGTCCTTATTCTTAACTTGCTGTACTAGAGACTGGGGAACTTCCCATTTGGATGAGATCTGAGATTCTCTCTGTCTCTCAGTCGAGCTGAATTCCCCAGCTTTCAATGGGAGAGCTCTTTCCCTCTGAATTGTCTTAAATATTCTCATTTGTAAACCATATCTGATTTCTGTTTTACTATTAATTTGTTTAGTTTTGAGAAGTATATAGAAATTATGTATGAGCTTTAAAATGTTGGTTAGGTGTACATCATCATCATCATCATCATAACTAACATTTATAAAGTGCTTATTATGTGACAGACACTCTGCACTAAGCACTTTACAGTTACGATCTCATATAGAACACTGAGATTGGAATCAGAAAGACTCATCTTCATGAGTTCAAATCCGGTCTCAGACATTTACTAGCTGTGTGATCCTGGCCAAATCCCTTAACCCTGTTTCCCTCAGTTTCAGCTACTCATCTATAAAATGATCTGGAAAAGGAAATGTCAAACCACTCCAGTATTTTTGTTAAGATAATCCCAAATGGTATCACAAAGAGTCAGACATGACTGAAATGACTGAACAACAATCGATCCTTCACGAAAACCCTAGGAGGTAGATGCTGTTAACATTATCCCCATTTTTACAGATAAGGTAACTGAGATGAACAGAGGTCAAGTTTAAGGTCAGATTTGAACTGTGAGCTCTCTGATTCCAGGTCCAGTCCTCTATCCATTGCACCACCTAGCTTCAAAGTGACAAAAAGGGCTAAGTTTTTTTCACTGTGGACTTGAAAGGTTTATTAAATAGAACACGAGTTCAGGATTAGTGTGGTCAGAAGGGTTAAACCTAAAAGTAAGATTACAGGAAAACATTGATATAACCATGCAACTTTCTTTATAGAAAAGCATTCAAAAGGAAAAGTGCCAATTTATGGCAGTTTGTTGTTTTGTTTTTCAAAGAGTTTATATCTTTGGAAAGCAAAGAAAGCGTTCTGTATTATATATTCCTATATTCAAAGAAACCCTCTTTCCTCCCCCCCAAAAAAAAAGAATTACAAATCTATCCTATTTCTAAATCAAAACATCCCCAAATGTCAACCAGCATTATTTCTTTTTGCCTGTTTAGATTAAATCCCATCTTCAAAAACTAATGATCTTTGTGCTTTCTGATAAATACATTACAACTTCAAAACATCTGTCAAACTGTAATTACCATATAATGCACTGAGAGTCAGATGTTGTTCATATGTTCAAAATTGACTCTTTTTTGGAGAGAAACTAAATAACCTGATTTTGGCTCCAAATTAAACAAAAGACATTATCTTTAACCATAAGAAAGGAAAATTTCAAAAGGGGGCCAAGAAATAAAAAAACTGCATGGAATTTTTTTTTCTTTTCTGTTTTTTCCTTTCCAAGCTTTGTATCACATAGGAGATTCTCTTAAATTTATGTATGTAGAAAACACAATTTAAGCCATCTTTAATTATGTATCTTTCTAAAGTTGATTTTTTTTCTTTATCTGTCACTTCAGTGAGCCTTCTTTTGTAACAAAAGGTTTTTTTTTTTAAGTTGGTCAACAGAATGAAATGATGCAATTATATCTTATAGTACATGCAATATTATATGTCTATAGTTTTCTATCTTTCCAATTAAAAGAAAGTGTATTTTCTCATCATTTTTCTGATTATTATTCTATCATTTGAATTGTTTTGTTGATCTTTTTATTTTGACTAGATATAGAGGCAGAGATATCATGTGCACATACCTATATATATATATATGCACATACACATGTATATGTATATACATATATTTACATATACATATTTGAAGCTATGTTTTATTCTTCAACTACTTATATAGAACTTGCCATATTTCTCTGAATCTTTCATGATCACCACTTTTCCAACATAATAATATCCCATTACTTCCTTGCCCTACAATCTGTTTAGACATTCCTCAACCAGTGAATACCCCATTTATTTCTAGTTCCCTGCTCCCACAAAGGTGATACAATGACCATTTTGGTATGTGCTGGGCTTTTCTTTTCACCTTTGCCCATTTGGAGGTATTACACATAAGAGTGGTACTTGGGGGTCAGTATGTATTGCCATTTTAATCAGTTTTAATTGTTCCAAATTGTTTTGTAGAATTTGGGGGCTAATTCAATATTCCATCCCCACTGCTTTAATGGACTGTTCTTTTTGGGGAGAGAGGGGAACCTTTTCATTACTGCAAATTTTGAAAATTTTTGTGTGGCAATTTACTGAATGTGAGATGATAACTCAAAATTGTTTTAGTTGATAGGTGACTTCTATTGATCTTAAGGTTAGTGATTTGGAAAAATAATCCATATAGTTATTAACAGTACGCAATTCTTTTGAAAACCATCTATTAGGGAATGGCTATTGATCTAATAAATTTTGCATTCATCCCCTATATCTCCTGAGATTATACTGCTATCAGATATTTCTAATGCAAAGATTTTTCCCAATCCATAGTCCTTTCTTATCCTCGCTGCATTGATTTTGTTCATGTGAAACCTTTTCAGCCACTTTAAGTAATTTTTTAAAAGTTTCTTCTCTCATATGTTCTTTATGTCCTATACCTAATAAGCAGATCTTTGCATAATCTTTCTACAGAGACACCAGTTTCTAGGCTAGGAAACCTGGAATGTTTCAGCTACTGAAGGCTAATCATCCCCCAAATGCACACTAATATGTTTGATAAAAGTCTCCCAGCATGAGTGCACAGCACACTTACCATAAGAAAGACAGTACTGTGGGTAGGGCAAATCACTGACACCATTTCAGGCTGAGTTCAATGCTGGCAGGGCAAATGAAAACCATGCACTTTCATTTCAGTAGACTGTGACAGATGGAAAGATGTAGCAACTCTCTGGTTGTTTAAATCATAACCTCCACCTGCACTGTCTCAGGATAGGACTCATCTAGCAGGTTTGAATAGGTCCTCGGAGCAAACTTGGGATTGTTTCCTTATCACTCAAGAAATCAATACTGTGTTTTCAAACTAGATGTTTAATTATGGTGCCACATATGCAAGTTAGCATCTTTCACATTCTCTCTTGAGAATCTTTTTTTGCAGTTTTGCCTTTTGGTAGGTCAGGGAATATCAGCATCTTCATCTCACTGAACAACAGAATCAGGTGGAAATATCCTTTCAGTTCTTGTAAATGCCACTGCACATGAAGTTTTAAATTATGCCTGCTAGTCATTTGATTTCCGGCTGCCTGTGTATAGTGGAATTCAGCAAAGGTTGATCTAATTTAAAAATCTCCTTTAAAGTGACCTTCATCTCTTTGGGGGAGTTTCAAGGATCAGAGATTAAATCAGCACCTCAAATCAAGTTAAATTATAGGATTTGAAGCTAGAATGAAACTTAGAGACCATTTAGTCCAAACCCCTCATTTTAAAGGCAATGAAAATGAGGCCCTGAGTGGTTATATCTTGCCAAAGTTTGCTAGGGTACTAAATGATACAGTCTTCGTTGGCACAGAGGAATAGTATAGTCAAATAAATTTATTTTGAACAAATCATTAGTTATTATTTATATGTAATTGAAAACACATGAGACTATTTTAGGAAAACATGAATTTGCTGATAAATACCTACCTCTCAACTATCTTGGATAGATTTCAGAATGGAACCACACTTCCAAGCAAGAAACTATCAGTATTGCAAGAAATATATTATTTCTTACTTCTTTTCCCACAAAAATTATAGAACTTTTTATTTCCTCCTTGAAAAAAATACGATAAACTTACTTAGATGGTCTACCCAAAGAGTAAAGATAAGATAATCAAAAAAAAAAAAAAAGGGAAAATTACATCATTTAAGAGTGATCCAGCAAGTGCCCACCTAGGCAAAGAGCAAATCAAAACTGCATTCATTCTGCAAACCAGTTTTAAATGTTGTTCTGGACATGAAAAGGGACACCATGTTTAAAAGAGATTAATATGTCAGATAAAAGCTTTTCAGTGCACATGGATGAAAAGTTGTTGTTGTTTCTTCCCTTCTAGTTCACCATTTGAAATGAATCGCCTTATGTGAATCTCATCAGAAATTACATTATCTCTAACAAAAAATCTGAAATTTCAGATATTTTTATTTGACGCAAACATCTTATTTTGTATTAAAATTGCAAAAAGAGGAGGGACTCTAAATAGTTATTTTGTTTCATGAGTAATTTTATATTTCAAATGAAGAAGATGAACCCTGTACTTTTATTGGTGAAAATGAGGAAACTTCCTCTGTAATGCAAATTAGCACTTTCCCTGAATTTAGTCTTAGAGAGTTGCCTAAAGCCCTGAAAACTTAAATAGATTGCCCAAGGTCTCATAGTTAAAATGGTTCAATGGTGGGACTTGAATCCAACTCTTCAAGATCATCTCCTTATATACTTTGACATGCTATCTGTGTGTCTACCTCTGTCTCTGTCCATCTGTCTCTCTTTCTCTCTTTTTCACTTTTCCTTTCCTACCTATTACACTCTTCCTTGCCTATCAATGGGATTCCATTTTCACTTTTATTAACTTATAGGCATTAGCCACATTAAAAAAAACTTAGAAAACATACAAAAGAAAATAAAAATCTGGGTCTATAGCAGACTCAACACATGAAAAGTCATATTCAGTTTTGTTTCTGAGGTTTGACCTACATGCAATAAACTTAACAAACTTCAAATGAAGCCAGATGTTCACATAATCAAAAAAAAAATCCACTCTCACCTCTAAATACAGCTCTTTATACCAGGAATATCACTAAGGATTTGATGATTTGATGCTGCAGCCCTTAATAGAACAGAACTCCCATCAAGATCAAAGCAGAATGCGATGGCTACATGATTGGGCCCTAAATTACTTCTTTTCAACACTTACATACTGAAAACCAAATGAAACTCACAAAGGCATGTGAGAGCTTGCATACCTCTCAATCTGGACTGAAAGGGAAGTGAAACTTGGCAAGTATATTACCACTATAACAGGAAACTGGTCAGTCATCTCGAAAATGGCATTCTCACTCAAAGAGATGCCAGTATTTGAAACACTGCTATAAACCACCTTTGATATTAGTCACATCTTTAGACACCCTGTTTTGAATTTCATTAAAATTTGTGATTCCTTTGGTATTCCATACAGTTGTCATGCTTTCATGCCCTGAACTTACCCATTTACCAAATACTCTTGCTATGTGCAAGTTACCTTGGTGAGTTCTTCTGATCTTTATAATTAACCATCCTACTATGCCAGTCCAGAATCATTTATTAAGTGCCTATTATGTGCCAGGTCCTACATATATGACAGAAGGTTGTTACCAACCTTTATTACAAGTAAACTCATTTGGTGGTGGAAGGGGTACAAACTATTGGATACTCAATGGCCTCAAAAGTCCTTTCTATCCATGATGTTGCATTGACAGAAAAAAGAGAGCTCAAAAGCATAATTCTCTTGGAGCTCTTCCTATAACTAATACTCTTAACCTATCAGTTCTAGTCCTCTATCAGCTCTGTCACTAGAGCAACCACTCTATACCTTCATGTACCATCCCACACTCAATCCTTTATCAGTGCCCATCTGCCTTCCAACTATCCATCTGACTCCAAATTCATGCCCTAATTTTTCTATTGTCACTGAAATGAGATCCACTTTTTTGAACATCAGCTACATACAGAAAATCACTCATAGAGAACTCCTAACTACTCATACAACAAAGTCATGGTGGACTCTTTATGATCCTGTTTAGAATTTTCTTGGCAGATACTGAAATTGCTTACTATTTCCTTCCCCAATTCATTTTATAAATTAGAAACTAAGGCAAACATGGTTAAGTGATTTGCCTAGGGTCACTCAGCTAGTTAATGTCTAAGGCTAGATTTTAACTTAGAAAAATGAGTCTTCTGACTCTAGGTGCTAAGCTGTATCTACTGTGCCGCCTAGCTGCTCCTTAAGTTACAGGTAAGGAAAAATGAGTTTCAGACAGGTTAAATGATTTGGCTAAAGTTATACTGCTAATATCAGAGACTGCTTATGAATTTCATATTTTCTGATTAGTATCAGCACAGTTTCCACTGCATCACAGAGGTCATCAGAGGGTATATGAGTAGGTGAAGGCCAAGCTACAGACAGAATGGACAATGCAAAAGACTGAAGTGGATCAAAGGGATTAGGCTTCATAAAATGAAAGAGAATCAGTAGGTAGACAATAGGAGATACATTGCATTCTCCCTTCTGGCCTTGCTTAAAAAATAAAGCACAAGGAAGAATTGTTACCTCCTGTTAACTTTCTGCTTGGGTCCCTTCTGGATGGACAGAGGAGGGTCAGCATCACAGAGGAAGTCATCTAATTACATCTAGAGTGCTTCTGGGTCATCTGTCTTTTTAGTTACTATTCATAATTATGTTCTCAAACTATAAAAATCACTTGGGAAGGATTTGTACTAAAATAGAAATTCCTCAAAAACAACCCATGTGTTTATCAATCTTTATTAAATAATTCACCACCTCTCTCTTCAAAACTGATTATTTATTCTACTTGGCAGGGTGCTTATTGCTTATACTCCAAAATTCCTTTTTGACAAAATAGAGGTTCTAACAAAACTGATGGAGAACTAAGTCATAGAATTGCAAGCAAATAAAATTTTCCTTTAACCTTGTTTAACAATAGTACATAATTTAGAAGGCATTTATAGATAACATTAAAACAAAATATGTCACATTCTTATAAATTCAGAATTTATTTAGTGTCAAATGATTATTTTGGTTCTAGAATTTCTTTTTAATTTAATTAATTATTAAAATTTAATTTTTAAAATTTCTTGAGTTTTAGCATTTCCTTTTCAAGTTTGAGCCTTGTCACTGCAACAGTACAGAAACTCTTCAAATGCAAAAAATATCCTTCCCTCTCCTATGTATTCTCCCCTGGTGCCCAGCACAGGTCTTTCTGAACACATAGTTAAAGCTCAGTAAATACTGACTTGTTGATTGATACCAGAATTGAAAGGCCTTCATGTCTGAGACCTGACTGTGCTCTATGATGCCCAGGACCTAGTGCAGCAAACTTTAACAGTACAAATAATAAGCCATTCCAGTGAAGACACATAAAACGGAAGCATATGATAAGTATCTGGACTGGATTTTTCTTTTGCTTCTTCTATCAATTAACTTTGTAACATTGGCAAACAATTTCATCCATTTGGGGTTTAGTTGCTTCATCAGTGATTTTAAGGTGTTTGACCAGATAGCTGGCATTTCAACAAGATCGCAAAATAACTCTACACATACTATCTCATTTAATCCTCACCACAACCCTGAGAGGTCTCTTCTGTTACTATCCACATTTCATAGATGAGAAAACTTAAACAGAGATTAAGGGATTTGCCCAGGGGCAGACAGTAAGTATCTGAAGCCAGATACTTTGGGGCGAATGGGGTTTTCAAGGAGAACTAGCACCTCTGGTGTGAGGGGCTGCCCAGCCCTTTCCAGTGCTACTCATTTACCTTTGTTGTCCACTTGGCCCTCAACTCTCACCTGTGGCACCAATAAGCTACAGCATTCTCAGCAGTCACACCTGGTAAAACCATCTCTACAGACGGGCTAAACCAGGACAGACCTCAAACCTGTAGGTGAATTAGGAAATGCCAGTCCAAGCATGTGAAGACTTCCCGGATGAGAAAATATTGTTCCAAAGTCATGAAGGCAATTGAAGCAACTTATTGGAATAAATACAAATACACACACTAAGATAAGTACATTTCCTATGGGTTCTGGTCAAAGCCATGTGCCTTTAAAGAAAGAAAAAGGAGGAAGGAAGTTCTTGACAATTAAGACTATTAAAAATGTTAGAAAATAATAAAAATTTTCCATCTTGGCTCTGAATGATAGATTTAGAAGTCTTCTCGCATATTTAATACTTGTGATTTCATGTTTTTTAAAGATCTTGGATCCTGGAGCAATAGTCTTCTGTTTCACAACCACACATGCCTTCCATCAATTATTGTCCAATAATATACTATTCTACACTCTCCAAGCCCTGTATAAGTTCTTTTCCTTCCTAACTGAAGCTTCAGTCCATTAAGATGGTTAAATTAGGCATAAATGAAAAAATTACAGCAGATATATCTGTATGTATGTATGTTTATGTGTACGTGTATGTATGTATATCCAAAAAAAAGTCCATCCACTCAGCATATCCATCTCCCGTCTTATGTCCTATTATCATACTGGTCATAGCAGGAGTGCCTCAGAGAAAAGGTTCTGCACTCAGGAACAATGATCAGGTTGGTAATAGCCCCCTCTCTCTCTCTTTGTCACACACACACACACACACACACACACATACACACGTACATTTCATAATGAGTACAAATAAGTTGCACTCATTATGTGCCAGTCACTGGACCATGCCTCATTTTCTCCTCACAACAACTCTTGGAGGTAGGAGCTATAATTATCCCCATTTTACAGCTGAGGAAACTAAGGCAGACAGAGGTTAGAGTGACTTGCCCAGGGCCACAGTATCTTATGCTAGATTTGCCCTTGGGACTTCCTGACTTGAGGCCACTGTAACATCTAGCTGCCTCTAAATGAATAGGAAATGATAATATGATAGCATCCATTAAAAAGAACCAGACTAAAAGAAGGATGGATTTATATTGAAAATTTTGTGATGAATTGAAATCAGAGACAATTATTGTTTTTGCATCATATACTCTAAAGATAGGTGTATGAGAGACAAAGAAACATGCATATTGCAGAAAAATGGTTATGTTGACAGTACTGTTAAGACTTATTGATTGTTACAGAGTTTATCTTTCAATTAGAAGTACCTAAAATCAATTTATCTGCTTAGTTAGTAGACTCACTGATCAAATTAAATAAATTATTAATTACTAGCAGTTATTATTTACATTTATGTGTCTGCCTTACATCTCAGGATACACATAGTATTATTTTTTTTCCCCAGATTAAGGACTCATTCAATTACATTTCTCTTACCCTTTTTGAATTTCATTATTTGTGTATTTATCTCATAGAATACTGTTTTAAAATACATAATTGACCATTGACATACAGCCCTTCAATCAAAGTTATGCTTTTTGAACTTACCAAATAGACTGTATTCTATATGCTTCAAGCAAGCAGTTAGACTTTTATATCACAGTGTAAATTTAAGGGGGACAGGCAGGTAGTGCAATGGATAGAGCACCAGGCTTGGAGTTACATACATCTGAGTCCAAATCCAACCTGAGACATTTATTAGCTGTGTGACCCCTGGGCAAGTCACTTAACTCCTATTTGCCCCAGTTACTTAGCTGGAAAACGAGATGGAGAAGTAATTGGCAAATCACTCCACATTTTTGTCAAGAAAACCCTTTTAGGGTTATGTAGAGTCAGGTCCAACTGAGCAACAACAAATAAATTTAATATTATTTGTCAATATTTGAAATGCTTATTGTGACTGATTAAAAGAAACTATAATATAAGCCACTATTAGCAGTTTTCACATGTGTTTTAATTTTCTTGATTCCAGTTCAAAGTATTCTTAAAAGTGACCAACTTGTATCTACAGATTAATTCACAGCAACATGAAAATAAACTAATAGAAGGTAGACATTATGTAGAACCCTTTTACTGACCTCATTGAATTAGGTTAGCAAAATTACAAAACTTGTACACTTACCAAACTCCCCATTTGCCTACCACGAATTTCATATATAGATGAAAAAAAAATTCATCAAGTACTTCAATAATTTCAAAAGAAATACAAAATATCAATTCTCTCACAATGCACTCACAAACTAGATAGAGAATCACAAACTATATTATTTTAAGGTTCAATTTAAATATTCAGGCTAAAGGCAACCCTTAGAAATCATTCCAGTTTAGTAATTTATTCCATAGTGTCTATAAAGTTTGTGGTGACCGTGACTGGATAGTCATTTAACCATCTTCTTTTAGGAAACTTGTTTTATCTTCAGGCAAAAAGACATTTATTTATTTCTTAAGGAAACCAGTTGAGGTATTGTATAAACCTTGATCATCCAATTACAAAATGTGTTTGTTCTAAGGACACAAGAAAATTGTAATCCCCTTTAGATATAATCTCCTTTTAATTATGATGTAAAGAATATTTCAAATATATCACCTCTAATCTAAATTTCCTTCAAAGGATCATAAGTGTGTGTGTGTGAATGTGTATATGCATACACAAATATGAATATATAGTTTAAATACAGAGATATATACTCACATAAGAACAATACAATTTATATTTCAAAACATCATTAGCTTTGTCTAAAGGACCAATATTATTAACTTTAATCACTATTTTCTTTATCCTTATTTTTTCCCATTTACAATCAGGTTTTCATGCAAAGATCATCATAAAGTGTTCTGAATATCCTACTGGGAAAAACTTTACTTTGCATATACCAAGACATGTCATATGTCAGATCATACATCAGTAGAAACATTTAGAAGGTTCACAGCAAAGTGTCGGTACACATGAACTTTTATGTGTGTTGGTTGCCTAGATAGAAGCAAAATACAATTATGAAAGTTAAAAATCATCTTCACCCAACCATGTATTGTTTTATTGTCACATAAATATTTGGTTATTTTCAATAAAGTCACTGATGAATAAATTTCAAGGATTAGTCTAGTGTGTGAAAGGTTGTCTTCAACAACCTCTCCTCCTTTTAAGGTCAAGTCATCTGATTATTCCACCCTTTCCTGATCCTATTTGCCGGCACTCTCACCTTTCTCAGTGACTTTCACACCTGATTTACAATCTAGTCTCTGACTCTACTTCCCTCCCTTCTCTCTCTTCACACTATAGTCAGCCATTTCAACAATGTATTTCCCTATGCCCTTTAACCCTTTCTACCCTTGACTTTACTTTTTTTTTAACATTTTAATTTCTATCTTGAATCACTCAAAATCTGTCTTTTTCTTTCCCATTCCTAAGTAATGTAAGTTAAATAAACATGTTTATGGATCTTCTACAAATTTATACTATCCAAAATTATTTTTAACAGGACTTTTCATATTACATGGTAATGCTTTCATTCATCTCTTAATGATGCCTTATTAGAGTATCCAAAGTGATAGCTCTTTCTTTCTCTTTATATACTATACCCACCTCTCAGTAGATAACCTCACCTCCTATTTTATGTAGAATAATAACGTTATTCAAAGTAAGATTCTTGATTCCCCTTTCTTAAAACCTTTTTTATCTTCTCCCATTCTCTATTTTATTCCTCTGAAAGGCATTATGTGATTTCTGCCTTTCCAAAGCTAACCCTTCCCCATGTGTTCCTAATAAGATTCCACCCTCTCCCCTCTACTCTAAAACCTCACTATTCTGATAAACTCCCCGGATACCCTCATTTTCCATCTTCAATCTCTCTCTCTGTCTCTGTCTCCCTCTCTGTGTCTCTCTGTCTCTGTTTCTGTGTGTGTGTGTATCTCTCTCTCCCTCTGACTTTTAAGTATGCTCCAATCAGAATTTTGCTGTCCTGAAAAAACTTTCCTTGACCTTCTTACCACCTGAAACTATACACCTTCTTCTATGCTCCCCTCAATAACAGAGATTCTTGTTCACAAAGCATCTTTCTCAAAAAAAACAAAAAAAAAACCTGTGAGAGGGGTGAGTAAAAATAGGCAGTGAAGATACAAACACCAAAATAATAACTGCCTTCAAGTAGCTTACATTCCATTGGTGAAAAATGCAACATATGTACAAAGATAAATAGATAGAGAATGTCCAGAACAAACAAAAAGTAGTGAGAGTCAGGGAGACCACTAACACCTGAGCAGATAAAGATTGCTTTCCTTTAAGGCATGTCATCTGAGCTTCTTTCCTAGGAAGCCACAGATTCTGAGAAGGGAGTGAGACAAGATCCCCTTCCATGTGAAAGATGCAGGGATAGAAGAAGAAATTTCTCTTTATATCTCTAGTTTAATGAAATCCCTCTTCCAAATCACCAACACCGCCTAACTGCCATATCCAACAGGTCTTCAGTTTTCATTGCTCTTAATCTTTCCACAGCTTTTGACACTTGTGACCAATCCCTCCTCCTGCATACCTCCCTTAGCTATAGACACAACCTGCTTTCCTGTTTCTCCTCTATCTACTCTATCTCCACTGACTCCTCATCCCACCCCTAACATCTTTATGTGCATGTTCCAAAAGTCTAGTCTCAGATCTTGTGCTATGCTCTCCACCTGGACAAGTTCATTACCCCCACAGTTTAGCCTAGTATCTTCCTGTATAAACGTCTTCTAAATCTCTATCTCCAGGTCTGATTTCTCCAGCTCCAGACCTGAATCTCAAAATGTGTATCTGCCTGGATGTCCCAGAAGTACCTCAAACTCCGTATGTCTACTATCAAGTTCATTATCTTTCCTTCTTCCTTCTGAATTCATGATTTCTTTCTTCAATACCACTCTTCATCTTGTTTCACATGTTTATAACCTTTGGGGTAACACTTTACTCATACTGTCACCTTCACCTCTTAGTTACCCAGTCCACTTCTACATTCCACTTCTACAAGAGCTCTCAAATCCGTCCTCCCTCTGCAAGTTTCTGCCCATCATTTAAAACCAAATCCAAACACCACTCCCTACATAAAGTCTTCTTTGAATTCTCTGGTCAAGTAACAACCTTTCCTCCTCAGGCCTCCTGCAGTAGTTTACTACTCCTTTAGCATGTAATGCTGTATATTGAAGTTATTGGTACCTTAACCTCATCTTTGATTCGAAAATGTTCCCAAAAGAGCAATGCTTAGTTTCTTCTCTAGCACTGAGCTTAGCAAACAATTGATACTCAATAAATTTGATCTGTATGGTTATGGCTGCTTGTCCTTCATTTTTGAAGAGGACCAAGGACATAGGTTGGTGATGTCTTTACTTGTAAGTGAACTGGACTTAAGTGAGGCAGAACTGTACAAAGTCATCACTCTCCTCCACAGTCATCGGAGTTCAGTGAAGACAAAGGTAAGGAAGACTAGAGATGACTCCAACTTGGCTGGGAGATCTTGGCCTTTTCAAGCTAAGGTCTTTCCCAAATCTTAATTGTCTGAGGCAAAGCCTATTCAGTAATGCAAGCCTGCATAAGAAATGAGGCCAAAGTTGGCCTAGCTTGTCTTCATAAAGAATCAATCTGCAAGCGGAAGACCCTCAGGGTTTCTGGCCAGAGCAGAAACAATTACTATTTACACTCACTCTTAGCCATCAAAACTCATATAATGAGCAAATGGGATCAGGGCTGGGGCCTATTACCAGACAATCACTGAAAGCCAGACAGATTTGGGTTTAAAGACTTAGTCCAATATTTCCATTTGAATCACAACAGACTTCATCAAAGTCTGATTTTCCTGTTATATTTCAAGAAATCATAAACAAAAACTACATGAGACAAAAGGGTTGTTTCTTTTAAAGCAATGATAGAATAGGGAAGAAAAAAAATCTAATCCCCAAACCGCAACATGCCTCACAAAGTATGTGATCAAAATTTATATTCCTTTGGTTATGACTCCCCATACGTACACAGGAAGAACAGGTAGAGGAGGAAGAAAAGGAGAAGGTGGTGGAGGAAATAGCAGCATTGGCCAGCCAAAATTGGCTGAGTCCCCAGGGAGCAGTTACTACTAGAATTACATATACAATCTAAATAAAATGACCAGCATTAAGTTTCAAAGTATATATCAAAAGATTCTCTAAAATGGAAAACATGCCACAGTATTAAAGAATCAATTATTTTGCCTGAAAATACACACAATTTTATCAAATGAAATTCAAGATACAAAAACATATCAGGAAAAAACTGATTGGGAAAAGGTATTATTTAAGGTAATTGACATGCAAAACTAAATAATAAAGAAAAAGGGGGAACTATAAAAAGAGCTGTGTAGGATTAAGACACATACCTTAGAACACTGCTTGTGAGTCTGGCACCATACCAGGGAACCATTGTTCTGAAAAAGAATTAAAATACATGTTTGCCCATCAAAAAATGTTTTATTATATCACCCTTAAATCACTTGTTAATGAGTGCAATACAAGTAATTTTATAAAAGTAAGGCAAATTTTTCATCATTCTAAAGTTTCCCTTGCTTCATTGAACTGACTTTTATAAAAGATAGCTTTTAGCAAAATTAAATGTAAAGCCCTATTTTATTATTGAATTCCTTTGTAAAAGAAGGAACACAGCACAGAGAGATGGACTTGAAACAAGCAAGATTTAGGTTCAGATCCCACCTGGCATACATGGCATATATGGATTATATGACTTAGAGAGTTGCCTGGATCATCAAGAGAGTAAGTGACTTGCTAAGACCTAAATTACTAACCTGCAAAAAAGAAGTTCCCTATACTAATAAAATCTCAAGTCCAGTCTCTCTCTTTCTTGTAAAAAATGGAAGTTATATTCCTTTACATACAATAAGCCCCCCAGGCCCCATAAACACTTGGAAATTGTTGAAGATGAAGGAAAAATATGTTGTCTCAACTTAAGCTATAATTGCAACACAATCCTCTAACAAAGATATTTTTATCATGAGTTATCACTTTATATGGAATTTTATATTTTCTAAAATTTTCTATCATGACTTAAACATCCAAAAACATGAACATTTCAGTATCTAAGGAAGAACAGGAAAAAGGGATTGTATTATGAAACAAAAATTTCTTCTGTATGTGGATTGGATGCTTTTAAGTGTATATCAAATTTACTATCATAGTACCAAACTACCCTGCTGGTGTCTGCTCACTTCTCAACTTCCTTCTGCTCTCTCCTATGTAGTTTTAAATATTTCAGTGATGCTTTTCTTTCTTTCTTTACATCACTATCACTTCTTACCCACAAAACTCTTCCTAAGAATTTTGAATTCCCTAAATCAAAGCCATCATTGCAAACAAGCAATAAGGATTTCTTAAGTGCTTACAATGTGCCAGTTTCTTGACTAAGAACAGGGGAGAGAAAGAGAAAACACTACCTGTCCTAAAGGACCTTACATTCTAAAGGTAAAGACATGTACATAAATAGGCATATAAAAGATACACACAAAGTAGAAATTATATAACTTTGGAAGGGAAGGCACTAGTGGTTGGGAGGACCAGAAAAAGCCTCCTGCAGAGGGTATCGTTTGAGCAGAAGGAATAGGAATTTTAAGATGCAGTGAATGGCAGAAAGTCATTGAAAATGTACCAAAGAGGTGCAGTAAGTGAAAGGAATGGTACATAGACAAGTATGGCTAATGTATGCATAATACATAATATTTAACATAAGAAGGGGCTAGGTTTGAAGGACTTTAAATCACAGAGAAGTTTACATTTGCTTATAGCATCAATAGGGAACAATTGAATGACTGCAATGCTAACACACTCAGACCTACAATGGGGAAAAATATGAATGAGGAAGAAATAATTATAAGGCTATTGCAATAAGAGAGGCAAGAGGTGATGAGAGCCAAGAACACAATGTATGCAGTAACTACAGCAAAGAAAGTGGGATGAACAACCACAAAATAATAAAAAAAAAATGATGGTTGAGAAATTACAAAGAATAGTCATTGCCCCAAAGAAGAGATATGAAAAGAAGCCTCCTCAAATTTTTTTTTTCAGACGTGGGAGTTCCAGGAATGTCAAATATTACATATATTTTCAGAGTTTTATCGATTGTTACTGGTTTTGTTTTTTTGTTCTTTTTTTCTTAAAAAAAAATCTCTGGAAAAGGAAAGAGAAACAGTGCCAAGAGGAAATTAGGTAAATTTTTAATAAAAATTTTTATAAATGTTTTCACTTTTTATTTTTATAACATTTTATTTTTCCCCCCAAAATATGAAAACATAATTCTCTCTCTCTTTCTCTTCTCTCCCTGAGATGGTAAACAATCTGATATCAGTTATTCATGTGCAGTCATGTAAAACACTTCTATGTTAGTCATTTTGTGCAAGAAATAAAATTTTATTTTAAAACAAAAGCCAAAGGGCTTCAGATGATCTTTAAAAAAAAAAAAAGGAAACATCAGTAAGTTCCACCTTTTAGTCCTGAGCTACACAAGAAAATTTTCAAAAGTCTACAGGTGCTCTGAATGAAGATGCAGGGGATATCAAGACCTGAAGGTCTCTAGTAAACAGAATCAGAGTCAGGGGTGGGCTGGTAAATTTTAAACAGGCTGCAAAAAAAAAAATGTGCACACAACCAACATTATTAACATTTTCTCCATAATTTTCTAAAGTTTAGACAATTGACAAAGCAATAGATCTAACCAGATTTGTAGCATGTGTCCATTTCTGAGGTATACATGCTCACACTAAAAGTTGAATAGTTGGTTCTAGAAAGCCTGTTTGAGTTGGCTACAACATACATACCCCTGGAACTTTAAATCCAGTGGGACCTTGATCCTAACCTGCTAGATAAACAGCAAGCAGCAGGCCAAAGCAGATCACTAAGGCAGGGCCAGGCAATATATACACACCTTGGACCTTTCAAGATGATTCAAGTCATTGCTACTGTTAGAGCCAAGGCAAGAAAGAGGGCCAGTTACTAGTGGATAACTGCCCAGAAAAAAAGATTGCAAGTCCATACTAGAGCGCTCACCAGGAGGCCTAAGACAAACATTACCTCTGATCTCTAACCAGATCTGGCAGGAGGCAACTGTGTTAAGAATTAGATATACAAACAAAAATGAGAAAATCTTATCTGATTGGGAAGATATGATATAGACAAAAAGATAAACATGGCAAAGGAACACACTAAGTATCAAGTATAATATTAGGCAATAAATCCTACAAGACTTCAAATGAGAGGGTGATCACAAAGGGCTGATACAGTGGGGGGAAGACTTGAGTGTATTATGGCCACTGGACACTGAAGAAAGGGAAGAGTATATAACTGCAGACAATGAAAGAAGGGGAAATCACTAAGAAGCAAGAATATAATAAGTGACTAAAGTGAAGGGTTTGTCTATAGGAGTCATTTCTGAATTATCTATGTGTCAAATTCAGGGTGGGGAATCTGCAGCCCCAAGGCCACATGTGGCCTCCTTTGGGACCATGAGGTTCCCAAGTGTGACCCTTTGACTGAATACAAACCTCACAGAACAAATCCCCTTAATTAAAGGATGTGTTCTATAAAACTTGGACTCAGTCAAAAAACCACACACAAGGACCTAGAAGGTCACATGTGGCCTCAAGGCCACAGGTTCCCCACCCCTGGTCTAGTTAAACCATTGAGTCATTCCACCCAAGGTCAATATTAACAATAAATTAGAACATAAGATAAAGCTGAAAGATACTGCATGCAATTATGAATGACAGCTCTTTAGACAAGCTAGTAACACTGAAAAACGGGGAAAAGATAAAGGTGAAAATGTTTATTCTGTTGGTTACCATTTCCTGAAGTGAAATGCAAAGTAATGAAATTAAAGTAAAGCAGTTACAATAGAAAAAAACAAAAAAGCTCAGAAGTTGTTGCAGTGAGTAACATAGTCAATTTCCTTGCTAAGTCAGAGAGAGACATGACAGTAAAGGTCAATACCAGCTAAAGTACAAACTCATCTACAAAATGGTGCAGAGAAATTTTGGAAGATTGAAAAAAAAGTCTTCACAAAATTGTCATGGGACGCAATTGAGCTAAGTCATACCAAGACCATTTACAGATCAAATTGGAAAAATTAAACTAGGATAAAAATGCTAGCAATTTCATTCCATTTCTACAACAATTCGTTCTCATTGTCAATAATATTGAAACTATCACATTGGACTCTTAGGACCCAATGGCTAATATGAGAAAATAGAAATAAAATCCCACAAGATTGATAGGAAGAACTATCACATTGGAATAAGTGCTTCCACTTTAATAATTCAAGGATATATGATTTGGTCATATGATCATGGAAAGTGGTTATGAGTGATAGCTTTGGTGGGAAGGTCTGCAGGAGGAAGGGGAACTCAGCAACTTACTCAAATCTCTGGTGATGAGTCTCTGAACTAGCTAAGTTGTTATTGTGACAATAGACTTGCAAGACTCACATTCAAAGCTTTCCCAACTTAGGATCTGCTGAGGGTGCCACTGGCATAGGCTTGGAAAACACAGGGTTATATGCTGCCATCAGCTGGAAAATAGTTGACCAGAAACTGGCATGTGAATGCAACACAATATTATTATTTCACAAGAAACTGGGAAGGACTTGTATGAACTGATGCAGAATGGAATGAAGTGAAACAAGAGAACAACTGATACAATAACAACATTGTAAAAATGAAAATCTCTAAAAAACAAGAACTTTGATCAACCAAAATAAGAGAGGTCTAAGAAAAAAGATTAAAACTCACCTCTTGGCAGACGCATCAATAGGCAGTCAGTCAACAAGCATTTATTAAGTGCTTATTACATTCCACACATTCTGCTAAGTGCTGGAGATATCCATGAACACTTTTAGACATGAACAATGTGGGGATTTGTTTTTCTTGACTGCACACACACACACACACACACACACACACAAATTCGTTACAAGAGTTTTGTTTTTCCTTTTTTTCTTTCTTGATTGGGTGTAGAGGTGAGAGGGAGACAAAATAAATATTTGTAAATTGAAAAATAAACTTTAAGTTAAAAAAAAGAAGACAGGGATGTCTGCATGCCTAATGAGGGGACAAAGTGGAGGGGACAAAGCAAGTATACACAGAAGAAAACAGTGCTGGATGGGACACAATTTTAAAACTGCTTGGGAATCAATGTGAAAATGCAACAAAACATGAGAAATACCACATAATGATGTAGAAAACACATATACACAGTAATACCTCTAAAAATGAAAAGCATTTAAGAAGGTATTACATCAACAGCTGCTGGCTCATGTTTATTTTCTTATTCCTATAACTTTTTTATGACAATAATTTACACACATATTGAGTATATTTTTATGAAAATTGAGAATACCCTGGCTTTCACAATTTCTTATAGCAGAATACGTCTTCATAATTATACAATTCACCAAAAGTCTTAGAAAATGAATGGTTCTGCCCTTTATTGTTTACTGATTCACTTTAAACCAACTTTATGGCTCTCCTCCAACCATGTGTCTCCCAGGTACATTTTAGGGTCACATCACACAAAATTCTGGGATAGATGCAACAAGAGAAATAACTTTGCTCAATGATTCTCTAATTAGTGTTATCAAAGGAGGCATAAAACAAAGAGACCAATGTTTGCCAAAGGCCTCATAGGGCATGTCCTGTGCAAAGTCCAAATGCAAAAAGGGATTCAGCTAGACCATATCCTCCAGATGCTCCTATTTGGAGAGAACATTACGCTGATTGCATCAAGTCCTAGAATAATTATAGAACTTTACAAGGTCTATGAGCGCTTGAAAGAGATTAGCTTAACAAGAGGAAAAATCAAATGAATGAAAAATGCCTGTTTCTCAGACAATGACATGCAACTGGATGGTCAAGCTAGTGAATCATTCCATCAGTACAAATGTCCTGAACAGCACTGCAGATGGTCCATGCATTGACTATACATTGAATTGGGGAAGGGAGCATGTTGTATTGCACTTGGGAAATTGCAAAGAACTTTCAGTGGTCCAAAGCTGCTCCCTAATTCAAAAGTAGAGTGTTTCAACACCAATAATGTAATGTGACTTAGTATCATGGAATATATTACAATTTCCAAAGAGTTAAAATTTGATTCTGAATAATTAAAATTCCAGAGATTTAAAATACAATGGAAAGATAAATAGTGGACCCAAGTAGGCTGTGACATATTACAAAGGATTTATTTGGGGAGAAGGGGCATAGAAGGTAGAGGTAATAATATGTGTGTGCAGGTATATGTTTTATACACAAAGCAGGATAAAATATCTAGTAAATATATGATTGGAAAGGTGCTGAGTCAGTCATATTACAAGGTACAGGAACAGCTAGAGAACTACACAGGTATAGAGGGAATATTTTTTTAAAAAAAAAGATGAAAGATTTTAGCTGGAAGAGTCATATAAAGAGGATTTATGAGAGGAAATGAATGAAAGTCAGAAAAGATGAGAAGGAATGTCATAAGTAACAATCTGAACCTTTGGTAGAAATACCTTCATCATTCAAATCACAAATCCATTGAAGAACTGATTTTTTTAAAGCTCAGCCTCATCACAACTCTGTATGTAGGCAGGGAAACTTCATCAAGAATATAAATAGAGAGAGAAAGAGATCAAATGATTTATTGTTGTTGTGACTTAGCATCAGGGATGATTTTATGTCTCGCTCAAGGAGGTGGACCAGCCCATCTTCCCCACTATCACCCCTATATGAACTCCCAAATACCAGAAAATGAATTTTCTTGAGGGTAGAATTTCATTGGAGATAGGTGTATAGCCCAATGGATAAGACCATTGGACCTGGAGTTAAAAAGACAAGAAGTATCAGAGTTCAAATTTGACCTCAGACACTACGCAACCCTAACAAGTCACTTAACCCCTGCCTACACTGAACTAGAGAAGGAAATGGCAAACCATGCCAGTATCCTTGCCAAGAAAACTATACGGACAGTTGGTCCATGGGGTCACAAGGAATCAGACACAACAAAACAACCAGAATTCCATTGTAATTGAGTATAGGGGCAAGCATGAATAAAACTTTGCATAATAAATGATACTATGAATTCAAGTTCTACATATGGACAGTGACACCTCAAGTATGGAGTTGGTGGGGAGAAAAAAAAGCAGCAGAAAGAAACACAGAAGGAAGTAAGGAAGTATTATATAACTTAAAACAAAAGACTTCATAAATCATGACAAAGAGCATTGGCATACAACATGCAACAGTGATAACGATTCTGTCCATCTAAGGATCAAGCAAGCACAGAAAAAGTATCTGTGGAGGCAGTTCTATTGGTAAATTCAGCTGAAGAGTCCACTTTCAGGAAAATTGTTATTTTTTTTCCATTTCTTTCAACAGCCTTAATTTCCCCTTTGTACACTCTCTTCCCCTTCCATGGTTGCCAATCTCCTCCCTTATTTGCAGGGGCCCAATCCCAGCTTCTTTTTCTCCTACCAAAATGGGAAAGGAGGATTTGATATCACTGATTGATTAATTATCTTTAGAGTAGAATGAGTTTAGTCAATGTTACACTTCAACAAGCATTTGCATTTTTAAGCCTTTTATCTTAAATAAAAGAGTGAAAGGATTTGTTCTTGCTAAAGGAATTTTCTGCATCAAGGAAGCCTCTAAGTATAAATTTCAGAGGCCCCTCAAATGATAGTGTTGTCCTAAGGCTGGGCCTTCAAAGCACAAGCTGAAGGGTTTTTAGAGTAATTGAAGGAGGTCCATGAAATGGTCTTCAAACAACTAGACCGCACTGTTGCCCGTAATGAGGTCAGAGTAGATAATGTACAGTCTCTCCCTAAGATGACCCCTTACTCTGAAGAAAAGGGTGGTTGCAGCTGTTCAGGCCCTACTCCTTGGAGTCCCTGAGCCAGCAGAGCTTCTGTCCATGCTCAGTAATGTCAAGAATTTGAAGCCAATCCCTCCAGAAAATGCTTCTCAGAAGTTCTTAACCTGGGGTCCCACTCATTTGTTTTCCTTTGGGTTTTGTTTGTGTTTTTACTGATTCATGATATATTTGGTTTCCTTTAATCTTATGTATTTTTTTTTCATTTTAAACATTATTCTAAGAAAGGATCTACAGACCTCAGTAGATTAATGAAGGGATCCATAACACAAAAAAAGGTTAGTAGCCTCTGATAGCAAGTCAATTCCACTCGAATTTTTTATTTTAACTCCTAGGGGTCTCCTTTTACTCCCTAATCTTAATTCAGAGAACACGGGAACTGGAACTTTGCTATCAGTTTGAACAGAGGTTTGAAATCTCAAATAGAAACTAAAATCTAAATCTTATATATGGATCCCCTGCAGCTGCATATTGACTTAGAAAACCATATAGTAACATTACATATGTTTTATTGTATTCCTATTTACTTTGTTAAATGCTGGTGTTATTGTTCAGTCCTTCCAGTCTTGTCCAGCTCCTCATGACCCCATTTGGGGTCTTCTTGGCAAAAATACTGGAGCAGTTTGCCATTTCCTTCTCCAGACCATTTTACAGATGGGGAAACTGAGGCAAACAGGGTTAAGTGACTTGCTACGGTTCATATAGCTAGTAAGTATCTAAGGCCAAATTTGAATTTAGGAAGATGAATATTCCTGCCTCCGTCCCCAGTGCTCTATTCACTAAGACACCTACCTGTCCCACTTTGTCAAAAATTTCCCATTTACATTTTAATCTTATTCATCCTGAATACGGGAGTGTTGAGGGCCAGGGAAGGCAGTTGAGTATTTGACCTTTCTGTGATAGACCCATTTCTTCATTTTATATATTAAAAAGGCAAAAACCAGGTTATCTTCATTCTTATTACATATTAGGTGACTTATTGAAGTTCATGCAGCTAACAGATGATAGATCCAGGATGATATTCCTGTATTCTTGCTCCACACTTTGTAAAAGCAAGAACCCCAACATACACAAGAGGGCCTGCTATCACAGGTTCTTAGAACTGCATTTCTAAAAGGAAAGCAACTTTTAGGGGGTCAGCAATCACTTTACTCAAGCACACATATCATTCACTTAGTTCAGAGAGGAAAATCAGCACCATGAACTTCAGAGAAAATACAGAGAAATAACCATCAACAGACAGGGCTTCCAGCTGCCTGACATAAGCAATATATACATCATAGAACAACAGACAGATAACTGTCTGACCATACATACATAGTTACCAGAAGCAGAAGCACCAACATCTGGGTTTTCAAAGTCAGGGGGCTCCTTAGAGGCTGCTTCACGTCTGACTAAGCCAACACTTCCAATCAGTAAGGCCCCAAGTAAAGCCTCACCTCAGAGTATTTCTACACTTTTCAAAGCCAGAGGGCACCGCAACCCTTGAGAACCAGTGTCTCATTAGGAAATTAACAAAAGGTGTGGGCCTCCTCTAATCAAGCTTTCCTTAATGGGCAGGTTCATTAATGGGTGGGGAAGACCTTTAAACCCTCACAGTTACATAATTACTATTACAAACATCCACTTCTGTTTCCTCTATTCCAAAACTCCCAGGTACACATTTTATTTTCTGGTACATTTCACATTATTTCAGTTACTAATTTAGGGACTTTTTCATATCATAATCCTCCCTTCTGATGTGCCTGAATAAACCCTCTTGCCTCCTATATGATCACTCCTCTAGTAATGATGTTTCTAAGGATAAAATGTGTGATTAAGAAACATCTTTTTTGTTTGTTAACAGAGGTAATTGGGAAGTGAGCAAAGTAGGCATCTGTCTGAAAACAATCTCTGGTTTCCTACATTGAAACTCCCATCACAAGTTCATAAAAAGGGAGGCAAATAATGGTACTCCAGCCGGTGCTGACCCACAGCACCACCACAGAGCAGTACTGACCCCTGAATAGCATGGACTAGGAGGGGCCAGTGCCAATGTTCTAGGTGACCATTATTCCCATGTTCGATATAAAAGATTCTAAACAGCTCTGAAAGCCCATTAAGAAGCTACAGCTACATGTAGCCAACAAAGGTGAGTGTGTTTCTACTCAAGTAAATCAGGAACTCAACCTGAGATATTTGCTGAGCTCCTACTACGTGTCTGGTGGGGGCACCTCAAACCAGTCAAACATCATACAGGAGGAAAGAAAATAAACAAAGAAAGAAAGGCTGCATTGTCAAACCTCTAAAACTGGAAAGGAAGATTCAGAAAGGCAGGACATTAACACACATGCAAAGTCTAAGGCAAGGATTTTTAACCTTATTTTGAGTGACAGACCCCTTTGAGAATCTGATGAAGCTTACAGGACTCTGCTCAGAATGTTTCTAAATACATAAAATATATAAAATACGAAGGAAATTAAATATGTTGGAATACAATTATCAAAATATTTTTTAAAAGTTTAACAAGTCCAGGTCCCCTTAAGTGTTGTTTTTCCAAAATTCCAGATAATATTGAATTTATAAATATAAGCTACAGGAATGCAGGTAGATTGGGTCCCCTGATTCCAACATATTAAGTGCTTTCAAAGGAAAAAAAATATTAAAATAAATTGTCATTCTATGTTTTTACCTCTGTCATATTAAGTTCATCATGATTTGTTGTCTAAGAGAATCCCCTATTGGAAGTGATGATATTGAGGTGCCTTCACTTAAGCTGTTCTGTTTGAGCCAGGTACTTGGACATTTCACCAAGCATTTATTTTGCCCACCTGTAGTGCCCTTTGTGAACAGAGAAGGAAATGGAAAAATACAAGGCTCTTTTACATTTCAACATGCTGCCTCAAGGTGGTTCTTAGTCAGATTACAATAACTTTCATCAGGCTAAGCCAAATGACAACAAAAATAAAATACACTACTTTGTTATAAATTCTTGTTCTGGCTCAAGGTCAAAAAGAATAAAGAGTCAATGTACATTAGCAGAGAAAGAAGTCTGCTGCTGGAATAAAACTTGTAACCTCCAGGTAGGATCAAACGGTGAGACTTTTCTAATTATATAAAGATTATATCCTGCATTTTATTGGTTGAACTAGATCAAACATGACTGCTAGTCAATCCAACTTTCAAAGAAATTATATAAGTTTATGGAGCTGACAACTAACTACACCAATCTACAACTTCAATCATGTTTTGTAAGTCAGTTTCTGTTCCTTTTGACTTTCCTTTAAAGAAAAATAATTCTTCAAAAACTTAAAGGAAAAAAAATACTTGATTTACTCTTAAGTAATCCACAAAATAAAGGGGAAAGATGCAGGGAAATCAGTTATCAAAGCATGGGAAACATTATTATAGAGGATAGCTCCTAGGACCATGAATCTGGAGCTGAAAGGGACCTTAGCCGTTATCTGGTTCCACCACTTCATTTCACAGTTTAGGAAACTAAGTCCAGAAAAAGTTCGAGTTTGAAACCCAAATTGTCTTACTCCGAATCTAGATCTCTTTCTGCTTCACCAGATCCAGAGGAACAACCAAATAACTAGGCCACTGGCTCAATGTTGGTGTAACAAAGTTATTTGGGTTATGTCTATCCCTATGAAACAATTACTAAATAATCACCTGTCAATACTAGTTGTTTTCTTAATTTATATAGGAATTAAAAATCAAGAGATGAGTAAGAAAAAATAAGTTTCAGTATAAATTATTTGGATGTTACCTAAAATCATTAAAACAAAAACCTTCTTTTGTTGTAACTCTTCCCCATTTAACCTGTTGACTTTCTAACTTTCTCCATTACTGCCATGTTTAACTTGATATTTATCAATGTTTGTTGAATCATTGATTGACTCTATTTGTTCCAACATTAAAAAAAAACAAAATGTGTTTAGTGAAAAGCCAATAGTCACTTTGGAATGAAAATGAACAGTCTACATCCAAGAGAGAGTAGAAAGAGGAAAGTGGGGTTTAGGAGAATCCCTTTGAAAATAGTGGGGTTTGTCCCTGGGAAAGATCATTTAATAAAAACACTTCACTACTGATTTGTGAATAGTGGCTCTCTCTGCATCTCCACCCCTCTGTATCTTCCACCTACTTACCAAATTTCCTTGAAATTCATTGAAAACTATAGATACTATTTCTTTAAAAAAAAAATCAGCTTTAGCCATTTTGCTTTGAGATGACTGACCAGCTTGCAAATAAAATTCAAAGTTTAGTTTAAAGATTTTCATTGTTGTAACAAATTTGATCAAGAACTAGTTGAGTCCTGCAAAAAAAAAATCATCATAGAAGAAACAGAAGTGGCAGAGCCAAGATGGCGAAGTAGAAAGACTCACCTATGCTAGCTCTGAACCCACAGCCCATGGATTTCCTCTAAAAAGAACTCCCAACAAATTCTGGAACAGTGGAAGCCGCACAGCAACACAGTGAAGGAGATTTCCGTTCCAGAGAGCCCTGAAAAACTGATCCCAAAGGTCCATCGTGCACCGAACAGGAGTGGAGCCCTCCCCTGCCCTGGCCACGAGGCACTGACAGGAGCCAGCAGATCTGAGCAGGGATCAGGGACAGAATCTCCAGCGGCCGCGAAGGTCCCTCCACCCACAGACTCAAAGGTCAGTGAGAGAGATGGGCTGAGAGGGGAGTGGGGTGTCTCCGGGACTCAGGCCCCTTCGGGAGGCAGCTGCAGCAGCAGAGGCAGCGGGAGAGGAAGCAGCAGAGGCAGCAGGCGGCCAAGGCTCCCAGAGCAGGCAAGAGCTTGGCAGCATCTCCATTACAGAAGGTCTCTGCAAAAACCCCCTGAGGGAACTGAGCCTGGGAGGTGGCCCTGCCCCCACCTGAGCACCAGTAGATAAGCTTCCATTGAATGGCAGCCAGACCTGCTGCCAAAAGCCCTGAGGCTGGGGAGCAGCATTTGAATTCCAGACCCCAAGCACTAGCTGGGCAGACCTAGGCCAGGGGTGGAGAGGACTCTCAGAAGTCAAGTAACTGGCTGGGAAAATGCCCAGAAAAGGGAAAAAAAAATAAGACCATAAAAGGGTATTTTCTTGAGCAGATGATTCCACCATTCCTCTCTGACAAAGAAGACCAATGTTTACCATCAGGTAAAGACACAGGAGTCAACGCGTCTGTATCCCAAACATCTGAAATAGATATCCCATGGGCTCAAGCCATGGAGGAGCTCAAAAAGGATTTTGAAAATCAAGTCAGACAGGTG
>CM053771.1:322172718-322227072 GCA_028658325.1 Potorous gilbertii | reverse complement strand
CAGATGGAGGCCAATGACTTTCTGAGAAACCAAGAAATCACAAAACAAAACCAAAAGAATGAAAAAAATGGAAGAGAATGTGAAATATCTCATGGGAAAAACAACTGACCTGGATAATAGATCCAGGAGAGACAATTTAAAAATTTTGGGACTACCAGAAATTATAAGTAGCTAAGGTATTGCTTTTTTGCCCTAATTCATTCCTTAGGATAAAAACAAGCACATACACACACACACACACACACACACACACACACACACACACACACACAAAACCCACAGCTGACATTTTTAAATCTCAATCTTCAATTTCACTTGTAAAGTTATCTAGGTCATTGGTGACCATGATACAGTACATATTTCAAAAAATCATCACACATATATTATAGTACCATGCCCCTTCCCCTAAGAAACATGCTGACTAGAGCTTTAAAAGTTATAAACAACAGCATAAGTAACTGTTTTAGGAGTATATCCAAACATTTATAAGGAGTTGTTTTTAGACAGTTAAATTTAATAACTAAAATATAAAGTATTGATTGTGTTAGGAACTAAGCGAAGTATTAAAAAAGAATTCTTTGCCTAAGATAATAGGACAAGGAAAAACAACTGAAACTATAGAATGAGAGAAAATGTTCATAAATTCCTGTTTCTTCACTTCTTCTTGAAAATATGCACAAAAAATGTACAGATGGGTATAGACTGTGAAAGCAAATAAGCTCAGATATCATTACTATGGCATATTCCCTACAGCTTTGAATTATACACATTTCTCATAATACCAGGGTCCTCTCCACAAAAAGTCCACATGTCCATAAGACATGATCATACTTTTAGGGAAAATCTGGCATATAAAAGGATGGGCATTAGCTTATTCATGTGAGAACATTTGCTTCAACTGCATGTGGGGAAAATTTCCTTTATGTGATGAGATAATCAATTCCATGAACAGACTTAATTTCTTTCAGATCTGCTATGTGTAAGGTACTCTCTTGGGTACTAGGGATACAAAGATGGAAAAGAAACTGTCCCTGCCCCTAAGGAATAGATCTGCAAACTATAGCCAGAAAGGGAAAAGAGGTAATGAAACACGGATTCATAAAAAACTTTTCTTATTCTTTAGGTTCCTTGTGAAACATCTGTTTAGTCTATTGATTTCAGCAATAATTTTTAATACTTCATTTAGTTCTTAACACACGATATATTTTACTTATAAAAGCAGAAGGTTGGATGTCACCCAGAAAGTTTGTCAGTCTTTCAATTAGCAGGAATACATTATAAATATATGCATGTATACATATATATGCATATGTATATAATATATATGTACACACACAAAAGATCTGAAATTAGATAGAATGCAGTAAAATAATCTAGCCCCATATCTTCTGCCTCATGATCTAGTACTCTTTGTACTGCATCAGCATAACAGTGCTGCTGATAATCACAGAAAATGGTATACACACAGATTTTCTACTTAAATTTCCACAAGCTTACAAAATGCTACTCTGAAGCAATAGGCTATCACCAAATGATCACAAGTTGCAAAAAAATTGACTAGAGCTGGGAAGATTTGGATCCCTCATATTAAGGTCAAAGCTCTATGTGTAACCATAGGAATAAGACAAGGAGTTAATTATTCTTGGAGTGGACCCTGGGGATATAATAAATGTTTGCAAAACTGACATGATTCCAATCACATGTAGATACAAGATCAGACTAGTCCCTGAAGGAAAGGACAGACAAACATAAGTAATTTCAACCATGATCTAATCAGAATATAAGATCTAAAGTGTCTATCCAAGCAAGAAAAGGAATGATATTCAGTCCCTAGTTAGATAGCCTATCATCCTTCCAGATGACCATTTCACTAGAGAGGATAGAAAGACAGATAGAAATGAGTAGCAGGTTACCAAAAATTATAACTGGTATGAAAAATTCTCATTCCAGTCCATCCTCCACACTATTGCCAAAGTGATTTTCCTTAAGCAAAGACCATGTGACTTCCCTGTCGAACCAACTACAGAACCTCCCTATTGCCTTCAGAATCCAACTTCTCAGTTTTGCCTTTAAATATCTTCACAATCTTGCCCCATCCTATCTTTCTAGACTCCTTTTCCTATGCTCTGAGATCCAGTGAAACTGGACTCTCTATTCCTCATATATGACATGCCATCTTTCTTGTTCATTTTTTTGGCTTCCCATCCCCATGCCTGGAATGCACTCCTATGATCTATAAAGCCCCTTTCTTCCTTCAAGATGTAGATCAAACATTATCTTCTGGATGAAACCTTTCTTGATCTGTCCACTTGCTAGTATCCTCTTCCTCAAAATATCTTGTATTTAACTACTTTGTATTTCTAACATTACTTTTCCTTATAGTCTTTCTGTAGAAACATACATACATTCTTGTCTTCTCCCTTATTAGAATATAAATTCTTTGACAGAAGTGATTATTTAATTCATTGTACTTATACTCTCAGTGCCTATTATGGTATCTGGCTCTTAATAAATGCTCAGTTATTATTGCCACATAAGCCTGGCAAAAAGTGCTAGAGAGTCAGCTAAGAATGAAAAGTATTTCACAGAAGTAAATCCAACCATCACAAAAATGAAGTAGAGAACAGAGAACCCAGTTCCTGGAGAATCTTAGTCACAAAAAAAATAAAAAAAGGGAAAAATGAAAAGCCTGTGATCACTGGGAAGTATGTCTTCCACAGTCAAAACAAGACTGTTGTTGAGTCATTTTTCAGTCATGTCCACCTCTAAATAACTCCATTTGAGGTTCTATTGACAAAATTACTGGAGCAGTTTAAAATTTTCTACTCCAGATCATTTTACAGATGAAGAAACTAAGGCAAACAGGGTGAAGTGATTTGCCCAGGGTCACACAACTAGTAAATTTCTGAGGCCAGATTTGAACTCAGGAAGATGAGTTTTCATGACTCTAAGCCTGGCAACCTATTCACTGTGCCACCTAGCTGCCCTCAGAGCAAAACCTCGAAGCAAGAATACACACTCAATGATGTTCTAGCTGTCATAGGGCTCCTTGTCTAGGATTAGTCCAGGAAATAAGAGGATAAAGTCATTGTCAAAAGAGAGCTAGCTAGATCTAGTTGCCAGGATGACTGTTATGATGGGGTAGAAAGTCTAAGTGAGCTATTATGCAGGTGTTATTTTGAGAAATCAGGGGTTCATGCATGTACTTATTCCTTCTATGAGTAATATTGTGTGAGGGGAATAATTCTTCACCTGGTGACCACCCTTCTGTTGATTAACTCAGGTAGACTGATCTTAAGGCAACAGGAATCCTGGCAGGCCCATACTTGAAGCTTTTTCAGCTTGGAGGGACCTGTCAGAGCTTATGCTTTGTTGGCATCTCTGAGAGCTTACAGTAACCCTCACTTCATGATGAAATGCAGGAGTAAAGCTTTAGTGGAGGCATGCAGGAGATACTACATACATACATATATATATATATATATATATATATATATACACACACACACACACACACACACACACACACACACACACAACTTGTATATGGTCTTTGAGTAATGCTCTACAATGGATAATTACTATTTTTTATATATTTTGTGATAACAAGAAATAACAAATATTGCGCATATATGTATAGATTTATACATCCATACGTATACACACAGACACACTTGGATGTTTGGTTGTTATCCTTTGTTCTCAGAGAAGACAAAAATGACATCACAGTGTGAGAGTCAAGTTATAGTGTGTCCAACTACACCTGATCAGACCAATACAAGCTCAGAATGCTCTATCACTGGTTGGGCACAAATAATCCATTTGGGGTGGTTGCTCTAAATTTGTGTCTCTCATGTTTCTTTTGAGCTACTTCAATTCTGCTTTGCTCATAGAGTCCAGCACTTTCTTTTATGAGGGCATATCATGCTGGGCAGGCCTGTGCCAGTATCTCCTATGTCATACACTCACATGTGGGAATAGGGACTTGAGACCTATGATTTCAATAGTATAGGAATCTCCAGGATGAGGATATTCTATCTACCAATGTTGATTATCATTTTCCCTATAAGACATATTTATAAAGAGTTGCCTAGAACCCTGAGAGTTTAAGCAACTTTCTCAGGATCACACAGCCAGGATGTATCTGATTTAAGACATGTACTTGACTACAAGGCTCAACACACGCACACTTGTGTGTGTATGAGCACGTGTGCACATAGATACATGTGTGTACATATCTATGGGCATACTTGCCTCTCTAAATATATATGTTTGTAATATGCAGTAAATGCATACACAAGGCATTATGTATGTAAATATGTGTGTATGCATATGTACACATATAGACACGCATCCATATAAAATTTCTTTTCCCTTAATATGCCAACCTCTTCCAATTTAAATAGATCCTGTTCTCAATGCAAAGTAAATGCTGTGATAAAATTGTTACTGTAAAGCAAACACAAAATTGTTGAGAGATCCATTCATGCTAGATACTTGGATATGATTTTTCTTTCATAGAAAAAATATAAATAATTATAAAAGTCATAAAAAATATACTCTGAGAAATTCATGAAAGCTAAAATAGGGGCTTAGAAAATCAGATACTTACTGCAGAATAGTTCTTTACATTCTTGCTAAATTCAGTTCCTCTTTACTCAGTCCTTAAGGTATTTTTACTTTTTAAGTGAAATAACCTCACCACACTAGAATGTTATACTAAATAATTCTCAGACACATTACTCCTCCTTTATTTTATTTTGCCACTTATTATCACATATCATCACTTATACCACTCAGCTATAAGATAATGATGCAGTTAGTTCTCTGATTTCAGCATTGGAAGGAGTCTTGAAAAGTAGAATGTTATGAAGCAACCCCAGCACTGGAGCATCCCATTGTAGATCAACCCCTGACTCAAGTAAGGCACAGCTGAATCAGTGATTAAATTTCTGTTATATGAGACATAACTTCAATTTAAGAATTTTGCCTTCCACTTATTCATGGCAAGGACTGGGAAGGTCTAAATTTGTGGCATGTAACAGAGAGACAAACTCTTTATATAATATTAAGAAGAAAATTATTTCATGAGCAGAAAGGTGGAAAGAAGGAGGCCCAATAGGAGACAAAAGAGGCTAAGCGTAGGAACTGGAAAAGAGGATCTGTTATAAATGAGAACAGTGAAACTTAATCTTAAACGATGTGAAGAAAAATCTTTTGCTGATAATTTGATATAATCTTAAATGCTTTGATGGAGTTTATAGAGAAAGGAACATTGGCAAAGATTACAGAGAGCTTCGAGGTAAAAACCCTTGGAAGCTAACAGGGCAAGGTATACCTCTGGATGCCATGTGAAGGAAGCTGTGAAATCAACATATGCTAAAGGAATTCCCTACTTTCAGGAAGGAAACTGATAAGTGAGGTCAGGCTTGGGGCAACTAAGATGACAGTAGGATTGCCAGCTCATTTATAAGGAGCCAAGAGTTCCTACAGTTCCGAGTGGTAGAGGAACAAATGGTAGGGATGCCAAGGCCAAGAGCTAAGGACCAGGGAGGGAAGCCAAGAACGGGCAACAGGTTGGAAACACATCAAGTAGCTGGTGAAAGGTTTCTAAGAAACAGCTCTGAGAACGTAGAGCCCCAGATATATTTTGGAAGATCCACCTAGGTCCCTAAACCCCAGGTATTCCTCTACTTTGTAAGGTGCTCAGAACTATCTAGGCCAGATACTGATTCAACAGGCTTTCAACACAAATATATGTAAATGAAATTTCAAAATAAGATATATTAAAGATGTATCTCAGTCAGACTACAACTTTACTAACCAACCCAGAGCTAAGCTTTTTCATGTGTTGTTTTGTCAAAGAATGTGTGCATGCATGTTCATATGGATATAAACACAAGTTCAAAGAAATCTACATGACATAGATATGCATATACATTTATGTGTCTTCACATGTATGTACATATACATGCATGTATAATTATATGTGTTTTATATATAATCAACAAGCATTTATTAAGCACTTACTTTGTACCAATCGTTTTACTAAACACTAGGTATAAAAATATAGAAACAGAGGCAAAAAATTCCATTCCCTATCCTTGCCCTCAAGGAATTTACATACTGATGAAGGAAAATGAAGGAAAGGAAGCTTGAAGTGAAGGAAGAACAGACAGATGGAGAAGGAAGTTGAGAAAGTCAGAAACAGAAAGGCAAGGTCCAGAAAGAAGTGAAGGAGAAAACACTGGCCTGTGAATCCTTCCTTAAAATGCAAGCTCTGGAAGGAAATAACCAATCAGAGGAAAGGGTTACAATGGTAGAGGAATTGAATGCTAGGGGTTCAAACCAAGAGAACCAGGTTAGAACATTGGTTACTTAAAAATGATGAACCTTAGCCTCAACATCTGTGAAATGGGGATAATGACTTTTGTATTACCTGCATCACAGGATTCCCAAATAAAGGACGCTTTGCAAATACTAAAATATTGGAATTTCAAGTTGCTACTGTCATTGTTGTAGTGTTATTTTTTCTGGCTGCTTATAAATAGTTGCCAGAAAAATATATTTCCTAAGTAAAGACTGAGGACAGTTATCCAACCGACAACAGTATCCCCAATATCTCTGAATACATTTTGTTCTTGAACCATTCTGGTCTAAAGACCTAATCAAATAAAGAAATTGATACAAAAACAAAAGGCATGAATAAAACAAAATACATAAATAAATAAATGTGCCATAAGCATAATAAATATGTTATCCATTCCAAATGAGGAATAATATAATATAATGCACAATGTAACAAATTAACAAAAATTATATTTAGAGATTTATTTGTATAAATTAAACTTTAATCCTTGTAAAATATAAACTCTCCTGAAGGTATAATACTTTATTTGCTATTTGCGATAGTGTGAATGAAGAATTTGATAGCTGTTCTTGCTATGGTGGAAAGGGAAAAGCAGGAATGTTCCAGGTTCTGTCAGGGGTTGGGAAAGAAGAAATGGTAGAGATAGAGAATAAGAATATAGTATTGACACTGAGGATAGAGAACACAGTGGAAAGTTTGGGAATATAGATGATAAATATTGACTAGTTTACAATTTTTACTTTGAACTACTTAAATATATATTTGTGTATACACTACTCACACACACATATACATATATACATACATGCACACATTATATATACATATATCCACACATGTGTACATATATAATGTATGTTATAGATAGTGATATATATATACACACACATATATATGCATGGATATGTATGTATGTATATGTAATATGATACCAGAACTTATCAATTATACTCTAAATCATAATGGCTAAAAATTAATTGGGCTATAGGGACTATAGAGTTTCTCCATAATACCACATAATAATAGTGTAATACTCAATAGTTTTCAAAATATGACCCCATAGCTTGATAATCATCAAAACACTTTGAAGTAGACTGGACAGGCATAATGACCCCCACTTGGTGAATGAGAAAACTAAAATTTAGAGAAATTATCTTTCCCAAGGTCACCAAGCCACATAATGGTAGAGCCAGTGCTAGACTCAAGGTCTCCTGACTCTCAATTCCAATGGTCTATCCTGGATTATACCATCCATCCTGTCCCTAATCCCAAGGTAGGTAACACTTGACTTCAAGAATATGTCTTTCTAAAAACTCAAAGCATTATGTTTTATAGGATTTTGTTTACTATAAGCCAAAGAAGAAGAGATTTTTCTACATGTTTCTGTTGTGATGTTTTTCCCTCCTACAGCAACTTCATTGAAGAGTTATGAATATATTAGTTTATTGTAGAAAAGATGTAAATCAGAACACTGTACTGGAAAGGTCAGAAGTATTCCAAACTGAGTAGAGTAAGATGAAAATACAATACCAAGGAAAAAAAATGAGGATAGAAAATAAGTGATAACTTTTGATCTCAACACTTACTGTAATTCCACTAAAAGATTATAATATAATGCACAATGTAACAAATGGACAAATACATCTAAAGTTATCTACTATGGGTAATACATTGCTCTACATATTAAAAGACAGTCTTTCTGAACTCTATAAAGTTTAGATTTCTGTTGTCAAGGAGTTTACAATCTAAGATGGGGATGAGATATCAGTGAAAAGAATTATAACAGACAAAATGACATAAATGCATTCCAATTTCAAAACAAAGTGTTTCGTGAAATCTGGGAGTGATGGTCATTACAAACTGGATGGTCAAGGGGTTAGAGGACACATCCTGAACGATGATAGAGTATGGAGGGGAATAATGTAAGAAAAGACTGGAAAAATGGAAAGAGGCCATGTGGAGCAAGGTCTCATGGATCCTAATCAGGAAGACCTAGGTTCCAATTTCTCTTGGAAAAGAAATGAGATGATATCTATATGGGAGAGAGTCAAGGAAAAGTTCTTGGTTTTAAGAATTTGGTGGGTCTGAATCTGTTCATATGCAGATATCAGACAAAATGTAGACAACAGCAATGAGGAAACAAGATAGATAAAGAGGAATAGCACTGCAGCCAGAGTTGGAAGAAGGAAAAAAGAACGTCATCCACAGTTTAAGCAGAAGAATTTATCTTAAAGAAAAGTCGATGCCTCTTCTATTACCAGAGGAGGTGAGAAGGCTGAAGTTTGAGGAACAGAGGGGAAAAAAAGAGACTTCACATTAGATGATCTCAATGCCCTTAGTAAAGTAGAAGGTTATCATAGAAAGGGAGGGACTTGGACTACAATGATCAAGCTAATCCCTTGATAAAAGTTAAGAAAGTGCCCTTCATTCCCATTATTGCAGAGGTGGGGGATTAAGGATGTGGAATAGTTCAGATGTTTGTCACACGTGATCAACACATAAGTCGGTTTTACTGAACTCATATACATGTTTAGTCTTTGCTACAGGGGAAGTATTGCAAAGTTTGATAAGGAAATTGATATAAAAACAAAAGGTATAAATAAAACAAAATAAATAAATAAAGATATATAAATAAATAAATGTGCCATAAGCATGATAAATATGTTATCCGTTCCAAATAAGGAAGGATGGAATTGAAGCACTGAAATGAAAAAAAGACCCAGAAGAGGGGCCCACATGAGCTTTTAGGTCAAGAGGTAACTCCAAAGTAAGGGGCAACTAGGTGGTGTAGTGGGTAGAGTGCTGAGGCTGGAGTCAGAAAGATGCATCGTCTTGATTCAAATCTGGTCTCAGACATATAGTAGCTGTTTCCCTAGCACGTCACTTACCCCTGTTTGCTCCAGTTTCCTCATTTGTAAAATGATGGAGAAGGAAATGGCAAGCCACTCTAGTATCTTTGCCAAGAAAACCTCAAATGGACTCATGAAGAGTTAGACATGACTGAAAACAACTAAACAACAACAACCACCACAAAAACTCCAAACAAAAACAGATGGGTACCTGCTTAACAAGTTATAGTCTTAAAGACTTCCCTGGAGCCCTGAAAGTTAAGGGTTTTGTTCAAGTCATACAATCAATACATATCAGGGATAGTAATTGGACCTAGGTCTTGTGACTCTGTAGTCAGCTTTCTGTCCACTTGACCATATTAACTCTCTAGATGTGTTTACATACCATGAATTTATTGTGAATGATACTGGTCAAGTTTTAATTATATGATTAAAGTGTCTTGATATGTTTGGGGTTTTCTTTTGCTTAGTTTTTATTGGTAAACCAAGTTGAAAGAATGACTAAAAGATAAAAAGTGAGCAAAACCTTGAGAGAACATGTATCTTCAGTACAAATTAAAATAAGAATTTCAGATGCTGACATATACATGTATATGTGTATACATATTTGTTTGCATTTTGTATTTATGCTGAACATACTTTCATATGTATTTTCTTGTCTTCCACATTAAAATGTAATTCATTTTAGGTAGGAGATTGTTGACTCTTTGTATTTGTATCTCATACGGTGCCTGGTACATAGTAGGTGTTTAATAAATACCAGTGGAATGACTGATTGATTACTTCAGTTCAGCTTACAAAAAAATCATCTATGAAAAAGGAATTATTTCTCATATTCCTCCTTTCTGTTATAAAACCACTAAATCTGCTTGAATGCAGTACTCAGAGTTGGAAGAAGACCTATTTAAAGGTCATTTAGCTTAAATCCTTTATAGATTGGTGAACTAAGGCCCGAAGAAATGAAGTTGCTTGTGTAATGCAACAAAAGGAGTAAAAGACACTTCAGGATTCAATCCTAGAAGTTGTAATTGCTATTCTAATGTCCTTTCCCTTGCTCTGGTCTGCAGCTTTCAAAACCCTGCTCAAATGCATCTTCTTCCATGAATGCTACCATGATATCCTTAATGAGAAATATGTTTTCCTTCATCACACCCCACGAAGTACTTTTTTAGATGTCTCATATACTTACAACACTTTATTTTCTATTGTGATTTCTTTCACAAATAGGTACTGCATCTCCCCTCTCGACTGAAAATTTCTTGATAGCAAGATATATCTCCTTCAATATCTGGTATGGTGTTATATACACATAGTAGGCACAATAAATATTTGTCCAATTGAACTGAACTACTGCCACAAATAATGAAGACTAAAAAAATATAATCTAATCCCAAGTATATACAGGATAGGACTCTATGAATTTCAAAATTCAAAACTAAATAAAGATTTAAGAGAATTTCTCTATATGCCATTTAATCTATTCCCAAGTCTGTATACAGGCCCAAATGCAATGCAGCAGTGATATAACTGATTTCTATAATATCAACAATTATGAAAGGAAAAAGGTAACGATTTCGCTTGATAACATTCTAAAGGTACTCCACTCCCCACCCTTCTACCCAGAGCTGTATTGCAACTCTGAGCATTTTTTAAGTGATCTGGAAGATAAAATGTATATGTAAGATAAAATGTGTATGTAAATCCCCAGATTTGAAATGTCCAGGTTTGATTTTAAAAAAATTTATTTTGAATACTGAGATAACTCATTGATATGCAAAACCTGTAGAAGGGCCTAAGTCAAACATTATGAAGTGAGCAAAACCTTGGCAGCAGATGCATCTCAATTAGTTAAGGCAAAATATATGGCAAGACATAACATTTAAAGTATAGTTAACAAAATTAATCCAAATTATCTCTATCAATCAATCAATAAGCATTTATTGGGAGTCAGGTGCTATTCCAAGGGGCTGATGATACAAAGGAAAAAAGCAAAATACTCCCGATCATCAAGAAACTTAAATTCTATTAGGGGAATTACGTATATAAGTAAGCAAATTCATAGATAGATAGATAGAGATAGAAATAGATATGTACACAGAGTTATATATATATATATATATATATATGTGTGTGTGTGTGTGTGTGTGTGTGTGTGTGTGTGTGTGTGTGCGTGTGTGTGTGTGTGTGTGTGTGTGTGTGTGCATAGTAAATACAAGGTAATTTAGGTAGGGAAATTCTAACAACTAGAAGGATAAAGAAAGTTCTTATTCAAATAAGATAGCATTTGAAGCGAGCTTTAAAGGTAGCAAGGAATTCTAAGAAGCAGAAGTGAGAAGAGAGTGCCTTTCAGGCATCTAGGACAGCCTATGAATTGATAAAGAGATGAGACAGAATATTCTCTTGGGGATAGCAACATTGCCAGTTTGGCTGAACCAAAGAATGAATGAAGAAGAATGTGTAATAGGTAGACTGGAGCCAAATTGTAAAGAGTTTTAAATGCCAAAGAAGAGTGTGAAGAGAAAATAGGGATACAAATGGGAAAATGTTGTGGGAAACATAGAATATTAAGGCAAAGACATTCATTAGGAGATAGTCCAGGTAAGGGAATAGTGGCTGTTTGAGTGGAGAAAAGGAGGCGAGTTCAAAATATGCTGTGGAAGAAGAATTAAATAGACAAGATTTGGAAACTGAACAGAATCTGCAGGATGAGGGACAGTGATGAGTCTAGAATGGCTTTGAGATTGACTGGGTGACTGAAAGGATGTTGACACCCTTGACAGAAAAAGTAAAGGCAGAAAGAAGAGTGGGCTTGGGCAGAAAGAGGATGGATTCTGTTTTGAACATAATGCATTTGAGAGGTCTACAGGACATTCACTGGAAATGTCCAACAGGCCATTGGTGAGAGTAGGGGAAAAACCAGGGTTAGATTTATAGATCTGGGAGTCATTTGCATGTGACATTTGAAAAAGTAATTATTGATGAGGTCACCAAGAGAAAGAGTATAGAGAGAGGTGAAAAGACTAAAAAAGACAACGTTGGGGATACTTACAAGGATGTGTAGGAGCCAGCCCTAGCCTATTGTAAGTGTCAATTGTCAAATTTCTGCTATATTTACATCTCAGAAATCAGTGATCTCTATAAATCAGGGCTTTATTTATCATTTGATTGAATGTTTAGACTTTAAAAAAGTGTTAAGGCAGATTAAACTTAAAAGTATGTGTGCATACTGTTTTCCCCCAAAGAAAGCTTAGTTATTAAACATTTACCAGCACATCCCTCTATTTCTCAATAAACATTGATTGAGCCAGTAAAAATACAGTAAAAGTTTCATGGAATGAGGTCATCAGCCTCCACTAGAAGCCTAGTAACTGTAGGCTAACAAAAATGTTATAATTATCATTGTTAATAGTAATGTGACATTTATATAGTGTCCTAAGGCTTGCAAAAGGTTTTACATCCATTAACTAATTTAAGACTTGCAATATTCCTGGGTACTGCTAAGATGATAAGGTCCATCCTATCAGTTATAGAATAGGGATGTGTTTTGCACGACTATACTGGTTCCAAGGTTAGGGTTTTTCTTTTGGGAGCAGAATGGAATAAGATATGCTGACAGTAATACTAAAAAAAAAATAGAAAAAAAGAGTGTCAATGAATCATTAAAAATATGGAAGGGTGCAGAAGTACTTCATCTCTGGGCTCCCAGGGAATTTCCCTGAGTCCCCCATTTCTGAAATGCCTTCACTTCTCACCTCTACCTATTGGCTTTATTTGTTTAAGTCCCACCTAAAATAACCATCTTCTATAGGAAGCCTTTCCCAACCCATCTTAATTCTAGTGATTTACCTCTGTTAATCATTTTCTATTTATCCTATGCATAACTTGTTTGTGCATATTTGCTTGCATGCTGTCTCCTCCTTTAGACTTTAAGCTCTTTGAGGACAAGAACTGTCTTTTGCCTCTTTTTTTCTATCCCCAAGACTTAACAACATGACTGGAACATGGAATATTTGATTGATTGAGAAGTAATCTCAGAAAGGGACACAAGCAAGCTGAGTACTGTTGGAACTATCCTATGGAATTACCCTTATCACATAAATTCTTTCATAATCTGAATTATGAAAGTTATGACATTAAAGTTACCATCCTCAGAACATCTCAATGACTGAAGGTCTTCTGAAATCCAAGAGATTATATGTGATATTTTACCTATAAGTCAAAGGATCTGAGACTTTCATTTTGGGGATCTTTATAATAATCTCAGAGAAGGGTAGCATAGTGTATAGGCAGACAGTTTATGACACAGGAAGATTGGGTTTCAAAGCCTATTTTTGACAGATGCTGGTCATGAGACCATAATAAAGTCATTTATGCTCTGGGGGTGGGGTAGAGAGAAAGAGACAGAGAGACAGTGGGTGGGACAAAGAGACAGAGAGAGACACAGACAGAGATGAAGATGGACAAACAGAGAGAGCACGAGCGAGAGAGAGAGAGAGAGAGAGAGAGAGAGAATAACTTTGTAGAGAGGTGTTAATCTGCATTGGTACAGGTAATTTCCCCATGAAGAAGTTCTCTATAAAAATCAAATCAAAAGTCCAATCTCCAGTGCTCTTTTTCCTAGGATAATTAAGAATAAAGAGAAGGATGTCACTAGTGCTATGAAGGCAGAAAAGTTGAGGAGGCAGAGAGAACTAACTTAAGTCATCTTCAAATCATCCTGTTAACTTTTTCAAGTTTACTAATAGTTGAAGTCTTTTTTCCCTCATAATATGCCATATCCACAAGACATGGTAATGCCTGGTATCATTTATATTTCAGGAAATACCATTTGGAGATTAACTATAAGTTAATAAACATTGTTTTCAACTGGCCTTAGTACATAACCAACCGCCTTCTAGAGTTTTAAAAAATGAAACATTGATAGCATTAACATATCAAATTACAAAATTTCTACTTCAAAGATGCCATAATCTACAATTTGTATTTTGTCTTAGTAAGAGAAGATTTAGTAATACCGTTCAATCAATCATATCATGCCTACATTAATGGGAAATCAACGACACTAACAGTTAGATGTCAAGCTCAATTTGAGTGGAAACAGCGTCACAGTCATCTTTGCTTCCTCCCAGCACCTAGTACAGCATAATGAATGTGCTAGCATTGACTGACTGCTGGTTAAAATGACCAAGCTGAATTTCCTGCAAAAGGAAATTTCATCCACACATTGTCATTTACTTGTCATATTTATATATTTTAATCTTTGTTTTATTTCATATGAAGAAACAATTGTTTGTACAGATGGAGAAAAAAGGCAAGAAATATATTTTTCTTTAATTGATTTAATCAAATGTTATTTTTATGAACACCTTACTTTAATGTATCATGCATTTTTCAAAGCATTGATCTATGTGTCATCCATTTCAGGGTGCTGAATAGTTAATCAAACAGAAATAGAACACCTTTACAGTCTATTATACCTTAGCTCATAAAATGTTATATCATAAATCATAATTCTACATTTTTCAAAATAGGAACTTCAAGCAATAGCATTTTTTAAAAAAGTAAAAGATCACTTGAGAGTATATGATAAATGTGAATGAAAGAGAGAGAGAAAGAGAGAAAGAAAAAGAGAGAGAGAGAGAGAGAGAGAGAGAGAGAGAGAGAGAGAGAGAGAAAGGGTGAGAGAGAGAACTTACAGGAAAGTATTTTTTTTGCAAGAATAGTCAATTTTAAGAACATTGATTAGCTACAAAATTAAAAAACTTTTTTGCCTCAAGGGAAATCAGCCTATTTCCATGATGGATTAAAGGTCTTAGATTTTTTTTGGGGGGGGGTCCTCTCCAAAAAACCCTCCAAAACACACCAGTTTAATTTAAAACTCTAATTAAAGTAAATCATGAGAGGACAACATATACACCTTAAGAATTGCTAGGAAACTTTTATGTGACCCAAGTACAGTATCTAAGCCTGGTTTTCCTATACTTTACCTCCAAAATACATTTTTAAAAATACTGCCAAGTGATGAATTGAGTAATAGCACAGATGCTTCAATGCTAATATAGATCAGAAACAAAACTTTGTTCCCAGTTAAATTTGAACATAAACTTTTTCTCTTTCCAGTTTTTGGAGCATCAGGGGAAAACTGTAACTTCTGAACTCCTGAATATAAATAACAAGATAACATGTAAATTGTGGAAATTTTTCTCTTAAGTTTCCTCACTGATTCTCAGAACATATTTATTTGATTAGGAATCAGGATCTTTTCATTCAATTCATAATAAATTTTTTAAAGAATTTTTTAAATGAAATAACAACTTGACCTGTTGTATATAATATCAATCTATTTTAAAAGATCCATCTTATTTTTTTTAAGTCTCATAACAATACAAGTTCAATACATCATGATGTCAAAATGAAATAGGATGCCTATTTTAATAAGTATCATTTCTCCTAAAAAATAGATATTTATATTTTTATTCAAATATATATGTTCTACTTATCATGTTAAAACATCCTACTCAACTTACCTTTGCAGTTAGACAGATATTAACTCAGGTAATACAAAAGGGAAAAAATTTTTCACCTATTCTCTTACAAATTCTGACCGAAGGAGAACATAACTCCTAAGTTCCACCTACAGGCTTTAGGAGAACATATCATTCAGGAGACTGCTGTCTTGTTTCCCTACTCTGAGTCCACCTCCACTTTACCACCCCCCCCAAAAAAAATAGTACAACAAATTAATTTGTTTGTGTTTTTTGTCCTTCATTCTTGAAGAGGACCATGGCATCAGGATGATGGCATGACTTGCAGTTGACTTTGATTTGATTGAGAGAGGGCTGTGCAAGGTCACCATCCTCACCTTCCTCTCCTGAGCCATCTGGGTCCAGTGGCATGATATTCATCAGGATGACTGGAGATAACTCAGGATGAATTGTGAGACTGGCCCTTTCAGGCCTAGGTCTTATAACAATCTTACTTTGAGTGAGATACACCCATTCAATGAATAGGCTTCTTTATATTACTCAAGGGATGACCCTTTTAATCAAAAAAATATCAAACTGGGAGGGGAAGACCCTCAGAGTTCCAGGGTAAAAGAGAAACAAATTACTATTTAATTCTTACATCCACTCTGTGCTAGGTGGACCATATATATTACCAGATGAAAGTACCAACTCACCAGGCAACTTTCTCTACCTTCACATCTTTTTCAAGGATTTGTTTCTAGGACATAAAACATTTTCTGCACTCCAGGTAAACTGATTTAGTGTCTCTGTGGGGGTCCACTGCCAAATTGAGCTGGCCAAAGTCAACAAGAATTTTTTTAAAAACCTACTATATGCTAGATCGTCTTTTAAGCACTTAATATTCAGAGGTGGAAACAAATTTGGTCTCTGTTTTCACACTAACAGTTGGCAAATTAAGATCCATATAAATGCAATCCAGAGTAGAATCTGATGAATAAAGGAAGGGTCTAGACAAAGTCTTATATGAATCTACCACTTTTAGGTGAGTGCTGATGGAAATCAAGGAAAGTTTCATAGAGAAAATATCACTTGATATGGGCCTTGAAGGAAAAAGTTTTCAGCAGGCAGAGAGGTAGAAGGAATGCATGCCAGGCATGGGATATAGCCTTTGCCTAAAGAATTTAAGCAAACTTAGCCAAGTTTGGGGCAGTTAGGTGGCACAGTGGATAGAACACTGGACTGAGAATCAGGAAGACTCATCTTCCTGAGTTCAAATTTGACTACAAACACTTATCAGCTATGTGACCCTGGGTACTTCTCTTAACCAGGTTTGCCTGAGTTTCCTCATCTGTAAAATGAGCAAGAGAAGGAAATGGCAAACCACTGTAGCATATCTACAAAGAAAACCCCAAAAGAGCCTGACATGACTGAAACAATCAGTAAGTGAAGTTTGCCTGAAGTACTGAGTACAGGAGTAGTGTGATAAATTCTCAGATACATGTAAAAGAAAGACTATTAATTTTAAAGAAGGTCAAAGTTTTACCATATGACCCATTTTAATTGATCTAATAATTGCTATCCTAACAGAAGCCTTCTAATATGAAAGTCTTAAATTTACTCATTTATGCCTGCTTTTCCAGGAATCATCTTTCTTTTAGATGCCAGCAACCTACCAATCAAAAGTACTCACCCACCTGGGTATGGCTTATTTTTATGTATATTTCTGCATTAGTCATGATAAGTTTCAGGAAGAGGAAGAGTCAGCCCCCAAACAATGTAATTTATTTAAAACATATGAATTATCAATAAGCTACAATTTTATGCCACATTGAAGAAAGTATAAATTATAAATGTAAATTTATATATAAAAATAAGTCTAAAATTTTACATAGTCTGAATTTTCTTTGCTTTCTTTTCCCCTTGTTAGTTGACCAAGTGACTAACGTGGCCAGACCAGTGTTTGTAATTTCTTTGAATTATTCTCTTTTTTATTCTTCTAATGTAGGTCTCCAAAACTTCAAATATCCAGAAATAACAAGGAACTCACTAACAAATGATGCAAATGTGAAAGATTTGAAAATTGAAGATTGAAAATGACATTTTGAATTCATAAAATTACAAATTTCTTGAGAAACATACATTCAAATTAGGAAAACATGTTTTCCTAAAATAGAAACTCCACCTGTGATGTCTTCATTATTAATGTTAGGTAAAAGTGTTAATTCATCTACATCTCTAAAAAGGCATATAATTGAACTATACTTGTGGAAGCTCAACTCTACCACATTATTAGTATCCAGGTCAGAATCCTCTTTCCTCCCTCTCCCTCAGTAAACACCAAGGTCTCATTGTTATCTCTAGGATTAAATACAAAGTCCTCTGTCTTTTCCTGACATTTGTAACCTGACTACCACCAGCCTTCTAAGGCTACTTATATATTATTCCCTTCATGATCTTTTCCATCTAGCTGCTAAACTGCACTTCTCCTTATTGCTCACACACAATATTCCATCAACCCCTTCACTGCCTTCAGCAGATCATATATGATCCTTCAGGCTTCCCTTAAAGAATATAAACACTTTCAGGGAAGCAACTGGTTCACTTTTTTCTTTATTATCCTCAGTGCCTAGACATGGAACACTGTAGGAGATATTTATTGGCTTATTGATTAAAAAATACTTGGATTCAGTCAATTAGCATTTATTAAACACCTACTATGTGCCAATAAAGCAGAACTTCAATGGAGTTCTTAAAATTTGGTCAGATATTGAAGACACCAAGATCGTCCACTGCATCCTGCCATTGGACTTTAACATCTCTGGGAGAGAAAATGAGGATGACAATTTTGTCAAAGTCTGTTTCACTTTAATCCAATTCATTCAAAAGTCAAAGACCTCAACCATGATGTCATTGGTCTTCTCTCAAAATGAAGGATGAACAATTATATGTCAAGTACTGTTCTAAGTGTTGGGAACTTAGAGAAAAGCAAAAAAGTCAAAACAAAAAAAAATCCTGCTCTTAAGGAACTCACAATCTAATGGGGAAAACAATGTTCAAATAACTATGTACAAATAAGATATATACAGCATAAACTGGGGAAAATTTCAGAGGCAAGGCACTAAGGTTAACAAGAACTTTCCAAAGGTGGGATTTAACTGATACTGGAGGCTGAGGTGATGAAGAAAAGAGTTCCAGACGTGAACAGCCTGTGAAAACTCTCAGAGTCAAGAGATGGAGTGAGAGAAACATGAAGAAGACCAATGCAGAACAGCAGAAGATGTGGCAAGAAAGATGTAAGAAGACTAGGAAAGTAGGGAGGAACCAGATTATAGAAGGTTTTAAAAGAATTTATATTTGACCTGTAGATAATGGGGAATCAATCACTAGTTTATTCCTCTAGTGGAATAAATGTGGAGGGGGAAAAAGAGAAAGGGAGAGTTACACTGCCAGATCTGTGTTATATTGACAGCTGAGTGGAAGAATGAATTGGAAACGGAACAGACTTGAGATGGGGAGACCCATTACTGCAGTAGTCTAAGTGAGGTGGGAAGTCTGCACTAAGGTGATTGCAATGTCAGACAAACAGGAATATCCTAAAGATGTTAAGTAGGTAGAAAAGACAACTGATTGAATACAGTTGAGTATGGGAGGAGCCAAGGGTAACACCTACATTGCAAGCCTGAGTGAGTGGGACTGTGGTGGTATCCTAGGACATTAATAACTAGAGCAATCAAATTTAAATGGTGAAAATAAAATAAAAATTTGCTGATAAGAAAAGCAGAGCATTAATAAATAAATGTACTTTATTTTATAAATTTGTTTCTAATAGGGACAAACTGTTGATTTAGAGATTAAAAGGCCCTAATTCTGTTCTTCATAATGCTACTGTCTGCCTGCTCTTGAAAGGTTGAGAATATTCCTCTCTCGGAATTCTTTATTTGCCTCACATTGCTGCTCACAGAGATGTTGTGAAGAATCATTAGCTCTACAAACAAAATAACACCAATAAGGCAAATGAGTTCATATGCAAAGACAAATTGTGCTACATTCCACAACAGCAACAGTAGTAGCCTTTATGTAGCTGAGTCTGTCCAAATACAGCCAGTGATACTAGGTGTCACACCCTGGGCAAGCCACTCAACCTCAGTTTCCTCATCTGAAAAAATGGAAAGGATAGTGGCATCTTCTTCACAAGGTTGTGAGAATCAAATGAGATACTATTTATAATAAGGCATACCACAGTACCTGATACACAGTAGGTATTTAATAGAAGTTTATTTCCTTTATATATATATATATATATATATATATATATATATATATATATATATATATGTATAGAGAGAGAAAGAGAGCAGAGTAACCACTACTGTAACTTAAAGAGAATCTATTCAAACGTAATTATAAATTCTAATTGGCCTGACAGTGACATTGACCTTTTCTTACCAGTCAGCATACATAGATTTTCTGATAGTTATTTTCCTTGGAGATATTTTTTAATTTTCACTTGCTCCTGGCTCCCAGTGGCTAAAGCTGATGAATTCTGATGATGCAGTAAGAATGAGGAACTGCTATATTACTTCATTGCAATTATTTAGATACTTTTTAAGCTTTAGGCTAACCTAGCATCCCAAATCATGTACTATAGCCAAATTAGGTTAGGGTGAGCCACAAAAACTCTACTTAATACTGTTTTGTTTTTTTCCTTTCTATAATCTGTATTTACTGGCAACCTGGGTCACCCACAACAAATTTTATCTGGTTAACTTGTCTCCATGTGACATGAGAATGTGTCTCATACTCTGAAGCCACACATGAAATTCTGGGAAAATTTTCTACAGTCATAAAGTGTGTGTATATTAGGGAAGAGAAGGGTGGCATTGCTAACACAGTAGCATTCTGATTTACAAACAAAGATAAGTATCAGTAGTGGCAGGATAACCTTGCAGACATCTAAAATGTACCAAGGAGTGCTGTAGTTAAAAACGGCTCTTCTCCCTGAATATCCACTCTAAGTACTAGCTATGTCTGTAGGCCTTTGAGGGAAATCAAACTCATACTCCAACGGTAGCATAATTCATGGCAAATATATATTAAGATTTGTTCATTGCAATGAGAATTTAGATCCCTTAAACACCAGAATCAACAATTCCATACTCACCATATCTAACTCTACCCAAATATCTAGTCCATTGACTCACTGCGCCAAGTTTTCAGTGTCCATATTGTCTCTTTGTAGTTTTGTGGGATATACTCTATCCATCCATTGTCCATCCTCCCTCTTATATTTCCAGTCTAGTTATCTGTGGGTATGTGTTCATATAATAAATTATCTTCAATGAATCTGCCACCTTTGACATTCCGGGGTCTTCCATTTGTCACACAGTTCATCAGAAAAGTTCTAGAAATCATGTCTTTCAGACAAGTTTTAATTCTTTGAACTTTATTGTGGAACAACATTCTGAATAATAGATGATAGAATAGATGATGCAACATTGTGGAGTTAAATAATCTTACTCGGGTCTTTAGGGATACTTTTTCACTGGGCAAATCTTTACAGATACAGCTGGAAATAATTCAATCCTATTTTAAAGCTTCGGTTCTGATTTCCCAATCGTATTATTTTCTTGCTGTTGGTGACAGATAGGAGATACTATTTTATTACCTCCCTGATCTCTATGATAAATAATCTCAATTATCCACACCAATAATCAAAAACAATGACAACTAAAAAGCTTTTAAATCTGAATCTGGTAACACTGGAAAGTTTATGAAAAGACACTTAGGAAAGTTATTTTCTATTCACAACTATATCAATCTTAGACTAATTATATTTATATATATATATATATATATATATATATATATGTATGTATGTATGTATAGCATTGTTTGGTCAGTGGCACAAGGTTGACCTGCAAAGTGCTTCATCTAAGATTTAAAATAGGAAGCTATATGGTAAAAAAAGCCACAGACTTATTGTAGAATAACATTCCGAATGAAACTATGACAAATAACATAAAATTCACCAATCCAATAATATGTATTTCTTCATCAATAAGTCTATCATGAGCAAAACCAACAAAAACTTGCCTTATATTTTTTAAAACGGAACTTGGAAAGATGGTGTGGTATGATGGAAAGAACCCTGGGCTCTGTGAAGAAATGTATGTCTGTTCTCAACGTTTTCCTCCCTTCTCAAACCAGAACATTACCTCTTCACTTCTCCCTCTTAGTAAAATGTCTCACATTATACTTCACTAAGAAAAAGAAATGAAGTCCATCTGTCATAAACTTTCTTTTCTCCCTTGTTTTATATATTTAATGATCTTAAAATTGTTCCCTATTCTATGTTCTTCTATTCCAGAAGTCTCCAGCCAACACACTGCCTTTCTCCAGGTGCCCTTGATTTCCTCCCTCTGATCCTTTCCTGAAGTAAAGTTTACCTTTCATTCATTCTCAACCCTCTTCCTAGGTTTCAGTCTCTTTTTATTCACTGGCTCCTTATTTGCTGCCTAATCAATATGTTTAGATCTCCTCAAGCAAAATAATAAACCCTTTCACTTCACACTTCTACCCCCACAAGCTATCTCCCTATAGCTGTCCTTTTCTTCACAGCCTATTAAAAAAATGGTATCTGAGCTTATTGTCTTGATTTATGACCTTCCAGTTACTTCTCTTACATTGCAATTATGTTTTTGTCCAAACCATTATATGGAAACTTACCAATGATCTACCTATTTGTTAAATCTAATGGCTTTTTCTCAATTATCATTCGTGACCTCTCTGTAAATGATACACTGACTACTGCCTCCTTCTGAACATTCTCTTTTCCATGGGTTTTCCTGATGTTATTCTTTCCCAGTTTTCCCAGCTGACTAATCATTCTCAGTCTCCTTTACTCGATCATCATCCATATACTAAGCCCCGAGGGCGTATGTATCACATAGCTGTTCTGAGCTTTCTTCTTTTCTCTTCTTTCTGTGCTATCTCTTTAAATGACTTCATCGGATCCCCTGGCTGCAACTATCATTTCCATGAAGACGACTCTTAAATATTCAAAACCAGTTCTTAATTCTTTTCTGAGCTCCATTCTCTCATCTCTATCTACTTACTGGTCATCTTTAGCAAGACATCACATAGGCATCTCAAACTCACCATTCCCAAAACAAAAACATCTTTCCTCCCAAACCTACCCCTTTTTCTAACTTTCCTATTTCTGTGAAGGGCAGGTCAAAAAAGAACATGATCTCAGTCATTTTCAACTCTAACTCACTCATCCCCCATGTCGAATCAATCACCAGATTTTGCCTGTACTCTCTCAACAGCATCTCTCACATCAGTTTTCTTCTCTCATTTCACAATGTCTCCACCCTACTTTAAGCCCTAATCACCTCTTGCCTCAATTATCATTGTTTTTTAGTCATCTTTCAGTCATATCCAACTTTTCATGATCCCATATGGGGTTTTCTTAGAAAAGATACTGAAGTAGTTTGCCCTTTTTTTCTGCAGATCATTTTATAGATGAGGAAACAAAGGCAAATAGACTTGCCCAGGGTCACACAGCTAGTGTCTGAGGCCAAATTTTAACTTAGGAAAATGAGTCTTTCTGACTCCAGACCTGGCATGCCATCCATCCACTGTGCCACCTAGAAGAACTAACATTACAACCTTGTAATTAGTTTCCTCACCTTTGATCTCACCAATCCTTCTGCCATGCAGCTGCTAAAGTGATTATCCTAAATCAAAGGACCTAAACATGTTCCTCTCCTAATCAAGAAGATCCATCGACTCTGCATTAGCTCAAGTATAAAGTCCAAAGTCCTACCTGGGATTTAAAGACCTTTGCTATCTGTTTTCAATACATCTTTTCTGATTGATCTTAATGTACCCTAGGATCCAGTCAAACTGGCCTATACCTTGTGACCTGTATACTGCATTCCACCTTCCTGCTAGCTTTGCACAGGCACCTTCTTCACCTCCAATTCTTATGCCCCTACCCCCAGATGGGGCCATCTCTAGTCATCCTGATCTGTATCTTGTCACTGGACCCAGATGGTTCTGCCGAAGAACGTGAGGCTGGGGACTTTGCACAGTCTTTCCTCACTTCAATCCAAATCCTGCAAGTCATGGCATCACCTTCCTGATATCTAGGTCCTCTTCAATAAGGAAGGACAAAGAACAATTAACAAGAGGGACAACAGCCCTCAGCTACCATTAAAGGCCAATTCAACTATGACCATTTACAAAAGTCTTTCCTGATTATACTGTCAGTACCTTCCCTAAAACATTCCCTAAAAACCTGATACTCATTCCGTATTTGAATATACTTATCCCTAAATAATTTTGCATCCTAGATATAGTAGGTAAAGTAACAAAAGTGTGAACTTTTGGTTTTTTATCTTTGTATCCTGATCACCTAGCACATTTCTTGCCGGAACTAAATTCAAATTCAGATCCTGGCTTTGTCTCTAAATAGGTATGTGACTATCAAAAAGGGACAGCCTTTCTGTCCTCAAGTCTCTAAATGATAAAATGAACTTAATGATTTAAGTTAGAATAAGAGCTGAGAAGAGCTCCCATATTTAGTAGATAAAGAAGGCCATGACGAGGGAGCCTAAATGAATTTTCTGAAATCACAAGATAGCTTTAAGAATTGAATTCAAGTCTTCTGACTCCAAATTCAGGGATATTTCTACTATTTCATACTGCAAAGTCCTTCCTAGTGCTAAAGTTGTATGAAATGATTACACACTTTTTGCTAAATCTGATGCTATTTTTTTCACTTTATATCTTTCTTGATCTCTGGAAAATTCAATATATTATATTCAACAATGCATACCATGAATCACCATAAGGCCATGTCATTTCCCCAAAGTGCCTATTTTTTGTGCATAGTTACTGCTTCAGTAGATGTGTATCTAACTAAATATTTCATTTTAGTTCTGTTCCTGAATATGTGTGTATAGATAATATTGTTCAAAGTCAATACTACATATTAAGGATAGAATCTTTGACCATATTGAAGGCCTTTTCTACTTTTATTCTAATTAATTTTTAATTATATCTCTCTTGAGATCCCTTTTAGAAAATCCTATCATAAGATGTGCTAGTTTTGTGTGTGTGTGTGTCTGTGTGTGTGTGTGTGTGTGTGTGTATGCATGTGTGTGTATTTTTCTAAGAAGAGAGGTGAACATTTTGTTTTAGAGTAGATTAGGCTAATCTCTATATGTGTTGGATTTGAGTAGATGATCTATAAAATCCCTTCTAGCTTTAAAATTATATTGTTGTTGTCATTGTGGAGTCATTTACAGTCATGTCTGACTCTCTGTGATTCCAAAGGGCTTTCTTGGTTTACCATTTCCCTCTTCAGCTCATTTTACACTTGAGGAAACTGAGGCAAACAGATTAAGTGGTTTGCCCAGGGTCACACAGCTAGTAAGTGTCTGAGGCCAGAGTTGAACTCATGAAGATGAGTCTTCCTGACTCCAGGCCTGGCACTCTATCCAATAATTACAGATGATCTCTATCAAGCCTCACCAGAGCAACATGGAAGTCAAAATGTTAATTCAAAATAGTGTCCAGAAAAAGGGAAGTGATAGCCTCATAGCCAGATTCCATTCTGAATACTCTGTTCAGTTCTGGGTGATACATTTTTGGAAGGGTCATGATGAAATGGGCATGCCTAATGGAATATGAACAGAATAAGTGAAAGAACTGGAGAGGATGAATTGAAAGAACTAGAGGGTTTGTAGACTAGAAAAGAGAAGATTTAGGATAGGCATAATGACCATGTTCAAGTACATAATGTTTAAGGGATAATGAATGGAAGTTGCTGAAGAATTAACTGGGACTTAATGTGAACAAGGACTTCATAATAAAATTCTGTTTTCATCCTTTGTTTTTGAAAAAGATCATAACATCAGAGAAATGATGAAATGACTGGCACTTGACTTTGTTTTGAGGGAGGCAGGACTGTGTAAGGTCACCAGCCTCACTTTCCCCTCCTAATAGAATTATATGAAAATGAAATGCATTGTCTCTCAAAGTAGTGAGTTCCCCTTCATTGGAGATCTTGAAGCAAAAACTAAATAACTAACTACTTGATGCAAGGGGTCAGCTATATGGGACAGTGAAGAGAGTGCCAGGCCTGCAGTCAGGAAGACATCTCCCTTAGTTCAAATCTCGCCTGACACATTTACTAACAATGTGAACCTGAGCAAGTCACTTAACCCTGTTTGCCTTAGTTTCCTCATCTGTAAAATGAACTAGAGAAGGAAATGGCAAACCAATCCAGTATCTTTACCAAGATACTCTCAAAAAGGTATCACAAAGAATTGGACATGAGTGGAACCACTCAACAACAACATGTTGCAGATATAGTAGGTATTCTTGGTCATATATGTGTAAAGTTAGTTGTATGGCTTTCATTCTTCCACTAATAAGTACTCATTATATCTATCTCCAAGCTATTTCTCCTAAAACTTTAGCAAGTTCTCCTTCTCCAACCCCCAAATAGTTGTAAAGTATATTTGAGTGTCCTAAAGGAGCTTGCTAAATAAAGGAATTCTGTGATGAACTCTTTTATAATTAAAATAACTACCTCCTAATTTATGATATTTTTTTACACAGGTTCTCAAAACCGAGAAGACCCACGCTAACTCTAGGTCTTTAGCCAAGTCCTTCAGAGAAAGAATTTTTCTTAAGTTACATTTTAATGAATTGACACACAGACATAATTAACAAATGTAGTTATTGAACATCCTGCCCTATTTCAGAATTATGATGTGGGCCATTACAAAAATATTTAAATTCCTTGAACACAGAATCACCAACTGATGTGTTTTATGTAGCTTTAAAGGGAAGGCTTATATTGCATAGTGTATAATTTAATTTGGGTCACATTTAGAGTGTTTTGAAAGGTGAGCCAAAGAAGGATGGAAGGAATGGAAGCCAGGAAATACTAAGGTAGATTTTGGTTTTCTAGTCTGAGCACCTAATTGAAAATTTGTTCCACATATGACTCCATCCATCATCCCCGAGCATGTGCACACCACAAAATCACCAGTTTGAAGTTTTGTGAGCCTGGGGCTAATTGGTGGCTGTGAAGGTTCTTGATGAGCTAATTGTTTGTTTACTTTTTGTCAAAGAAGACACAGGCCCTTTAAGTGGAAATAACTAATCACCATGGCAGCTTCTTTTGCCAAAATAAACAGCTTCCAATTATTGCAAAAGAAAATCCTCTGATCTCTAATAAGCTACCTAAGCAAGCCCATCAGCATTATGGAGTGAATAATGTACCATTTAGCAAGTATCTCTTAACACTAATCAAATATTAGAACCCTGGGGCCAGGATTGCAGACTCCATTTCTCCATATGCCAACATTATTCCATTCACTTTCTCCCTAAGCATTCCTTAGTCCTGGCAGGGAAACAGAAACTCTCTTTTATTTCTAGTCTCTGATCAGCAAGCTAATATTTTTTTTTCAAATCCACTTCTCCCAGACCTTCCTTGGGGAATATAGATGGGGTGCTGATAGAAGAAAAACCCTCTCCCTGGGCCACAGAATGAGATTTCAGCTTTCAGTAGGAAAGTTCTTAACATAGCAGAGGAGAGCTGACCTCTCACCCTGGTTCTATCCTTCACTTACCCTGTTATCTCAAGCAAATCATTTCATTGGTTTGAGTCTCATCTTCCGCTTGAAAAATAGAGATGATCCTAAGTATACTCCGTAGCTCAAGGGAGAGTAAAGAAAGCACTTTGCAAAATAAAGTTTAAGTTGGGAAAATAAGTATGAGATCTGATCCCCAAACTATTTCATTTTCAGACCAGGGTCCATCAATAGAGAAGAACAACATTAGATGTAACCTTGAAGATAGTAGTGTACTGCAATGGCTCCCTGCGTTACAGAAAGGATGAAGGGAATACGTTAAAATACTAGCGCAAACAATGCAAATGTAGAACAGAATAGAATGCTGATAATATAAAAGATGCTCACTGTACAATTTAAGGTCAAAAGAGCTACAATAATTATATTTTGAATGTGTGTAGATATACTTTTATATGTGAAAAACTGGAGTTTCAAAAGTCATCTCATCCTGAATACTAGATTCAAGAGTATGGGCGCTTTTTTATCCAGTATAAAATCTCTTTGTATCCACTCAGACCAGAGAGGTGATGTGGGATATCTGGTGGATGGTCCTCATCGACAAAAGTCTCTTATAGGAGATAGTTTTCTACCTTGAAAACAGGGTGCACCTGCATACAGAATAAGTTTCTGCCTTCAAAATCCCCAACTGTTTCTGTATGGAAAATGGCAAAATGAGTTCTATTAAGCCAGCAGGTAAAAGGCCCCTTTCCTGATGAAACAGGTTGTAAAAGCCTGAAGCAAAGGAAGTCTTGCTATAAATAACACAGGTTGAGTAGTGCTTATGTTACACCTTGACACCCCCACCACTCCTTCAATAAAAGACAATGCAAGGTTTAGTTTTCTTTGTATAAGGAGATCATGCTACCATCATTTCCAATCTTTAGAGAGCTTAATCCCTGTAATTTAGATAAATCACATAGACTTTACCAGGTTAGGGTTAAAACTCCAAGAATGGCTATGCATTTGATTACAAAAACAGCAGTTATTAAGTCTAACTGAGTAATTTGCGGCTTATTTCACCCCAGCTAATTAAAATGTAATCACTATTGTTTGGCAATGTGCATTCTGTCAGCAGTTTTACTTCAGAAGAGAAATCATGCCAAGAAACCACAAAAAAAGCCTTTCACTGGGAATTGGCTTGATCTAAACTGGCTGTTTAGCCACTGAAACTGTAAAACAAATAAATTACAACAACTGACAATTCAATAAAAAAAAAAGTCTAATGCCCTGGGGGAATAGACTTCTTTTTTTTCCCCCTATTTTTTTTCCCCTAGGAGGTGGCTGTTGTTTAAACCACAAAGGTGAAGTATCTTCTCAACAGAGTCATTCATTGCTAGGGCAATGTTCTCTATTTTGATAAAAGGTAGCTCTGGGTTTAGCACTCAGGAGGACTTCTGTGTAGTTTCACTTTGAGGCAGATGGAGGTTAAAACGGCTTTGATTTGTATTTTTGTTTGTTTTCTTTTTCTCCCTTTGAACATAAACTCTGGAAGATCCTAGTACCATATCAGGAAACTTGTAAGTTGATGAAGCTTTGGTTTTCAAATACACACACACATACACACATACACACACACACACACACACACTCACCCTCTCTCTCTCTCTCTCTCTCTCTCTCTCTCACACACACACACACACACACACACACACACACACACAGGCAGGCACACACACACTCTTCAAGAGTTGCTTCCTATCTTTGACTAGCTCTTTAAATGTCTCAGTTTAATTCAGTCACTTTTAAGTGGGTCTCAAGGAAAATCCCTCACCCTTTCCTTCTATTCCCCATATTTCCAATGCAACCCCCAGAAAGTCCTTTGGAATTTCAAAGGTCGACGATATCCCCGGGTAGTCCACTTTTCACCCCTGTATTTGGCAGGGGTAGGGGGCGGAGGGGGAAGTGATCTGTTAATTAGTTGGTTCCTTCGTTCGTTCATTCATTCCTTCAGAGCAAAGGACAAACCTCCAGGCTTTTCCACATCTGGACGCAGTCGTAGCATTATTCCAAGTGGGGAATTCTGCATCCAGAGCAGGTGGGCATCTCAAGGGAATTGGAGCAAGTGAGACAAGGAGGGGGAGGGGGAGATGAAAGGAGGAAGACAGCAAAATAATGAGCTAGGATAAATGATTTCCTAAAAGCAGCACTTCAATTGGGACTCTGAGAATTGCTTCTGGATCCAGCTGGCCAAAGTTTTCCTCGGTCTGACACCCCTAGTAATGCACATCTCTCATATGTACTTCTAGCCCTTGCCCTCCCAGTCCCAGCAGATTCCTCAGGCTTTCTGTTCTTCCTAGGATCCTCTTACTGATCTCTCACTTCAAAAGGGAGTACTCCATGAGTACCTGCCTTTCCTCCCTTGCATCCTAGGAGGGAGGAGAGGGAAGAAAAAAGAGAGAGGACAGGAGAGAGACAGAAACAAGGGAGAGACAGAGACGAAGACTAAAGGGACCGAAAGACAGAGTGGAAGAGAGAGAGAAAGAGAGAGACAGAGAGAGACAGAGAGACAGAGACAGAGACAGAGACAGAGAGGGAGACGGAAGGGACCGAAAAGCAGAGATGAAGAGAGACAGAAAGCGTGCCACGACAATATTAGAGGCAAATAAACACTGACTAGTAAATTACAGGCTCTAGTTGGAAAGGACTTTAGAGATTCTTCGCGCTACTGGAGACTGATTTCATTCATTGTATTTGTATCCCCAGAGCCTAGTACCGAGCCTAGCACGAATGACTAAATTATAGCATTATAGTCTTAGAACTGGAAGGTCATCTAGTCCAACCTCTTCATTCGACAAATAAAGAAACTAGAGTTCAGAGAGGTTAAGAGACTTGCCCAAGGTCACACAGGTAAAAAAATGGCAGAGACACGGGTTGAGTCTACGTCTTCTGAACCCCATGTTCTGTCTACTATATCATGCGACTTCCCCGGTGATTGATCCAGACTTTGGATAGAGGCATTCCCCCCCCCCCCCCACTACCCGTTCCTCCCTCGTCCCGTGCCTCATCTCATTTATTAGTTTGAGACCAAAGCTTTAAGGCTCCGAAGCTGGACAGACACACACACTCATGCATGCTAATTGATAAACACAGCACTGCCCCAGGCATTTTGATGGGCGCCGGCATCCTCCTCCTGGTAGTCGGTATTTTGCCCCACGCAGAATGTCAAAGGGATTCTAAAGGGGCCAAGAAAAGGGCGGGGGCTGGTCCCAGTCTGGCACCTGCAGGGAGGCAGGGATGACGGTTCTCGTGCCTCTTCTTGCAGCGAAGAAGCCCAGGTACCTCCGCCACAGCCTGTTCTGCCTCCCTGACTCACCTCCTAACAATCCTGCCTCTAATAACCACACATGCAGCTAACCCCTGGGAGTTTGGGCAACTGCGCTAGTAGTTCGGGGAAACTGTCCCAAGAAACAACACATCCAGTTCTACATACACATCTCCAATCCATCTCTCGGAAGGGTGGGACCGGGGTAGGGAACGAGGAGTGAATTAGCTTTAATTTCACGAGCAAATAAACCAAGCCCAAGATGCCACTTTGGGTCCCCTTAAGGGTGAGAAGGTGAAATGAGGAGAGGGCAGTCCGCCATCCGCACTTTGAGAACGCTAATCCTGGATCAGGCAAGACTCCGGCAGGCGGTCGATCTGTGCCGAGAAGTTTTACAGGAGGCTTTGGTAAGCTCCAACTCCCACCTAATATACATGGTTTCACAGCGCACCCCCGCGCCCCAGTCCTTCCAAGCTGGGAAATCCAGACGAGTGCAAGTGACAGACCAGAGGACAGACAGCGCTAAGGCAAAGTGTCTGCCGGGGAGCTAGAGGCAGAGATGGAGAAGGGTAGCATTTTTAGGCAGTGAGATTTTTTTTTTTTTTTTTACCATACCTGGAAATGCTTGAAGAAGGCTGAGATCCGAGTGATCTGCAGGCTAAGGCACCTGGAGGTGCATCTGGCTCTGTAAATACTGACTGCAGAAAGAGTCTCGTCCTGCTTGCGGGCGGCAGCACCGAGCCCCGCAGCTGTAGCCAGGCAGCCCCAGGAAGCCGTAATCCATAGGAAAAGGGTCAGAAACACGCCTGGATCCTTTAACACCATCGCTTTGTGTGTGGGGAGGGGGAACAAGGGGAGGACAGGGAGCAAGAGACGCCTGGATAAGCTGCTATGCACCGGTCTGGTGCTGGACTGCAAGAGGAATCTCACTGCTGCAGAAACTAAAAAAGAAAGTTCAATCATTCAACTCTGTTCACCCCCCGCCCTCCCCCTCCCCACTCCCTTCAGACCTCCCCTCCCCAACACATATCCCTCCCCTCACTCCCTGGAGGGGGTGGGGTGAGGGTGACAGGAGACTGTGCCATTGGCTGGAAGAAATGTGAGTGACAGTTGAGGCCGGGCTGTCCGTCCCTGGGCAGGTTTTACGAGCTGAAAGCAAAGGGGCAAGGAAAAAGTGAAGGAGGAACTGGCAAAAGTTACCCACCCTCCTTCCATACCACAGACATTCCGGCTTTGAAACCTGTATACACACCTTGGGGACTCACCCATTCTCCCTCCTCCTCCTCCTCCTCACATACACACCTCAGGTAAGGTTTAGGCAGGCAACTTCCTTGTGTTCAGCTGTTGCCTTTCAGTATTGCAGATAATAGGCACTTGTGGTTGCTCTCCCATTAAGAGGAAAACCAGGAAAGGACTGTAGGGACTTGGTGCCCCCAAGGGCATCAGAGGAACTGCTACATGAAATTATAGACAAGTCAATTGCCCTAAAGTCCAGAAGTTATCTACTAAATTTACCCAAGCAAGGTTACTCAGATTTTCATTTACTGAAACATGAGTTTCCATTATAGGAATTTCATTTTCCCTAAGATACAATGAGCAGCACAGGGCAGCAAAAGGAGTCCTGAAATGGAAAGGGGCCATTAAGAAGAGAAAAGGAAAGCAACATGATGTTATAGAATGAAAAGTGAATTTTGAATTGTAGAACTGAGACCTAGAAGGTTACCTTAGAGATCTGGGTATTCTTAACTTTGTGAGGTGGACCCCTTTGGCAGTCTGGTGAAGCTTATGGACTCCTCAAAATAATGTTTTTAAATGTATAAAATAAAGTACAAAGAGTTATAAAGGAATTCAATTATATTTAAATAAAGCAGAGTATTTTTTTTTAAGTTCACACAATCCTGGTTAAAAACCTTTGATCTAGTACAATCCCTTTAGTATGCAGATAAGGAAACTGAGACCCCAAGAAATCATAATTTTCTGTGCTAGGATTTGAACCCAAATCATAGGTCACAGAATTTAAAGGGAAACAAAGTTTATCAATATCAACTCCCTCATACAAATGAAGAGATTAAGACCCAGAGAGCAAGTGACTTGCTCAAGTCGCAGAAATCAACAGTAGAACTAGAATTTGAACTCACATGAGTACTCTGATTCCAAGTCTAGAACATTTCCCAGTCAACACTGCTTCATTGACTTTCTATTCAGTGATTTTTCCATTAATATATCCATCATCTTCCTCTATCTGAGCCTGAAAATGTGTTCTGTTATTTACTACCTCTATGACTAGGGGAAATACCTTCACCTACCTGAGCATCAGTTTTCCTCATATGTAAACTCCAATGAAAGGGACAGCAGGGAAGATATCACCTACCTTTATTTTTTGCCCTCAGGTGGTGGTTCATAAATATTCATGGAATTTTTAAGATGCTCTGATCTCCATCGTAAGATGAGTCCAAAAACAGAGAGATAGGATTAATCTTTTAAGTTATTGAGAAACGTAAAAATACTCAACAGTTATTGACAGATCCACATTGGTGCTTTATTACTGTTTTATTACTTTATTATCATTCTGAGAATGCATTGCTCCCACAAAAGAAACTTCCCAGCTTGAGAACAGGACACATCCCCAACAATCTTTCTATGTTTTTATTTCCCTGGTAACTCCACTGCAACCCTCATGATTTTGTAGTTGGGGTATGATGTTAAATCATCTGTGCCAGCCTTTTCATCTTACAGATGCAGAAATAGAGGCCCAGAAACATGACTTAACCAAGGTTGACTGGGAGGCAGAACCAAAACCAGAATTAAAGTCTCCCGACTCCTACTCCAATAATTATTTCTTAAAACTAGCCACTTTTTGGGTTCATCTTGCATTATTCTTTTTCTCAAACCATACTAATTTTTAATAATGTACCATTATACCTAAAAAGGGTCTTTACTGATTTTTCTATGTGATTCTATATATTATAGAAGATATGCAGAAGATATGACTAAGAGCTAAAATGAATAAGTTGAAAGATATTTGGTGTTCTAATCTTTTATAGTATCCTGAGGTCAGAATGACCTTTTAGATCCAGTGCCACTGGTCTTGTAATATGGGAAAGCATGGCTTCTAAACCTACCATAGATATTGGAAAAAAGCACTTTATATTTCTAAGATTCAGTGTTCATATCTTTACAAAGAAAATAGTATTTTGACCTTCCTCATAGGTTTAAGGATCAAATGAGAATATATATCATATACATATATATACACATCTATACATATACATACACACACATATATATATATACACATGTGTTTATAATGTTATATATGGGCACATATATGCACACAATACTTCGAAACCTTTAAAGTTCTAGGTCCTTATTATTACACTAAGTATTCTGGCAGGTAGAAGTATTGAGATTTTGAGAGTACATAGAAAGCAACCTTCAGAGAATGTTTTCTATTGTATATATACGACTTTAAAATAAATTCTGATTATCTATGTACTCATATACACTTATACTGAAAAATAAAGGTACTCAGACACCCATACATCCTTACATTCAAATATATGTATATTCTAATATGAACATAATTAAGTACACCAATCAATCTATACACAAAAATATATATCTGAGAACACAGAATTTAGTTTACAATGTCCAAGTGCTTAAATATGGATATCTTATTTATCCAGATAAACCATAAGTTCTTTGAGGTCAGGGAGAGTTTTATTTTCATCTTTGTCTCTTCAGAGTCTATAACAATGTCTAGCATTTATTCAGGACTGAATAAACATAGGCTGATTGTTTGATAGATGCTTTTCTAATTAGTTCATTCACTCTGAATACATCGTATCTCTTGACTAGTTTGCCATATTTTCTATTATTTCAACTCAGTCATTGTGATATCTAAGCATCTCATTAGTATCTTAATATACCTATATCATGCAGTCTTTCTTCAAGTAGGTGATCTAACATAAATATCTATATACACAATGTTAATCAATTGCTCCAATAGCTTACGCAAGTATTTTCCCATATGTGTAGTAAAAGGAATTACAGACTAATATGAAAATATGTTCAATGTGAATGTATATGTAGAGCCTATATCAGATGGCATGCCATCTTGGAAAGAGGGAGAAAATTTGGAACTCAAAAACTCATGGAACTGAATGTTGTAAACTAAAAATAAATAAATATTTTTAAAAAGGAATTACAAATCAACTATGATTTTATTAAAGAGTCCAGGACATCAAGCATCAAGCCCAACAACTCTCCATTTAGGGAAAAGAATGGGCCTCCAGCCAAAAATTTTGATGAAATGACTCAATTCAATGATTTTCTTTAGAGCCTCCAAAATCTATGATTGAAATCTTGTTTAGCTGGCTAATAATATTATTTCTGTTGAAAATTGTGTTGCATTAAAGCAGAGTCTAAAGTTAGGTAACTTATACAGAAATGCATAAAGACATTATTTGTGTCAATTGATCTTGTTAATGTTGTGGAACTCATGTTTTGCTGCAGTTTTACTGTCTTTTCATTTTTTAATTACTAAAATATTTTTATGAAACATGAAGCAAACTTCAAATATGTATATTCTTAGGTGTTCAATTATACTAGTAGCATCTTTTAGTGGAATCATAGGTTTTTATTATGCCTACATTTTAATGTTACTTTAATTCACAATTTTACATTGCATAACCTGACTGTAACAGAGATAGAAACACAGATAGATTAAAAAATTGTGAAAATTTCAAGCATTCTGAGCTTTTAGCAAAAGCTTCTAAACATTTGAATGATCACTGAATCTTATTTTAAAGGTGCATGCTTATGCACATTCTATAGAACATTTGTCTTCATTAATAAATTCATTTGACACATTTATACTTAAATAAATTAATTTTATAATAAGCCAAAAAAGAAAGCAACCATGAGTCTCTGCTAAGTAGAATTTTTGATGAAATATATTAGACTACTCTAGTGTGTTTCCACTGGACATGATATTGCAAATTGTACTGACTTTTATTTATCGGTGTATTATGGACCATTCACCATGATTTACAGAATGAATTATAGGGCACTTTCCCAATGGATTTATTTATATTTGTACTTTAAATGAAATTTGAAGCAAAACGGATAGTCAATTCAGTCAACAGTTAAGATTTATACCTCTTACACTGTGTACATGAAACCCTAGCACGACCACATGGGCAAATTGTACAGTAGTAGAAAATGGCAATCTTGACGCAAAAAAAAAAGAGATCTGAGAAATATGAATTGTATACCTCTCGATTTTTTAAGTTGCACTGATGTTTTGTTTTGACATTATACACATTTATAGATTAACCCCCTTCTATGAAGGGTGTCTTGGAACAAAGCAAAACAATTAAGTAAAACTAATAATAGAATGTCTTCATCTGAAAGTGAATGTAGCATTTCATATATATAGCATGTGCTCCTCCATTTCTCTGGTTTTTAATGTTTAAAAAATGTGTAGAAATCTATTTTCTCTCCCTCCTGCCCTAGCCCCCAGAAAGAAAAAAAGAGAGAGAGAAACAAATTCCCTCTGGAAAATATTCAGTCAGGCAAAACAAATTTATAGCTATAAAACAATAACTAGCATTTATATGGAACTTTAATGTTTGCAAAATGCATATAAATATTATCTCCCTTATCCTTGCAACAGCCCTGGAATGCATATACTGTTACTATCCCCGTTTAATGATGGAGGAAACCTAGGCAGATAGAGATCAAGCGTCTTCCATCCATATGGGTATTGCCCATATGGGGCATGAACAACTGGAACTAGAAACAGGAACATCTAAGTTCAAATTTGGCATCAGAAACCGTAACTTGGACAAGACATTTAACCTGTCTTCCTCTGCTTCCTCAGCTATAAAATGAGGTAATAAAACCCCGTACTTCTCAAGGTAGTGGAGATCAAATGAGATATTTATAAAGCACTTAGCACAGTCCAGTTAATAAATACTTTGGCCAGGTCACACAAGGACATTTGTCTAAGGGTGAATTTGAATTCAGGATCAGCCCTCTAACCACTGATCTACTTAGTGGCCTCATTAGTCAAACACAAAAATACAAATGTCTCATGTTGCATCCCAAATCTATCACTTCTTCATTTTTGCATTATTGGTGAAGCTGTTGCTACTAGGTTATGGAGTGAAAAGGCCTACAGCAGATAAAGAAACTTCCAAGACTACTTCTCAAGCATTAACTTGAATATAGTGGCTTAGATTTTCCAGTGTAGAAATTAATCTAGTTGGCTCTGACATCTGTTGATATAAGTAAATGAAAGTAATACATTAATGTATGAATATCAAAGAGAAAATTTTTTTTACTAAATTTAACTTAAAAAACACATTGTAACCATAGTTCTTGACTCATCTTGTTTAGGGTTTCAGAGCCAACATAAAATGTTATTACATTTTATTACAGAGTTACATGTTATTACATAGTTTCAGAAGTAGGTGACATCAAATGTCCATTTTGTTTGGACATTGAAAGTAGGGCAGAAACTACGATCTAATTGTCTTTTATGGCTTAGACCAAATTTTCCATTAAAATTAATATATGTATATAAATAGAGGTGTTCCATAGGTTTTTTTTATCATTAAAATGTTCATCTTCCAACTAAATCAGATTTTACTAAGAAGACAAAACTTTGTTAATTCTCATTCTAATGCCATATTTCAGTAGATATTCAAGGAAGTTTTCACTTAATTAATATTTCTAAAGCACCAACTATGTACAATACACTATGCTAGGTACTATGAGAGATACAACATAGGATTAAGATATGATCCTTGCCTCATGGAACTTACATTTTAGTTATATTAAGGACAGAGAGACTGGCATTCAAAAAAGATTTTAGCTGATTTCTAATATGGAATAATTTTGCACGTGGTGGGGCAGAGAGAAGTTGGATATAATGATGACATTTCTATTGAGGAAAGGGAATTGATGCATTTTTTCCAAGTGTAGAAATCTGAGTGGAATAATCTTCTTTGATAGGTACATATGAATCTAGGTTGGAATACCCTCCTTTTCCCACTAGTGTCCATGACAGAGTGGGAAGAGAGTTCCTCCAAAAGTATACTGAAAAATCAAGACATGTTGCCAAATTAGATCTATGACAAAGACCCAAATGGATATTTCTCAGACCCAAAAATGAGTTTCATTTCTGTGTCTTCTTTAGAATGAGAAATTTCTTTAAAATGCAATTTTCAATTTGACAGTTTTTCCCTAATCTTCCTTCCTTGGTCCAATTGAAAATGGATATGTTTCAGACAGTGGCAAAAATATTGGTTTGTGCAGAGTCAGAGGACCAAATAAAAATATCCAGTCCAACCCCAGCATGCTCCTACACTCCCAAATGCAAGTTCCAGTGATTTGACAACTAGACATTTCAGGTACCACTCAGATTTTACCTCTCTTTTTAACATTAAGGGGAGAAAATATAGTTTATTCTTCTGAATATATACCACATCATCTCTCCAAATCTGGCATATAAACTCTGAGTGATGTAAAGATGCTGATTATTTAGGAAGATTTCATGATGAAATGTTTCCTGGACAGTGCTCATCAAAATGCATGACTAGGGGAAGAATTTTTCATGGTCTCAAAGTAGCTATTTCCATATGTGTATGTGTGTATATGTGTGTGTACACACACACAAACATGTATGTATCCATGTATATATATATGTGTGTGTGTATGTACATATTTAGATCTAGTTTTGTCCTTCCTTTCCAAGAACTCTCATTTTAGATGCATAACCTTTATTAAGCTCAGGGAGTAATCTATATTCATATAAACGGAGTAAAATTAAATTCATTGGGAGCCTGACCTAGAGAGAAATCGAGCCATTGAAAGAAATGGAAAATTAGAAATGTGTTGTTGGGATTCTTTTAAACATCTAACAAATATGAAAATGTATCAGGTTTGTAGATTCTATATTTTTTTGGCCTATATTTTTGTACCCCTTACCTCCCAGATTTTCATGAGCCAGTGTCACACAAGTAGTTACTTTTTATAGTATGTATCATGAGTAACTACTTATTTAATAATTGTAAATATATACATATAAATGTCATGTGTGACATACACATATACTTGTATGCACAATGTTCCCCAAAATCCCTTTGATGTGTGCTGTGTATATGTATACACATGCATGTGTGTATATACATTACACATACTATATACATACATGTGCACATATATACAGAGACAGAATATGCAATGTTAATAGTTGTAATATTTTTACGTTTGTTGAATGCCTCTATTTACTAATCACACTGTTATTAGTTATAACAGTTTGAGTGCATCATATTTACTGAGCCCACCAAAACAAAAATAAACCCTTTTTGGTAAAAATGTACAGTCTTCTCTGTTTTATGGTGCTGGCTACCTAGATTAGGGAAGAGTTGAACTAGACACAGGCAAATTCTATTCTTAAATAGTAATATAGGTTGGATCTCTGATTTCATTGTCACAGGGAACTCTCCATGATTTATATGTTAGAATTACCTAGATCAAGCACTGAGAGATTGTCACTCACCAATCTCATAGTCAATAGGATTAAATTAATAGGTAGGACTTGAACTCAGCTTGTCTTGGCTCTGAGGCCAGCTTTCTATCTGTTATACCATGCTACCTCTCTTATTCTTAAATGAGATTTTAAAAATCTATTCGCAAGTTATACTATCTAGAAGGAATTTTACTATTACTTATTTTTCCTGGGGTTTTGCTCAAAATATTTCAATTGAAGTGTCTGTGTTTCAGTTACCACATAATCAGAATGCTAAAATAGAGAAATAACATTATTTAAATTTTTGTTGGCCAAATTCATTTAGTCTTTTCAATATTTCCCCAATTCTGTCAAACATTAATTCTTGAAATGATTTCAAACGTATCTTAAATTTAAGCTCCCCAACCACCACCACACCCTCATCATTATTCATCCTTTCATTCGTTTGAATATTCAACAAATATCTTTGACTCTATATAAGGTGCTGAGCTATCAAAATTACTCATACTCAATTATATATGAAAATCTATCCCCTAGACTAAATTTCTAATGTTGCATTTCTTATCACAAAATTTTGAAAATTTGCGAAAATTTAAGAGATCTTTCTTACAGACTTCATCAGTTTCAAACATGAATTTTTATTTTTCATGCTCAGTCTTGTAGTGTTTCTATGTGTTAACTTCTGTTGACTTCACTGTTTCAGTATAACAGCTGCTGAACACAGCAAGTAAAGCCCGTGTTTATGAACATACAAAAGGCTCGCTGTTCCATGCTAGTAAAAGTGAACTCACTAGGACATTTGCCCTGACAAGGAGATTAAGAAATGCAGAAACCACTCAAACTCTAACTCAAAAAGAAAGAAAAAATTTACAGTAAATAATCATAAATTTCCAGGGTATTCTGTACATAATTACATAATCCCATAGATAGGAAAAATGTTTTAGTAAATATGCAGGTGTTAACAAGCAATTAAAATATGAAGAATTAACATCTGCATTTTAAGCCCCATTAGTGACTAAAATATGTGGTTGCATGCAAACATATGTTTGGAGGGCATGAATCAACTTAAATGTATATTAAGCTATTAACACACTGAAAAGTAACATGGGACCCAAATTAAAAAAGGATGCACGAATTTTATATGGGATTTCATTCAATTGCTAGAGTCTTCATTTTTTACTTTCTGTCCTTCTTGTTTCCTAAAATTTGGTTCAAACTGTATGGAAACAGGTCACTCCTTTTTAGCCTTTACTGCATAGTTCCAATTGAATGATTGAATTTTTTGTCTTATTTTTAATTAACATATAAAATTATATTTTACAGAATAAAATACTATTATATTAGTTTAAATGTGTCTTGATAAAGGAACCAAATGCTGATTTTATTTTATTTTATTTTTGATATTTTAAGACTGATTGACATACACATTAGGCTATTTAAATACCAAGACAGTTTTGGAGACAAGCTTCTGAAAATTTAGGAGGAAGTTTTTTACAGGAGACAGCGCCACATACTGGTCAAGGGAATAAGACATAAAGAAAAGAGAAAGCTTACTGCTGCACAGAGATAATCTAATTTTATGGTGAAGCTTTTAAACTCTTTAAAAAAATTTAGTTTGACTGTGGTCGTCCTGTGATATTATCAATTAATTCCCACATTTGATCAATTCTAGTGTGCATTTGGGAATGGAAAAGTCTTCCTGTTTAAATATAGTCACTGAAGTGAATTAAAGAATAAATCAGGAAAATGGTTTTTAGATTTTTCATGTGATTCTTGCAGGCTTTTAGAAACTTCTCTGAAGATACTCTGTCCAATTAAATGATAAAGATGGTATTTATATTCATTAGCTTTTAAAAGAAGGTTTTGTTCCGGAGGTTTGCTGGAGAGCAAATTCTTACAGTGCATGTAATAGTTGCTTCTTGGGGATTTGGTTAAAGCATGGTGTGAGGAGGTGGGGGGAAGGGAGGGGGACTTTGCAGAAGAAGATGTGAATAGATTCCTATACCTTGTGGAAATGAAAGCAGCACAAACCTGTGACAGACCCTGAGGTGACAGAGGAGAGAGTGATATAACACCTACCTTCCCTAAGCCTCCCCTCTGTGCCCTAGGTAAGATCAACAAACAGTCAAAACAGACTGAGATAAGTAAATTTAGGTAGGGAAATAAATGTCAAACCTAAAAAGACCTAAGAAGTTTCAGTGAGTAAATACAGAAGATATTCTTTTCTTAAATGTCTTTATATACTCCTTTGGGGGAGAGGAAGGAGAATAGCAGCTAATAGTTTACCCTCTTTTTGATTCTCTCCAAGCATTTTTTATACTCGTGTCATTAAGAGCTTCTGCTTTAATCTCAGGTATCTAGTGCAAAATGCACCAGTGTTCCTCCCAAACACATGCATAAAACAACTACATACATATACATACATATGTATGTTTATGTACATATATACATGTGATGTATGCGTGTTATAGTTGCACTGTGTGCATAACGTGTGTATGTGTATATACACATAATGCTAATGTGTGTATTACAGTTACACATATATGAATAACGTGAGTGTGTGTATATACACATGGTGCTAACATGTATATTATAGTTACACATATATGAATAACGTGTGTATGTGTATATACAAAATGTTAACATATATATTATAGTTACACATAAATGAACAACATGCATGTATGTGTATACACATAGTGTAAACATATAATGCTGTGCATATGTGTGACTCTACAGTGCATATGTGCATAAACAAATAAATATATATTTCATTTTTTTATAGATGCACACATATGTACGAAGAGAGGGGAGAAGGTGTGCCTAATGAGGAACTAATTTACTTTTGTTTGTTTTCACAGAAAACAGTGAGGAAACTGTCAGACTGACAAAAGATTGACATCACTGAATCTTGAGCTACTGTTTAATTTTGGAATTGATAGTGGAGAAGGAGGAGGAGCTCTCTAAAAGATGCTCATGCACCAATTGATCTAGTCACAAGAATCATTAATCTAACAAGTTTCCTCCTTTGTTTCCATTGATTGATAATAAACATTTGTAGATGATGTCTATGGACTCATCTTTATCTATTAGGAACATATTGCCAATGTCTTAATGATATAATGATCCTACTGTTCTTCCTCTCTGTGAGGAACAAATGTTCAAAGAAACCTGTAACCCAAATCATTCACACAGACAAAATCACTGACCTGAGAACTGCAATAAGTCAGCTGAAACAAGTAGGCAATTTTAAATCCTACACTAACTACTTCAGATCATTAGTGTTCGATGGAGTGAATTACCACTTCCTTACATTGTAATTAAAGTCATCTTTTTATTTCCTCCATGGCAGAACATTTACTTAAAATAAAGGAATGTCCAGTCTTCATTCTAAATTTTCCACTCCAATTTTTTTCACATTTTTTCAAACAATTAGAAAGACAACATGTCTTTTACCAATTTAGTATTTATCGAAAAGAAAGGTAGCATTAACTTTAGCCCTGGATTGAGGTTTTCATTTTCCTTGAAAACCTAGAATGGGAGTTTTTCATTCAGTCCAAATTTAACAAAACTCATTCAATGGTTATCAGGCCTGGAAAAATAATAGACATCTCCCACCCTCCCCCCCCCCCAAAAAAACCTATCTAAAACTAGAGATAAGGTATGCATACTGATTGTGGAAGCTTTTCAATATCAAACTTAGGAATTTAGGCTATTCCATTGTTTATCAATCTTTTTTCTGCCCTTGGCACAGTAGTACTTTTTTTCTTGTAGAGTCATGACATGCTACTCTAGTGTTGCGATAGTCTAGCATGTATTGTATGTTCAAGTGTAAACTCCATACAATTCATGGCACCTGTAGGGAAACTCATGACACACTTCCAGAAGCTCTATATCAGTAATTGATCTAGTTGACCTCTAAAATTCCTACTTGCCCTACATCTAAGATTCTATGAATTTATACAAACTGTGCCAGAGGATTTTGAGCAAAGAAGTGTGAACACAGCTTTGTATAAAAAATGATGGGATCACAGCTGTGGATAAGGAAAGTTTATTTGATAGGAGAGAGTGGAATTGGAAAGACTCAAGATAGAGAAATAGTTAGGATGCTACTGTAAATGGTCCAGGATAGAAGCAATGGAGTTCTTCATTAAAGTGGTAGCAGTGGGAATGAAAAATATATGGCAAGGGATAGATAGAAGACATGTTCCATAGGTAAAATGGGCAGAACTTAAATTAGAAGCTGGGGGAAGTAGACAGAGATTATAAAGCCTGGATAGGACATTTCTTCAACCTAGGCAAAGTTTGGGGTTTTGACTCATCTGTATTTGAAAATGGTTCCCTTAGAGGTCTGGAGTCTCAACCATGACACAGGCAACTAGACTGATAAATCATAAAACAAATATTTACATGGAGAGGGGAATTTTCTAGTGTTAAAGGGAATATTTACTAACAGGAATATTAAAAATTCTTCAACAGGTCCTTCTATTTGTTGACAATCACCCATTGTCATCGTCATCATAATCACATTTATATAGCGTTTTGAACACTTTAAAAAGTGCTTTAGTAATATTATTATTAGTATTAATGTAATATTATAATAATATATAATTATTATAAGTATATATAAAATATATACTTATAATAATTATATAATTACTACATATAATATCATTAATAATTAATGTTATATTTTATTAATAATATAACAAACCCTGGGAGGTAGGTGTTATAATATTCCCAATTTACAGATGTAGAAACTGGGGTAGAAATAGGTTAAGTGACTTCCCCAGCATCCCACAGCTACTACATGTATGAGACTGGATTTGAACCCAGGTCTTCCTGAGTCCAGATCCAAGGTTGTCGTCATTGTACTACCTAATTATCTTAACCATCTCTAGTGCTAGATCTGCAAATAATTTTCAAAGAATTAGAAAGACAACTTGATCCTGATTAATTCTGCTGACTCCAAGGTTAGGAGCACAATGAAACTGTGGTGCAATTAAAAGAAATCAGGAAGAAAGAGGTTTGGGAAGAACATAACAAGCTCAGTTTTGGATATTTTAATAACTGACATTTATAAAACACTTTCTGGAGGTTTACAATGCTTTTACATACATTTTTCCATTAATTCTCACAGATTCTGTGATGTAAATTTCTACAGCTTTATTATCCTTACGCTAGAAATGAGAAATCCAAGGCTCAGAAAGGTTAACTGACTTGCCAAGGATCACCAAACTAGTAAATGCCAGAGACAGAGTCCTAATCAAGATCTCTACTGAGTCATAGTCTAATTCTTCTCCACATCAATCACACTAACACTTCTTCATCATCCTGCCATTTAAAGTGCCATGAGAAACCTTGGAGTTATCCAGTAAACACTGAAAATAGGAATTGAGGCTTAAAAGAAGTATTCAGGGCTGAAGGCGTATATGAGAATTATCTTCACAGAGTCCGTACTTGAAGCCATGAGAATGGTTAGATCATTAAAGAAAAAGTACATAGAGAAAAGAACAGAGGACTTAAGAAACCTGTGCTTTAAGGTGGAATCAAAGGAGATACAGAAGCTAATGAAGAAAATGAACAGCCAGGGTAAAGAACCCAGAAACCAAGAGCAATTAAAATAGCCAGAAAGAAGTTGTATTCAGTAGTGTCGAAATGCTACAGAGAAATCAGAGGAAAAAAAGACCAAGAAAGGATAATTATATTTTATAACTGCAAAATTACACAGAATTTCACAATTGGAAGGGCTCTCAAAACCATCTAGTCCAACCTATGCAAATGATATGCAAATTTAGAGACATTGCCCCTCCAAATGTTCATACCAAGTATTTGTGATTGACCTGTGGTAGAGAGTCCCAAGGGCACATTGGTCTGATCAGACCCCTTGACTTCAATACATTGATGTGATTTTTGTCCTCTTCAAGAACAAAGGGCAACAACCACACAATCCACACTCCAAATTTTCCATCTCTTCTATGATAATTCTGACAAGTGGCCATCCAGCCTTAACTTAAAAATCTCTAGCAAGGGAAAAACCTTCCAAAGTAGCCCATTCCACTTTAGGATATATCCAATTATTTGAAAGTTTTGGGTTATTTTTTTCCCATACACTGATAGCTTATTCTTGTCTTTTACCTTATTTTTACATTTCATATTTTATATACAGGCAATAGGGAGTTATAGAAAATGCTTATCTGAAAATATTATGATACAATTTTCCTTTATATCCACAGCATGTTCCTCTACTGAAAATCCCATGGTGTACTCTTTCAAACTGGCAGCATTAATGCTGTTTTTTCTAATGGAAGAAAAAGGATTATGAAAACTTTCTATAAAACTGATGAGATAGTTCATATGTGTCTTGGAGAAGTTTTACTCTCCTGTGTATGTTACAGCTAATGACGTGAATAGAAATTGTAAACAGGGAGCAATAGCAAATTAATTGATTAAAGTAATGTTTATTAATTGTCATCTAACAATACTAAGTCAAATGGAAGTCTCCTAACTTTACTACCATCATTATTTACTCACAATGATGTTTCCTTCCTTGAATTTCACAAGAATGTAGAAATTACATATTGTTTAAGCAAGGCCCACCTCCAGTCAATATTTTTGCAGAATGGAAGTTCCCAGGAAGGCTAAGGTTCTTGAGCTAAATAGTGATTATTCTTCACAATAAAATTATAAACAGGGCCATTGTTTACTGTTTTCCTATTACTATGGATATTTCTCTTTTATGTCCATTAGTCCCAGCTTGGTTTTTAGCTATACTATTTATAACATTATTCAATTTTATCTATACATCTGTACAATTAGAAAAAAATAAATTTAGGGTTCTCTGGATAAAACTTTAAGCCAAAATATTCAGATAATTAACTCAATTATCAGATTTTCTTTCCCAGTGAAAATTTTACTTTCATATGGCATCAAAAAGTAATACATGCCATCAATATTTATTTGAATATTTAAAGAAAAGAAGTTTTGTTCAAATATTGTATTCAATTTTATATGTGTATTGAAACTATAAGGTCCAAATATTATTGTTTGTCTATAGCAAGGAAGAACAATGGACATATATATTAACTTAGGTTTATCCTTTAAATAAGCAGATGCTGGCATATGAATGCTTGACAGATTATAGTTTCTTTTTTTTTTATTGTTGTTCCTAATGAACTTTAATGAACTTTATGTTTTTAACATTTTTTATTTAAAATTTTGTGTTCCAAATTCTATCCCTCCCTTCCTCTCTTGCCCCTCCTTGATATAGGGACCAATAAGATGTAGGTTATACATGTTCAATTATTTAAATCATTTTCATATTAGTTATTTTGGATAACAAGACTCGAAAAAAAGAAAGTGAAAATAGCATGCTTCAGTCTGTATTCAGTCAATGCCAGTTCTTTCTCTGGAGATGGATGGCATGTTTCATCATTTTCTTTTGGGATTGTCTTGGATCATTGTTAGCTTTCATTCACAATTTTTCATCAAATAATATTGCTATAATTGTGTACAATATTTTACTGGTTCTGTTCACTTCACTATGTATCAGTTCACTTAAGTCTTTCCAGGTTTTTCTAAAATCATCCTGCTTGTCATTTCTTATAGAACAATAATATTCCACTACAATCATGCACAGCAACTTATTTAGCCATTTCCCAATTTGATTTGCAATTATTAGCCAGCAGAATAAGAGCTACTATAATTATTTTTGTACAAATAGGTCCTTTTCTCTTTTTTGGAATGTCTTTGGGTTCAGCAGTGGTGTTGCTGGATCAAAGGGTATGCACAGTTTTATGCCCCTTGAGCATAGCTCCAAATTGGTCTGCAGAATGGTTACATCACTTCATAACTACAACAACAGTGCATAAATGTCCCAGTTTCCCCACATCCCTTACAACATCCAAAATTTCCCATTTTTGTCATATAAACTGCTCTGACAGGTGTGAGGTAGTTCCTCAGATTTGTTTTAATTTGCATTTTTCTGATCAATAGCGATTTAGAGCATTTTTTAATATGATTATAGATAACTTTGATTTATTTGTCTGAAAACTGCCTGTTCATATATTTTGACCATTTATCAACTGAGGAATAATTTGTATTTTTATAAATTTGATTCACTTCTCTGTATAGTTGAGAAATGAGACCTTTATCGGAGGCACCTCTTGCAAAAACATTTTCTCAAGTTTTCTGCTTTTCTTATAATTTTGGTTGCATTGGTTTTGTTTGTGCAAAAACTTTTTAAACTTTATATAATCAAAATTTTCTATTTCACATTTTGTATGTGATGTATGTGTAATGCTCTCCATATCTTCTTTGTTCCTAAATTCTTCCCTTATCCATATAGATTTCAGTTTCTTACTGTGAAATACAAGACCTGTGACACAGTTCAGACATATTCATTATATCCCAGCGTATCATTTGTAAATGGCAACTAATATCTAATGCTCATAAGAAACCGTAAACTAAAATGATCTCATCTGTTTGTAAAATAAACCGAGATTATTCATTCATGAATAATTTTAAAAGGATGAGGTGATTCTGTGCTACCTCAAAGAGATAATGAGACAGTGATAATCATTGTGGTCACCAACATATACACGAAAAAACATTTATTGCTATCAACTTGGCATTGGGCACCTTGGGAGGATCTGGAAGTATAAAGAGTCATAAGATATCAACCCCTCTCAATGAGCTTGTACTACCTGCCTTTTCTGCTGAGTATATTATATACTATTAGCAGAGGAAAGAAAGAAGTTTCAACTATAAAACACAATATTATTCAGTACATCGCTATCAGTATACAGTGATACTCCTCCCATCCTCCCCATTCTTGATTAGTCTCTTTTTCTACCTTAGTGACCTCTTTTCTTTTCTCTCTGTATTCTTTCTTACCAACTTTAACAGCTTTTATAGATTTAATTACCATATTCATGCAGATGACTCCCAGATCTATACATACATTCCTTGCTTGTCTCTCCTGAGCTCAATACCACATAACCATGCCCTTTTTGGACGTTTATGGCTAACTCCACCTTTGGCATCTCAAACTCAGTATGTCCAAAACAAAACTCATTATATTTTCCTCCAAACCCACTCATCTTCTGAGTTTCTTTATCACTGTTAACGATGCTATCAGTCTTCTTGGCATCAGGGTTTGCAAATGTGATGTAACACAATTCCTCACTTCTACACTCTCTTTCTCATCCCCCATAACTTCAGCTGACAAATTTGGTCATTTCAATCTCCAGAACATCTTTCTTATACATCCCCTCTTCCTTACTCACATGGAGAGCATAGTTCAATCCCTCATTCCTTCTGCCCACACTATTTCAATATCCTATTTTATCTTCCTGCCTCAAGGCACTCCAATCCAATCTCCATACAGTTGCCAAAGTGATTTTTTCCTAAGGTGCATGTCTAATTACATAACCCTCTTACTCAACAAACTACAGTGGTTCCCTATTGCTTCGAGGATCAAATATAAAGTTCTCTGTTTGACATTTAAATCTCCTTGGAATCTAATCCCTTCCTAACTTTCTAATCTTCTTTTCTTACATATTACTCAGCTCCCCTCACTCTGTAACAGCTATGCTGGCACTGTTCCACAGATATGACACATTTCTGTGCCTTTGCACTGACTTTCCCCATGCCTGGAATGTACTTTTCTCCTCCCTTTCACTGGTTGAAATCCATCTTTTCCTTCCAGATTTAGCTTAAGCACAACCTATTAATGAAGACCTGCCTGATTCCTCTCAATTAGTACAATTCCTGGCACATTGAAGGCACTATATACATCCATATTCCCTTCATCTTTCTCCACCTTCCCCAAACTACAGTGTGTTCACTTTTATTTGTATTGTCAATTTTACATTAAAAATATGACTCCTCTCTAATCTTGTCTCTCCACTCACATGGTTATTGCCTTATATCAGGCTTCCATCACTCTTCACTTAAATTATTGCAATGACCTCTTAATTGCTCTCTTTATCCCAAATTTCTTACCACTTCAGTCCATTCTACATGCTGCTGCCATAGTAGTTTTTCTTATGCACAATCCATTGTTCAATCCACTCTAGTGGCTTTCTATTGTCTCTAGGATTAAATATAAATTCTTCTGTTTAGTTTTTAAAGCTCTTCATAACATAATTCTCCAGCCTCACTGGACATTACTCTCTCCTTCTACACCCTGCTGCAATCTTACTGGCTTTCACTCTGTTCCTCATGTGTTCCTCCATTTCCCTTGCCAGTGTCTTTGCAGTGACCATCACATATACCTAAAACTGTCTACTCAACTCCACCTCACAGAGTATCTTTTCCTATTGCACCATCTTTTGAATGAAACCTTTCTTTTTGTTTATCTATTTTTGCTAGACTATAGTGATTTGTTAAGAAAGTAATTTCTATAGTTTGGAGAGGAGTCAATGGAAAGAGAGAATAATGTGGGAAAAAAGTTTCTAAATACAATTGTTAAAAGAACAAAAAAAGCACTGGATTTGGAATACTGAGAATTTGTTTTTCAACCCAAGGTATGCCCTTTTGACTTCAAGCAAGTCACAGTCTTTCTGAGACTAAGTTCCCACAACTTTAAAATGAGACAGATTGGATTAAATTTTATTTAACAATATTGTCAAGCATGGGTCTGGCATTGGGGACAGACAAAAAAAAATAAATGACTTTAAAGAGTTTACATTCTATGGGAAGAACGGCAACATGTACATAGAAAATTAAGTATAAAATATATACAAAGCCATTTCCATGACTAGGCACTAGCAGCTGGGGGAAATCAGATTAGGCTTCCTATACCATGTGGTACTTGAGTGAATTTTGAATGTAGCTATGGATAGTTGAGGAGAGAGTACATACCGAAGATCCCTTGTAGTTTTGAATCTATGAGCCTATAATCTTAACAAGACTAGGAACAATTAATTAAACATAGCCTAGGGGTAAAATTATATCAAATTACCACATTCTCCCATTTTATCATACTTTGAAATCATGACTAGTCATCCATATCTATTTAGAACAAGACGAACGAACTAGATTGCTAGCCAGCTTCAATTTGCCCACGAGGATCAATTGTTAATTTTTTTTAATATAAGTATTTATATCCCAAAAATTGGTACAATCTGAAAATCAAGGTTCAATTTATTGTTTTTATTGTCTAGGCTTAAAAAAATGATGGGGAAATGTGTAATAATGCATATTAAATTTAAAATGTGTCCTACATATTTTTTTTAAATTTAGAGAGTCAATTTTTAATCATTTTTCAATTGACTATATGACGAAAGCAGGCAGAAGGAATCAGTCAACTAGCTCAAAGTGGATAGATGACTAGCAGTTGAGATAGTCCAAGTCAAGAAGTTCAAGACTCTTGCACTTGGAAATAATTGATGAGACCCAGAGGAATAGTGCTTGGGTCTAATTAGAAAGATCTTAGAATCTAAATCCTTTTATTAAGGAGATCTGTTCTGTGAAGTATGGATTCAATCAAAGGGCTGCATTTGAGGACCTAGAGGGTGACCACATGTAGACTCAGTGTTGCAAGTTCCCCACGCTTGTCTTGGATTAAAGGAGTGCAGTACCTTGGATAGCTCCCTAGAAGTGACTTTGTGACATAGTTGTGATATACTGGTTTTGTAACAGGAAGACCTGTCTCGGTCACTCCCTTTCTCTAATGTTCATTTTCTTTATGTGTAGGATGAAGATGTCCTCTAAGGTCTCTCCATCTTCAGATCTGCAGTCCTATCATTTCTCAGGGACTCATTTTCCTGATCTGTAAAATGAGGGAAGTTTGGACTAAATGAACTCTGTGGTCCCTTTCTAGCTCAAACTCTATAACCCCCTCTTTGAATAAAGATGGAAAGTTGTATTATTCTCAGGAGTGAATACTTTCATAAGTTCCTCAATGTAAAATGTCACAGAAATTGTCAAGTTAAAACATTATAGTAATTAACAGGAATCAGAAGATGAGACATATATACTGAAAAATATTTTATGGAGTTCACCATAGGCAAAATTGATGTCAATTAGGGGGTACAGTGAATAGAGTGAAGAGCCTGAAATCAGGAAGATTCATCTTCCTGAATTCAAATCTAGTTTCAGACACTTATTAGCTGTGTGACCCTGGGCAAGTCATTTAACCCTATCAGTCTCAGTTTCCTCATTTATTAAATGAGCTGGAAAAGAAAATGGCAAACCTCTCCAGTAACTCTGCCAGGAAAACCTCAAAAGGGGTCATGAAGTGTCAGATGCAGCTGAAAGAACTAAACAACAAAAATAAGTACAACTAATACTGAAAATGTAAAAATATCAACTTGAACTATGCTACTTTGTTCTAATAACAAAAAAAATTATATAATCACAAAACCAGAGGGGTCATTTTAGCTTAACCTATACCAGAAAATATAACTACTCATTTTTCTCAGATATAATACATCTAGGAATATAATGCGAGCTTGTAGTGCCACCTACACTTCCTTTACACAAACTCTTTCCCAACAGAGATATTTCAGGAATGATTTTTAACACAAAATATGAAATACTGTCTGTATTTCTTTGCTTGAAAAAGATATTAAAAGAAATAGGAGTTTAGGTGAAGAATTTGCTAACCTGAGTTTCATTACATTCCATGAAAATATCTAATTGACAGGCACAAATTTTTTTTAATATACTTATGATCTTCATGTTTCCTTTTAGCTTCAAGTCCTGTGATCCTATTGTACTGGCATTTTGAATTAAAATTTCCTGAATAAGATATGCAAGATTTCTAAAGCTATAGTAGCTTCGGTTCTCAGGGTTAACTATGTAACCAGAAAGATCACTATGGAAAACTAGCCAGTCAGATTGATCATGCTTTGTTTCCAGTGGAATGGGGTGTAAAAAGGTATTGGTATTTCAATATACATTTTTGCAACTCTCTGATTTGACATGGGGAAAGGATGACCTCATTTAAATTTCAACATCAAATTTGAGTTATGCAAGCCAAATCCAAGAAATGTGATAGACTACAGAAGTATTCTACTTGCACCACTTTCCCTGAAAATTTGTTTCTAACCTCTTCATTTCTAGTATTTCAATTCTAGAATTTTGTTATCCTGAATAGGAAGTGCCTTTCCTGGTTCATTCTTGCAGACAGAGAACAGCTATGTTATACTTCGTGCCCTACCTCTTGTCAATCTTCTCACTGGTTGTGCTAATGCTGCATACATACCTTCCCTCAGGCTCTTAATCTCTATTTCTGGTACCATGATGAAATCAATTTTCATTGTTACTAGAAGGGAGGTATTGAGTGATAGCCCTATGATACCACTCACTATGCCCGTAACTTTCTGGACAAAAAATGTCTCCCCTTACCTGTCAGTCCCCTATGTGTGTTGTGTTCTTCTTTCAAAATAGAAACTTTCTGTGATCAAACTGTTTTTGCTTTTTTATTTGTTATCTCTAGCTTTTGCCATCATGCTTCACATCTAATAAACACTTAGCAAATCATCATTCATTTTTCATTCATTTCATATTTATTCATTTATCCATATTTCCTTCCTGTCCACTTCACTCCCATTTTGGCAAGTAGGCAAGAAAGAGAATATTTCAAGAGCAAGAAAATTGAAAAATTATAAATTCTAACAAAAGCATTATTCACAATTGATTGTTGAAATTGGTTAAAATACAATACTATGGGGAAAGCAATTAGCTGAACAGAGTATCTAAATTACTTTTGATGGAAGAAATTTCCATTGTTTTCCTATATTGTATCAGTTTGGGGGTTGCACCAGTGATTATTTAAAATAATTCTTTACATTTGACTTTACCTTGTGACTAAACCTTCTACCCAGAGCTGTAACCAGGGTTTATTTACTCAACAAGCATCTATTAAGTACCTCCCTCATACCAGACACTATGTCATACTTTGAAATTACAAAGAGAAAAGCAAAAATAAACTCTACTTGCCTTTGAAGAGCTTAAATTTTATTGGAGTTAAAAAAAAGTATACAGAAAAGTAATGATGATTATATGAACAGCCTGACCCCAAAAAGTATATGAGCAACCAATCAGAAGAGGGGAAGATGAGTTAAATCCAGCCATCCCCACAACAGGCATTTGTGAGGCTTATCTATAGCTCAGCTACCTACCTTATTATCCAACAACCTCCCTGCTCCACGTGTACTCTGTCTGAGCCCTTACAACCTAACCACTATCCAGTTACCCATACCATCACTGAACAGGTGACATTGGAAATATTTTTCCTATTCTTCCACATACCTAGTATTTTTACTCTAAGTCATCTCAAGATTTTAGCAGACACATTGTGGAAGCAGAATCTGTATTTCAGGGCTGTGGCTGGTGAGGAATATCCCTATTTTCTCCTTTTTACTTTGGGGGGGACAGAGATAGTTCTATAGGATGAGCTAGAGAAGGGAAGATAATAAGCATTTATTAAGTTCCTATAGCGTGTCAGACCCTAGGTTAAGTGCTGTATAAACGCTATCTCATCTGACCTTCACAACAACCCTGGGAGGTAGATCTATTATTATTCCTAATTTTCCAGTGAAAAAATTAAACAGACAGAAGTTGTGACTTGCCTAGCATCAGACAGGTATTAAGTGACAAAGCCTGGTTTTAAATGCAGGTCTTCTGACTTGTAGACTAATGCTTTATCAGTTGTGCCGCCTAGTTGCCTCAGGTCGTTATCTCCATTGAAAATTTCATTACATTAATTTCCTCCTCAAACTCACACCTCTGCCAGACTTACCATCCTTCTACACACCCAGGTTTACAACCTCAGTATCATCCTCTCCTTCTCTTTGTTCATGTTCGATCAGTTACCGAATCTTGTCATTTTATCTCTACCTCACACAATCTGTACCATTTTCTCTACTCATTCTACCTCTTGCCATTTTCCAATGCTAATGTGTTTTTATGAAAACATAGGTTTTTCCATGTTATTCCACTACTCAATAAACTCCAATGTTTCCCTATTTACTCTAAGATAGCAATTTCTACAGTACCTGGCAGGGCTTAATAAATATCCATTGATTAAATGATTTCATATTTGCCCCATATTTTAAAAATACCTATTTTCAGTAAGCTATATAATATACAAAATATAATGTAGCATATAAATATTAATGTTTAATATCAATATAATACATAATACATTATCTTAAATATGTCATAATTAAAAATTATTAGTAATACATTAATAACTACTAAATG
>CM053771.1:322154824-322172218 GCA_028658325.1 Potorous gilbertii | reverse complement strand
GAGATATTTCACATTCTCTTCCATTTTGTCATTCTTTTAGTTTTGTTTTGTGATTTCTTGGTTTTTCAGAAAGTCATTAGCCTCCATCTGTTCCATTTTCATTTTGAGAGAACTATTTTCTTCAGTGAGCTTTTGCACCTCTTTTTCCACTTGGCTAATTCTGCTTTTGAAAGCATTCTTTTCCTCATTGGCTTTTTGAACCTCTTTTGCCAATTGAGTTAGCCTATTTTTCAAGGTGTTATTTTCTTCAGCATTTTTTTGGGTCTCCTTTATCAAGGTATTGACCCGTTTTTCATGCTTTTCTTGCATCTCTCTCATTTCTCTTCCCAGTTTTTCCTCCACCTGTCTAACTTGATTTCCAAAATCCTTTTTGAGCTCTTCCATGGCCTGAGCCCACTGATTATCTATTTCAGATTTTGGGGATACAGAAGCCTTAACTTCTATGTCTTTACCTGATGGAAAGCATTGTTCTTCCTCATCTGAAAGGAAAGGAGGAAATATCTATTCCCCAAGAAAGTAACCTTCTATGGTCTTTTTTTTTCCCTTTTCTGGGCATTTTCCCAGCCAGTTACTTGACTTCTGAGATTCCTCTCTACCCCCGCCTAGATTCACCCAGCTAGTGCTTGGGGTCTGAGATTCAAATGCTGCTTCCCAGCCTCAGGGCTTTCAGTGGGGTGTGGGGCTGCTATTCAGTGTGAGATTAAATTCAGGTGCTCAGGTAGGGACAGTGCTGCCATCGAGGCTCAGTTACCTCAGGGGGTTTATGTGGAGACCTTCAACAATGGATCTGAGCTCCTGCCTACTTTGGGAGCCCCTGTCTGCTGCTGTCTCCACTGTTGCCTCCTGAAGGGGCCTGAATTATGGAGACACCCTGCTCCCCTGTAGTCCAGCCCAGAAGGCTCTCTCACTGACCTGTAGCACCTGTGGGTGGAGGGTCTTTCGTGGCTACTGGAGATTCCGTCCCTGAAGCCTGCTCGGATCTGCTCCTCTTGGTGCCAGGCAGCCAAAGCAGTGCTGGGCTCTGCTCTGGTCCAGTGCATGATGGACCTTTGGTGTCAGTTTTTCAGGGCTCTCTGGAACAGAAATCTGCTCTACTCCATTGTTGTGTGGCTTCCACTGCTCCAGAATTTGTTGGAAGTTCCTCTTTACAGGTAATTTATGGGCTGTGGGTTCGGAGCTAACATATATATGAATCTTTCTACTTCGTCATCTTGACTCCTCCCCTTTCTTTTCTTTTTTTAAGCTTTTGTGGAATTTGTTATCTGTACTAGTCATTTTACAATGAATCCTCTAGGAATTTAGAATCATTTTTGCTGATTTTCATTATTATTAACAACATTTATCTAGCATTTTTAGGTTTGCAAAGTGCTTTTCTATATATTATCTTCCTGATTCTCACAATATCCCTACTATTTTACCCTTATTCTACAGATAAGGAAACCCAAGAATGAGAGAATTTAGATTTCCCCATGGTCACAGGACTGGTGTAAGTGTCAAAGACAAAATTTGAACTCAGGCCTTTTTGACTATAAATTCAGCATTTTATACATTATGATATCTAGCTATGACTATTTAACTGTTGGATATAAGTATTCAATTATGTATATTTTTAAAGTTGGTTATTCATTTCTGACCCTTGTGACCCCATCTGGGATTTTCTTAGCAAAACTACTGGAATAGTTTGCTGTTTCCTTCTAAAGCTCATTTTACAGATGAGGAAACCAAGGCAAACAGAGTTAAGTGACTTGCTCAGGGTCACACAGCTAGCATGTATCTGAGTCTGGATTTGAACTCAGTTCTTCATGATTCCAGGGCCAGTACTCTATCTACTTCACCACCTAGCTGACCATGTATGTGTTTACATACATGTATATACATACATATATATATATATATATATATAAAATTCAAAATATAATTCATTTCTGAATGTAGAAGCACAGTGTAGTTTATAGAGAGCCAACCTCAGAGATCCTACCTCTGTTATATTCTGGTTGTGTGACCTTGGGGAAATAATTTAACTTCTTAGAACTCTAAATCAGAGGTGTCAAACACGGTACTACACTGTAGCCAACAACATCCCTAAATACATCCCAGATTAAAATGTGATTGTTAAATATTTAAAAAATCAAATCAAAATACAGTAGAACGTGGATAATGTTAATATGTGGTTTTCTAAGTCAATATGCAGGTTCAGTGATCCTTAAGCATGGTTAGTGACCCCTGGTTCTGTTTCAGTTTGTTATCACTACTCTAGATAAATCTCTGAGAGTTGCAAACTCCTCTTCTCTGAAGAGAAGATTCCAACTTGCACTGGTAGAAGGGGTTGTCTCATCCAGGAAATCCCTATAGAGATAAAATCACAGGCCCAGTTCTTGTTCTATGCATGCATATAAGTATATGTGCATGTTTATATGTGTGTATATATAGATATGTATACACACACACACACACACACACACACACACACACACACATATATATATATATATATATATATATATACACACATATATATGTATAGACTTTCAAAAAATGATGAACTCTTTGAGGTCAGAGTTAGAATCTTACACATGTTCCATATTACCTACAGTGCTTCTATATATATAGAAGATGTCCCTCTATGGGGCATTCCCTATATGTAAACCAGCTCCTTTAGGGAGAACAAGAATTGGTCTTTAGTCCCTTTTATGCTCTAGTTTCAAAAAAAAGAAAAGAATTGGAGAAAAATATCCAATTTTAAATCTCACACATACCCAACTAGATCATGCCTGTTCTAGCTATAAATCTTTACACATGTAAATATGTAAAAATAAATTTATAATGGATATCATTGACAGAGTATCACACAAAGAAGAGGCATATAGTGTTTTTGAGTAAACTACAGCATATGTAAGGGGGAAGGGAAGGAGAAGAGAAAAAGCCTTTATTAAGGAACTACTTATATGCCAGGCACTGTACTCAGTGCTTTATCTCATTTGATCCTTTTAACAACCTTGTGAGGTAAGTTCTATTGTTACCCCCATTTTACATTTGAAGAAAATGAAGCAGACAAAGGTTAAATGACTTGCCTACCATCACATAAGTAATAAGTGTCTAAGGCTGAATCTTTTAGATTCAAAGTTTATCCACTGTGCCACTTGGCCATCTTGTAAAGATGAATAAGAAAAATGTTATGGAGTATTAACTGAAAAATGTATGATAGGAAAAAATGGGCTAATTGCTTGAAAAGAGCAAGGGATAGCCAGCTGATGGATGGCCCATGTGCTTCACACACATGGAGTGGACCTCTTGTAGATAACTTGTGGAAGTTCCTGAATAAGAGCCTTTCTAGCAAGATAGGCATGAATTACTTTGTACCATTAGAGGGAACATTCACACTGATGAAATGTCAAATACTTTTGAATAGCTGAGGATCATTTCCAAAATTTTGAAAAACACTATATAAAAATAGCCAAAACAACCTCTATCTTGCTAATACCACCTAAAACTTATACCTTTAAGGTTCAAAAGTTTGCCTGACCTTGAGTATGACTCAACTATGTCTAGTTAGAGTCTATAATTATAGTATATAATGCTTTTGATGATGTTTTTTATTCATGGATTAAGAAAATGTTTATAGCTGGATTGGAGTTTAGATATGATTTTATCCAACTTCATTATTTTATAAAGATGGAAATTGAAGTCTGGAAAAGTAAAGTGAGAATTGCCCATGGCGATGAAGCAAACAAGGGGTAGAGCTGAGATTAGAACTCAGGATTCTTTCAACTCTATCCTAGTGTTCTTTTCCATGTGCCCTGTACATTTGGATGGAAGGTTAAAGTTACTCACCAGTGAATTCAAGCTCACACTTAAGCTTATTTATAAGAATTTATAAAGAAGACTGGATTTACATATCTATCGAGTAGATATTTTTCTCTTACAATATGAGGGTGACTCAGGCAATATCCATACCTATGCTAATATCTTTTCTTCATGTAAATAGCTCAGCTAGGATAAATCACTGCATAACCCAAGAAATTTTTGATCAGATATGGTTTATGATAAGAACATGTTTAAGTTATAACAAAGGAATCTGCATTTTTACTTTACATTTTTTCACATCTGGATTATGCTTTGCAAGGATTTTTTTAGACTCATTGTAATTGAAAATGAATTTTAGTTCTCATAGAATGCACAACTAACAAGAGTCATGATTGAAAACACATGACAGGATGACATTTTGCTGAGAAAGTCAGTAGGTTGGGTTTTTTTTTTATAGTTTTTATAAGAAGCAAGCTTGTGGCATACAATTAAACTACTTTACTCTTAGACCTGTGTGTCATCCTTAATGATGTTCATGCCTGCAAGCTCTTTAGTTCTATCATTGTTATGCCAAAGTTCTTCATGATATAGATGTTTTGTCATATTACTGATACCTTCATAATCAAGCATAAAAATTTGTTTTTTTTAAATGACAAACGCACAAATTATTTTATATTAGCATAGCATAGTAGATAAAAGTACTAGACATGAAGTCAAGGAATGACTAGGTTTTAATCCTGCCTATAACACTTTCCATGAGTTTGACCCTAGGTAAATCCTTTAAATCTCTCCTAGTTCCATTTTCTTCAGTCAGTCAACTACAAAGTCAACTAGAATTTATTAAGTGTTTACTATGTGCAAAGCACTGGGAATACAAATGCAATTACAAATAAAAACAGTCCCGTCTATGGGTGTGGTGGAGCCAGCTCAAACTGGTTCATAAGAGCCTTTACATCTCAAAAATCATCAGAGTCTACAAATCAGGGCTTGGTATGTTGTGTTCATTGTCTAGAATTAATAAAACAATGGAGAAAAATGTCAATAATGAACACTAAAATTAAAAGTGCCATGGTTATATCCTTTTTTTCCGCGAACTCATTTTAAAAATACCAGCACAATCAATCAAAAAGCATTTACTAAGCACTGTTTCTGCCCTCAGTGGCATGCTTTAATGAGTGAAGATAATACATGAAAGAAAGCTCAGAAAGAAAAAGGGATGACAGACAAAGATATTGGCTAGGATCATGATTGAGGAAATCTAAGGTACATCCTGGAGAGGAAGCACCCTTCTTAAATGGAAGTTCTGAGAGGAGCCATTTAGACCAGAGGGGAGGAGGATACTTCCCGTATGTGTATTGTAGGACTGCAGTGCAGCCTCACATCAAGAGGAATGGTAGGGGCACGGTAAAGGAAGTCCAGAGTGCAGCCTATAGAGGAATCTATAAAATGAGAATAACTATGGCACTATCTCACAGGGGTGTTGTAAGGAACAAGTGAGATAATTTATATAAAACATTTTGCAAAGCATCATGAGCACTTAACAAATTTTTTGTTTATTAATTATGTCAGTGTAAGTGTGGTCTAAGAAATAGTTTGAGAATTCTGTGCACATCATGAAATCTCCACCTTTGGTTAAGTTTGAGAACTCTTCTTACTTCAGCTCATATCTTGTAACTGGTTTAAGATCAGAGGGATATATCATGAAATTAACTACTGCTTCTTATCTTCAAGACTTTCGTGGGTGTTTCATCCTTTAATTCTGTAAAGGATCTGGGAAGAAAAGCAAACAAGACATACATGGCTTTATCTTATTGTATATTGATGATATTTTCACATTTTTCTTTTTATTATGACCTTAACAGCCACAAACATAAATACAATATGAATCCACAGATATTTTAATGCACAAATAATAAAAAAAGAAATTATACAAGAAACTGTGAATTTCTAAGGTATAGCTTTTTTGAGAAAATTTTGCATTTGTATCGCTACCAGCTAGCTCAAATACTCACTCTCCAGATTCTTTATAATGTCTAAGTATGGTAAATAAAAACAAACTAACACATTGGCCTGTAAGGCAATTGCCAACCCCCAGCCTCTTGGATGGCATTCACTGGTCACAACTCAGATAAACTGAGGGGAGACTGGTAAGGCATGAACAAGATGGCGCTGGGAGGAAGGGTTCTGCCCCTTCCTATTTTCCCGGGCTTTTGGAGAACAAAGAAGACCCAAAATGTTTTTCTTTCTAGGGGCTACGTGTCCGCCCTTGGCATTCCTGGTCAGTGGTATATTACTTCCTTATAAGGGCAAACTAATTGCTGATAGGTTCACTTAGGCCCCAGTGTCAGAAAAGAGATAAAAGCACCATCACTGCTTCAATAAACGGAGTTCTTTACTATCTTGTCTCCTGCCTTGGTCATTGCTTACAACTCACTCCACCAAGGCCTGCAGGCCCCTGCTGGTCAGAAAGGCCTGTGGGCCTGAGAGATCAGGCCCAGACTCCCAGGTCACTAACATTGGCCTATTAGTGAAATTCTATATAAATGTACTTCAAAACCTCTAATACCTGGGGCATCTTGATTTCAAGTCTGCATGTGCTCCCTTCCTTGATACAGATCACAAACCCTCTATGCTTCTCCAGATGGTCTCTGTGTGTTTTTCTGACACAGAGATTCCATGCCCTAGTGGTCAGTCTTTTGCTGATAACTTTTCTGAGCTCAGTTTTACAAACTAGTACACAGACGAGAGCTGATACTGGTTCCATCTTGAAGCTTTTCAAGTTTGGTATAACTCTCCACTGGTATAATTTTTAAGAACTGGAGGTCATTTATACACTATGATGAAGTACTCAAATAAAACTTCCATGTAGCTTGTGTACTAAAGAAAAAGAGGAAAAATATAAACTTATGATTTTCTTATCAAAAGTTTCTTTGTGATTGTTAAGAATTCTTACCTATATTTTTCATATATTTCCATAACTTCTATACAGCATCTGCTATTTCCATTTATTGATAACATTATAATTTATTTGCTTATTTTTACAGGGAGAGTACACTTTTGATTTCATTGGTGTATGAAAAACCAGGGGAGGATGCTACTTCTACCAATGCATCTTGATATTTACTATATCATCTAGAGTGTGAGTTCATTTAGAAGTTTTAATGATTTACTCAGGCTTCCTAGACAGCATGTGTGTGTGTGTGTGTGTGTGTGTGTTCACACACAAGTACTTGTATGTATATGCTTGCTTATTGGGAGCGGGGTCGATAAGGAGACTTGCTCTTTTTTTCTAATTTTCCATGACTGTCTCTAAAATCACAAAGCTTTAAAAAGAAGTAAAAAGTTGAAAAAGTAACTTATTTAGTGTGCTATCTTCATGAAAATAACAGGAAATTGTTGATGATTTAACTTTGTTGACCTTATGCCTTCCAAAACACCAACAATAAGCAAATGCAAGAGCAACACAGGAGCATTTGTGGTGTTCTTGGTTAATTGATAATCATTTCCTCTTAAAGAAAGAACTTATTCATGCTGTCCATCAGACCACATCCAAATGCCTTTTGTTTCTCATACTGTGATCTTAGTTCATTCCTCTGTTACTTAAGCCCTTTGATTATTTTTTGTTTGTTTGGGTTTTTTTAAATGATCAAAAAAGAAAGAAAAAGATTTTGTATAACAAAAGATGAAACTAACAGCTGTTTAGCCTTTTAGAAACCTGTCCTTTACTAGAACTCAACTGTGTTTTTAAGGACTAAGAGAAATAACATGCACTTCTTTAATCTAGGATTAGAGGCTCCTGGAAGCTGGCCTGCTCCTTAAATTCCCTGTTAGAGTGTTATCACTGAGTGCATAATCTTTTTGATAGTTTCAATAATTGGAATGAAAAGCGTTTTATTTCTTTCTACAGAAATATATCTCAGTCTCGGCAATAATATGAAGCTAGGCTCAAAGAAACAAATCTATCTCATACTTCTATTGATTAGAGTCAAAATGTACAAATAAATCCAATTTAAAAAGAGGTTTGATAACTAGCAGAGAAGATACTTTATAAACTTCATGGCAGTGTTAGATTTCTTGTGCTAGATTAATTAAATTGATGCTAGATTGTATTAAATTCCTTGAGTGGTTGTATCTTATTATGACTGTTTCTACTCAGACAATATGATTTGAGTCTCATTTTTCTAATGAATTCAAAAACACACCTAATAGTGAAAAGAGAATTGGAACTATAATAAGAAGATCTGAGTTTGAATACTGATTTTGCAACTTACTACATGCATGAGCATGGCAAGTAACTTTCCTTGTCTGGGTCTTAATTTCCTCATTTCCAAAATAACAGACTTGGATTAGATGTTGTTGGTGTTCTTGGGTAATTTCAGTCATGTCTGATTCTCTGTGACCCTCTAGAGTTTTCTTGGCAGAGATATTGGAGTGATTTGCCATTTCCTTCTTCAGCTCATTTTACATGAGGAACGGAGGCCAACAGGGTTAAGTGACTTGCCCAGGGTCACATAGCTAGTAAGTTTTTGAAGACAGATTTAAACTCAGGTCCTCCTGACTCCAGGGTCAGAACTCTATCCATGGCTAGATTTGATGGACAAGATCTTTTCTACCCTCAATCTAATAATTGTAAGTAAACCTCCCTTAGACTCAATTTTGTTGGCAGGGATTTCCCCCTAAATCATCTACATATTTTTTCTACTTCTACTGGGTCTCTGAATGGCTTTTCCTCTACTCCCCTATCAACCACCAGTTTTTAATTTAAAGATTAATTAGAGTTTGCCTTCCTGCTTCCTTTACTTCCTGTGATTTAGGACCATAAATGACAGGTGTCATGTTTAGTATAGCTCATTTACCAGTTACCAAGCATGCAAAGGATAAGGATGAAAGCCCAGGCCAACAAGGCATTTCAATGTCTTGATTATCTGCCAATTAACCATTTAAACAGGAAACCTCTCATCCTTGGTACAGAACAGAGTATCTCAAACAAGAATATTATCATAGTGTATCGCTAGGCTTGTCTAGTTCCACTATTTTTTTAAAAAGTCAGTTCCCCATGACCAAATAAACTACTCTACTTTCCTAAACTGGATTCTTTTCCTTGAATAAATATGGGTAGATTTTTGTCCTATCTATACTAATTAAAGAAGTGTATCATTAGCATAAAAAGGAGAAAATTACATTTTGGAGAAATTCATTTAGCAATTTCATGGCATGTAATGATAAGTGACCTATATTACAACAATTTGAGCTTCCTTATACAAAATCGAATTCTAGCATGATGTGAATGTGACATTAAAACAACAACAAAACACTAAAAATTTAGCTAGGCTATTGATGAATTTTTCTATGAGTTACTTTTAAATATGTTTAAATTTTATTTAGCCTGGCACATCATTTTATAAGTTTAGCAAGATCTTTCACAGATCTAGATCTAAAGTAAGTACTATATAAAAGTTCTGTCTGGATTTGGGAGACAAAGGACAAGTGTTCAAATTTTTCTTCTATCTACTATTGACTACCTGACCATGGGAAAGTCACTTAATCTCCCCGTGATTCAGTTTCCTCATATGCAAAAGGAGGTGGTTGGACTCTATGGCTTCTAAGGTCTTTTCTGTCTAGGACTATAATACCAATAGGAAAATTGTAAGCTCAGTAGTTTCCAAAGTTATAGTTAAGAAAACTGTTATATGTAAAAATCTGTCACTTCTCTGACTCAGAGAAATTATAATTTTTTCAGTCCTCTTCTAAAAAAGTTATAGGGTAAAGTTGCCATCAAAATTCTCTGGCTTTCATTGCCCTTTATAATCTCTCCCTTTCCTCTTTCCAATCTTTTTATATCTTACACTGTCATTGGTTGTCTTTGAGAATGAAGAATGAGCAACACCAGTTTACACTACCCCATGTACTCTTTGATCCAGTGACACCGTCTGGCACATAATAAACATTTGGTTGGTTGTTTTCCTTCATTCTCAAAGAGGACCAAAATGACATCACTAGGCTAGAGTCAACAGTATGTTCGACTGTGGCTGATCAGAATAATATAAACTCACCATGTTCTATCACAGGCTGGATACAAATAGTCCATGTGAACATTGGGGTGGATTCTCTAAATCTATAGATCTTGCATCTTGCATTTCTTTTGAGTCATTTCAATTCTACTTTCATAAGAGTACAGTATTTTTTTTCTGATATGGGCACACCATGCTGAGCAGTTCTGTGCCAGTATCTTCCATGTCACACAATCAATTCCAAAGTTCTTAAAGAGACCTTGAGAGTGTCCTTGTATTACTTCTTCTAAACACCATGTGAATGCTTGTCCTGTGTGATTTCTCCATAAAACAGTCTTTTAGACAAGCGTACGTTTTGTATTCAAACAATGTGGCCAGGCCATCAGACTTGTGCTCTCTGAAGCAGACTTTGAATATTTGGCAATTTAGTTTGAGGAAGGACCTCAGTGTCTGGTACCTTATCCTGCCAGGCAATCTTCAGAATCTTCCTAAGACAATTCCAATGAAAGCTATTACTTTTCCTGGAATGGAGATATACATATATGTGTGTGTGTGTTTATACACACATATATGTATCTATACACATATATACACATGCACTAATATACACACATGTATATGCATATACATATATATGTATATATATATATATGTATATATATCCCAGGTATACAAAAATGAGGTCAGCATAATGGCTCTCAACAAATACTAGTTGACTGACTGACATCTGATTGGGATGGAGAGGGGAAGTTCCAGGAACGAGGGAATGCTCTACTCATGCAGAACAGGGAAACCCTAGGTTTTCTTCTCTCATCCTATAGGGAAAAAAAGAAAGAAGAGCTAGGAGATACGAACTGAAGAAATAATTCTTTCTTTTCCCCCTCTCCACTTAAAAATTTTAGTCATAGTCATTTCTGGATATTCTTCCCAAAGCATAAATAAAAGCAAAATCAGTTAATAGAAGGATCATGGCTGATAGGATACACAATAATCCATACCCATAGTCTTCTGCCTCTCAAACTATAAAAGGAAAGTAGAAGAGGAAATATTATTTTTTTTCATCTCTCTGGACAGTATTTTTGATACTTAAGAAAGGAAAAGACTGAGAACAAGGTTTTTGCACCTATAGCAATGAATGAAGTTATGGGAACTCTAGCTAAAACTACAGGACTCTGGAGGGATGTAAAAGGCAAACATTCTCTCAAGCCTTAAAGAAAAAGCTAATATATGGAAAACATTAGAAATGTTATTTAAATATAGCAAGAAAGGTAGCAAATTGTACCTTAGATATTTTTATTTTAAAAATTACTCGAAATACTATCATCATTAAAAGTCTTTGTGATATTTATGTTTAGCTGTACATAATAGTATTTAGTAAAGACACTTTTCAGTGGTAGGAAATTTATAATCAGGTATGAGTAAAAAGAATATATAATACATACTTAGTTCTTCCTTAAATGTTGTATGTTAAATGTAGAGATAGAGGGTACCTCAAAATTATTCTCTCTGGTAAGAGTCAACCAAAACTAGGTTTCACAGCAGTGGCTAGCCTAATCTTATTTACTTATCAAGTTACTGACCCTGCTGAGACCCTCATAATATTCATGGATAGACATCCAAGAGTCGCTTATTATTTCAAGAACACACCGATGGCACACAACTCCTAAATAGCAGGTTACAAAGGAAACCTACCAATTCACAAGGACAAAGGGGGTGGTATCTCAGCATGCTGAACAAATAGTTCCCTGATTCTCATGGTCTTGTTCCAACCATAGGCCATTAGGTTTCTATCCAATAATTATCTACCCTGTTGAATCAAGGACGAGAGATTAGACTAGGAACAGGACATGCTTGGGGCTTATCAGTAGACAAGGATGAGTCTATCTTTGATCATGATCATGTTACTACTGCTACTTCTCTTCCCTAGTCCTATACTTTCCTGTTTTATGTTCTCAAAAGCCCAGATGTCTGTGTCAGAGGGCAAATGAGTGACAGATCCTTGACAAACAGGCTTGCACAGAAACTTAGCAGGCAACGCACACACTTAGAGATTGACACCACACAATCAAGGTGCGTAATACTGCCAACAGATAGCATAGTCTAATCACAGGATAAGTATTGAAGGAAAAAGTGATAAAACTCCATCTTATTAGAAATTATAGAGTCATTTCTACCTATTCATCTGTTTATGCAGTATAGATAGTATTTTCCTTCACTTAGAAAAGAAGAAAGATAAACATTTTTCTTGGTCTAAGAAAGTACCTTCTAAGATGAAATAAAAATATATATTTTCCTTATTTACTCTTTGATCATGATGCATCAGCCTTGCAACTTAACATTAAAGCCTGTTTTATTCTTGTAAACATTGAAATGGCTCAGAAAAAGATATTATCTTTAGCATTTATATAGTTTGGAAAATCTTACCTTGACAACCATATTCAAGGCCACAAAGCCAATATTATTCTTTTCCCAGTGAGAATGCTGAGACAGTATTACCTGGGGACTAACTAAAAGATAATTCAGAAAACTAGTTGGGAGCTTAGATTAAATGGATATGATCCTAACTCAAACAGATCATTCTATTTTCCTTAATTAAATTAACATAAGGGGCTTTCTCCTCCCTGATATCTAAAGAGTTCTCTGGAGGGAAATTACAAGCTTCTAGATGACACAAGAAAAACATTTTGGATAGTGACAATTCCTTTTGGGAGTGTGTGTGTGCATGCGTGTATGTGTGTGTGTGTGTGTATGTAATGGCACTAAATGATCCCCTAATGGGTTGACTGGGATGATAGAGCTATACATACACACACACACACACATATATATATATATATATATATATATATATATATATATATATAAATATATATATATATATATACCCAAAGCCATTCTAATTCTTAACATTTAATTTTAGTTTTTTGCAATTTTCAAATATAACTGATAAACTTGAAGAGCATGACTTACAAAAATAATTTTAAAAGAGTCTAAAAGAAAATCAAGAAATCTAATCACTTCTTTGCTAGATAATTCCTTTTGGTCAGTAAGCTTTTGCTAGTAAGAGGCAATTTCAAAAGTATTAGTTGGTAATGCTTTATATAGAAAGTCAATACCTGAGGAATCACCAAATCTTTGCTAAAACACATAGTTGGAGAGGAGGACAAGAAAGTGGGGGAGGTGTGTTGGAAACTGAAATGTATCTTTCCTTAGGGGCTAAGGTTAGAAACCAGCTGGCTGACAGCAAATTACATAACAAAAGAAAGCAAAATTGCAGAAAAAAGGACAGTCAAAATGTTGGTAATGGAAAAGCAGTTTTGGTTTTGTCAACAATGTAGTCAGACTTCTTGCTAGATTTTATTTTATCTGTATGTTCTTCATATTATCCTCTGTTTTTTTTTGTCAGAAACATGGTATACTTTATTAAGTTCTCTAGCCAACTGGGTGGAGTCTTGAACTTGGTCGTTCTTAATGTCAACACTTCTCGTTCCGCTGACTACTATTTCTATTTCATTGTTCCATAGAATTCTATAGAAAAGCAATTGGTGAATGGACTTGTAAGGCCTGGTGAATGCCCTGATTTTGTACCCAAAAAGCAGAATTATTCTTTAATCAACCCTTTCTATTACAGTGACTTCAATACTTCTGTGACATCTTTAGGTTTCCTCCATAGTTACTCAGGTAAAAGCTAAGCAATAACCAGCAGTTTTTGTGCAACAGGAAAGTACTGAAAAGCACACCTGGGGACACTGATGAGAAATATGCCCTCAAACACTGATGTGGGACTGCCTGGTACAAGTTTGGGGAAGAAACCCTTCCCCACACATGGCCACTAGGTATATTCGTATTTTTAGTAGTTATTCTTGCTATCTATGTGTTAAGTTGAGTTTTTTCTATGAAGTGTTTTCAAAGCTTTCTGCATTTAATCACCCTCGGAATTAATAGTATCTGAAATGCTCTCCTAGTACTATTTCCAAATGGAGTCCATGTTTTAGTTGTAGCCAGCTCTTCATGAATCCCCATTTTGGGTTTTCTTGGCAAAGATACTAGAGTGGTTCACCATTTCCTTATCCAACTAATTTACAGATGAAGAAACTGAGGTAAACAGGATTAAGTTTAAAGTTAAGTTTTAAACAGGACTTGCTCAGGGTCACACAGTTAGTAAGTTTGAGGTCTGATTTGAACTCAGGTCTTCCTGATTCCAGGTAGTCACTCTATTCACTATGCCACCTAATTCCCAATTGGATCCCATAGGCACCTCTAACTTCACATGCCAATTTCCTTCCAAAAGTTATCTTCTTAATATCTTCATTTTAGTTTAAGATACCACCATCCTTTCAGTTATCCAGATTTGAAACTTGACAATCAACCTTGACTTGGCCCTCTCTTACTTCTCTTATCAATCAATCAATGATAATTATTTCCTACTCTATGCTAGGCATTGTGCTACCTGATATACATATATATATATAATTAAATTTCAAGTCATACATTCTTTTTTATTTTATTTTTTAATGTTTATTTTAGTTTTCAATATTCATTTCCACAAAATTTTGAGTTCCCTATTTTTTCCCCATCTCTCCCCTCTCCCCACCCCAAAAGGCCAAGCATTCTGATTACCCCTTCCACCAATTTGCTCTCCCTTCTAACCCCCCTCCCTTCCCTTATCCCTATCTTCTCTATTGTCTTGTAGGGCAAGATAAATTTCCGTACTTCATTACCTGTATTTCTTACTTCCCAGTTATATGCAAAAACAATTTTCAACATTTGTTTTTAAAACTTTGAGTTCCAACTTCTCTACCTTCCTCCCTCCCCACCCATTCCCACTGAGAAGGCAAGCAATTCAGTACAGGCGATATTATGTGTAATTTTGCAAATGCCTTCCATAATAGTCATGTTGTGTAAAACTAACTATATTTCCTTCCATCCTATCCTGCCTCCCCCATTTCTTCTATTCTCTCTTTTGACCTTGTCCCTCCCCAAGAGTGTTTATTTCTGATTGCTTCCTCCTCCCACTTGCCCTCCCTTCCATTATACCCCAACCCTGCTTATCCCCTTCTTCCCTACTTTCCTGTAGTGTAAGATAGGTTTTCATACCAAATTGAATGTTGATGTTATTCTTTCCTTGAGTCAAATGTGGTGAGAGTCACTTTTTCCCTCTCACTCCCCCCACTTTTCTGCTCCATTGGAAAAGCTTTTTCTTGCCTCTTTTATAAGAGATAATTTACCCCATTTCACTTTTCCCTTTCTCCTCTCAATATATTCCTCTCTCACCCTTTAATTTTACTTTTTTAGATATCATCCCTTCCTATTCAACTCACCCTGTGCTCTTTGTCTGTAGATATGTGTGTGTGTGTGTGTGTGTGTGTGTGTGTGTGTGTGTATGTGTGTATAATCCCTTCAACTACCCAAATATTGAGAAAAGTTTCAAGAATTACAAATATTATCTTTCCATGTAGGAATGCAAACAGTTCAACTTTAGTAAGTTCCTTGTGATTTCTCTTTCCTGTTTACATTTTCATGATTCTCTTGATTATTGTGTTTGAAAGTCAAATTTTCTTTTCAGCTCTGGTCTTTTCAACAGGAATGCTTGAAAGTCCTCTGTTTCATCAAATGACCATTTTTCCCCTTGAAGTATTATACTCAATTTTTCTGGGTAGGTGATTCTTGGTTTTAATCCTTGTTTCTTTGACTTCTGAAATATCATAATCCAAGCCTTTTAAACCCTTAATGTGGAAGCTGCTAGATCTTGTGTTATCCTGATTGTATTTCCACAGTACTCAAATTGTTTCTTTCTGACTACTTACAATATTTTCTCCTTGACCTGGGAACTCTGGAATTTGGCCACAATGTTCCTAGGAGTTTCTCTTTTTGGATCTCTTTCAGGAAGTGATTGGTGGATTCTTTCAATATTTATTTTGCCCTCTGGTTCTAGAATATCAGGGCAGTTTTCTTTGATAATTTTATGAAAGATGATGTCTAGGCTCTTCTTTTGATCATGGTTTTCAGGTAATCCCATACTTTTTAAATTGTCTCTTCTGGATCTATTTTCCAGGTCAGTTGTTTTTCCAGTGAGATATTTCACATTACGTTCCATTTTTTCATTCTTTTGGTTTTGTTTTGTAATTTCTTGGTTTCTCATAAAGTCATTAACTTCCATCTGTTCCATTCTAATTTTGAGAGAACTATTTTCTTCAGTGAGATTTAGAACCTCTTTTTCCATTTGGCTAATTCTGCTTTTTAAAGCATTCTTCTCTCATTGGCTTTTTGGACCTCTTTTGCCAATTGAATTAGTCTATTTTTAAAGGAGTCATTTTCTTTAGCATTTTTTGTGTCTCCTTTAGCAAGCTGTTGATTCACTTTTCATGATTTTCTTGCATCTCATTTCTCTTCCCAACTTTTCCTCCACCTCTCTTCCTTGATTTTCAAAATCCTTTTTGAACTCTTCCATGGCCTGAGACCATTGCATATTTACTTTGGAGGTTATGGAAGCCTTGGCTGAAGGTATGCATTTTTCTTCCTCATCTGAAAGGATGGAAGAAAATACCTGTTCACCAAGAAAGTAACCTTCTATAGTCTTATTTTTTTCTCCCTTTTTGGGCATTTTCCCAACCAGGTACTTGACTTTTGGGTCCTTTGTCAAGAGTAGAGTATACTTTGGGGACCTGTAAGTTCTCATTTCCTCCCAGGTGACACAGTCAAGGACCTGTGCACTGATCTGGGAGCAACCAAAGCTTTTCTGCCCAGAGTTTACTAGTAGAGGAATTCCCTCTCCACAACTGCCTCCAGCATGCCACACCCCAGGACTGTGGCCAGGGCTGAGGTTCAGATCTGCTGTTCAATTCCCTTAGGGGCTTTAGGCAGAAAGCTTTACAAATGGACACTGCTGCTGACCACCACTACTGCTGGTGCTGCTGCTGCCACCTGGGACCAGGACTGCTCCCTTTTCACTGAGGTAAAAAAGTGCTGACCTTTGAAGCTGCCTTTGGCATTTGTGGGTTGAGGCATCTGAGAATCTACTACTGCTGGTGATTCCACCTCTGAGGCCTGTTAAGGTCCTGTTTCTCCCAGTGCCCTGAGGTCAAGGTTGGGTTGGATTGTGCTCTGCTCCATGCCCATGTGATAGACCTTTCCTGTTGGCCTTCCAGACTACCTTGGGCTGGAAATCTCTTTCACTCTGTTGTTCTGTGGCTTCTGCTGTTCTAGAATTTTTTAACAGGTATTTTATAGGCTGTGGGGGAAGAGCTAGAGTATGTGCATCTTTGTACTCCACCATTTCAACTCTTATATATTCATATATGTAGCATATAAATATTAATGTTTAATATCAATATAATACATAATACATTATCTTAAATATGTCATAATTAAAAATTATTAGTAATACATTAATAATTAATATATTCATTCTACCCTCACAATATACCTCATATATATTTCTTTCTCTCCAATTATGCAATTACAACCCTAGTTGAAGGCCCCATTACTTCTCACCTAGACTATTATAATAACTTTCTAATTGGTATATGTGTATCCAGTTATTTACCTTAAGAATTCTGCTGCTGGATCTGTGGTTACC
>CM053771.1:322063724-322154324 GCA_028658325.1 Potorous gilbertii | reverse complement strand
ATACATATATTATATATGTGTGTATAAGTATATATATATATATTATATGTGTGTATAAGTATATATATATTATATGTGTGTGTATAAGTATATATATTTTATATGTGTGTATAAGTATATATATATATATATATTATATATGTGTGTATAAGTATATATATAAACACATATACACACCTATGTGTATGTTTACATATACACACAGGGCAGTTAGGTAATACAAAGGATAGAGCACAGGGCCTGTAGTCAGGAAGACTCATCTTTGTGAATTCAAATCCAGGTTCAGACATTTACTAGCTGTGTGACCCTGGGCAAGTTCCTTAACACTGTTCACCTCAGTTTCCTCATATGTAAAATGAGGTAGAGAAGGAAATGGCAAACCACTCCAGTATCTCTATCAAGAAAATTCCAAATAGAACCACAAAAAGTCAGACACAACAGAAAAACCACCGAACAAATACACATACACATACACACACACACACACACACACACACACACATACACAAATCTCATTTGATGCTCACTCTGGGAGGTAGGTGTTTTTATTATTTCCTTTTTACAGATGATGAAATAATGGTTAAGTGATTTGCCCAGGGTCACATAGCAAGTGTCTAAGGTTGGATTTGAACTTAAGTCTTTCTGACTCTAAGTGTAGTGCTAATAAGCTAATAAGACCTACAAGAGTTTGTACTGGAAAACCTCCATACAATTATGAAATAATCCCAGGAAAGAACATCAATATGACTTGGCATGAGTTCTTTGAATTTGTTGGATTTTTCTTAAAATTTAAAGAAGAATTTATCAAATTCTCCAACTCATTTTATTCTCTGAATTAATGAATTCCATCCAAAATTTGATTCAATGGTAAATCAAAGTATATATGCACATATATATGTACATATATTATGTATGTATATATACATATGTAATGTATGTACATATACATATAAATACACACATATGTACCTATGTGTGTGTACGCACACATATAAACACACACATACATAGGCACATATCTCCAACTCAGAGAACAAGTTTTGAAGTACAGAGCATGACTATAATTCCAGTGGAGATGTCAATGGAGCAATGACAAGGTTAACCTGGATCATAATCCTGGGTCAAGCTTATAAAAGCCAACTTTCTTGTGATGATAAGCAGGATCAAAGATTCTAATGCATTTCATGATAGTGGCATCATGATTAGGTGAACATTTTCCCCCTAATTTTAATAAACCTTTCATTTTCTCTGAATAATAGACTGTTCAGAAGTTCTTAACCTTTTGGTACAATGAACCCCTTTTCCTATCTGGTGAAACTTGTGGGCCCCTTCTCCAAAAAAAAAAGGTATCTAATTGCATAAACTAAAATACATAGGAAGACAAAGGAAACTAATTTTATAGAAATATAGGTAGAATTTATTTTAAAAGTTCATGGACCCTAGGGTAGAGTAAAGCTTAGTTTGTAGTAATAGACCTATCATACTCCATTGCTGAAGTATTAATGAACCTATCAACACATTTCCATAGCTGAAAAGGGATATAGATGAAGATAATCCCACTACTCAAAATATTTGGTACATTTATATCCTATTGGAGCATCTTGGTTTATCCAACAAGAATAAAATAGCTACTCACTGACCTGAAGAAGGTGACCCTTTTAGCACTTACACCATATATATTTTTCTCTTTAGCTTCTCTAAGCATAACATGGATTAAAATAGGAGCCAGACATTCTGTTCTGCAAAGAAGAATATGATAGATGAAAGAATTAAAAATTGACACCTTAATGGAAGGATAATACCAAAAGTTAAATCTATTTGGTTTATGAAGCTTTCCTGGCAGAAAACTTAACTTAAATACATTGGTTTTAAGTCCTGTAGATATAATTCCTAAAGATTTTCAGGTCTGATATAGAAGAAGAATGAGAGTGGGTGTATGGAGGGACAGAAATATCTGTCATTAAGTGACCATATCTCCTTTTTATTAAGAGCAGAGGTATAGAACTGTGTGACAAATTAGTGTAAGCTGTATAAGCAAAGGAAAGGGAATTGAGACATATTTTAGTACTTTCTGTAGCAGAGGTTCTTCTGGTAGCAGAGTTTATTATCAATCGTATAACTCCAGAGAAACTGTATCTCTCAGGTGTTAGTGTGTTGATAGTAGAAATACTCCCAAGACTATAATCAATTGACAGTGAAACTCTAATAAATCAAACACATCTATCACAGCATTGATGGGATTTCCCAGAGGAACTTTTCTCTTAACTTTAAAAAAAGTCTCCAATTTCACTAAATAATGATATCAATACTATCTAGGCCCTGGCTTGCAATAAGGCTTGTGAATAATATTATCTGAATACTTCTATATTAATAAGCAAAGAAATGCATGCATATATTCCAAAAGAAAGTTCAGTTTGTGTATGCATATGCATATGTATATATATACATATATACATGTATATAAGCAATTTGCATGTATGCATGTATATATTATATATATGTGTACATATATACATTTGTACGGAATGAAGGGGGTAGATGGAGAAAGTTCTTACACTAACAGAAAGAATTACAGATGTTTGATGTAGGCACACATGTATATATTTATGTGTATATGTATAAGGTTACTCAGCAAATCATTCTCCTTTTAAGTTCACATTCTCTGATTTATAGAAGTTTAGGTAGACTCTCTGATTCCTCAAAGTCTTCAAGTCCTGTCTCAATCGTCATTTTCTCTCTAACCCTGACATCATAATCTGGTTACTTCATTCATCACAATGATGACCCTTTCTTACACTCTGGCCCCTTGATTAAGTAATCTCAGTTTCCATAGCTTCCACTCTTAATGTCATCTCAGCTACTCGCAAAGATGACCATGTCTTAGACTTCACCATCAACTGAAATAATTTCCTCTAAGATTTTTCTCCATAAAATTCTTTCTTCTGATTACAATCTCCTGTCTTTTTTTGCACTTCTACTTTAACATTTCTCCTGACCAGTTATTCCCTTCACATTATATCCACCAGTCCTTTGAGCCTTCTCTGTTTTCCCAGGAAATGTAAATAGAAATTGTTTCTATTCTGTCCAGAAACCCTGAGAGTCTTCCCCTCCCAGATTGATTTTTTTTTTTTGCATAGGTAAAAGAGGCCATTTTTTGCCTCATTTCTTACCTAGACTTAATCACTCAATGGATGTTACCTCAGACAAACTGAGATCTGGGAAAGAACTTGACTTCAAAAGACCAAGGTCTCTTACTGTATCCAGGGTCATTTCTACTCATCCTGATCTTTATCTTGCTACTGGGTCCAGATGACTCTGAAGGAGAAAATGAGGCTGGTGACTTTGCACAGCTATGCCTCACTTAAATCCAATTCACATGCAAGCCAAGATATCAATGACATCTCTGATGTCATTGGTCTTCTTTGAGAACAAAGGGCAAGCAACAACTAAGTTTTCCAGAACCATTATCCCTAGTCTAGTCCACAGTAAAATTACTCCATTCACAGGCATGACCTTCCATTCACTAGTTCAGCAAGATGCTATTGTCTACTTTTGGCTTTCTTTCCCCCTTGTCCTTCTAGTCTGCCTGTATGAAATGACCACTACCTTTTACCTTCTCTGCTCCTAATTCTAAGCTTCCATAAATGCTAAATGAAGTCACAAAATCATTTGAAAAGAGTTCACTGAAAATTATTTCTATCTACCTTTAACTGGACTTGCCCTCAGTTATTCTTTTATTTATCTCTAATTGACTCCTTATCACTTCCCTCACAATGGATATTTCAGACTTCCCTCTCCACAAAGTCAAATTCCATTTCATTCCCACTCCAGTCTGTCTGCATATGACCTTGCCCTCTACTTTCCTAATATAGAAGCCCTCACTACTGAGATCCTTCATCTCCTATTATCCATGCCTCAAATCCTATTTATTTCTTATCTGCTTTTCTGATTCAGTCTTGAAAGATAAGATGGTTCTTCTGCCAAGACTAACCCCTGCACTTTTGTTTTTGATTCTCTCGCCTGCCATATGCCCCAGGAGCTTAGCCCATGGATCACTCCTACACAAACACCTCTTCTCTTATTCTTACCCTCCTTCTGGGTCCTCCCCCATCCCTACAAACCTACTCAGATCTCCCCTCTCATAAAATAAACTTTACTTTGATTTTGCTATCCATTCAAGCTATTAGCTTATGTCTCTCCTATGTCATTGGCAAGCTTCATTTTTGAAAAAGCAGTTGATGTTTTCTATCTCCACTTGTTCCCCATTTATTTAAATTCTTGAAATCTGAACAATAACCAAGTCATTCTATTAAGTTGCTCACTTAATATCATCATGGAGATTTTCATTGCTAAATCTAATGGCCTTTTCTAAGTATTCATTCACTTTGATCTTTATAGAGCATTTAATTCTCCTGTCCATTGTTCCTTATGAAATAGTCTAGAATACTTCCCTGATAGTATTTTCTCCCAATTATCCTACTACCAGTCTGATTGATCTTTCTTAGTCTCCTTCATGGTGTTACTATCTTTTGTCTATTGAACTCTTCAAGTCTGAATGTCCCCCAAAGCTGTGTCCTCAGTCCTTTCTCTCTCTCTCTCTTCTTTCTCTCTCTCTCTCTCTCTCTCTCTCTCTCTCTCTCTCTCTCCATATATAAATATATATATATATATTTTTTTCCATTGATGACCAGATATGATTCCCAAGGGCTCTATTATCACCTCTATGCAAATGACTCAAAAATCTACATGTCTAACCCAAATTACTCCCCTGAGTTCCAGAAGTACTACATCTCCAGTTGCCCATTGGACATTTCCACTGGGATTTCCTGCCATCAAATCAAACTCAATGCATCCAGAACAGAATTTATCATCTTTACCCCTAAATTTGCCCCTTCTCTAAAACTGCCTATTTCTGTTGGTGGCAAAATAATAATTCTGAGTACTTCGACTCAGAATCTTGAAGTCATCTTTACCTCTTCTCTCAACCCTCACATTCAATAATCTGCCATGTTCTGTCTGTCTTTCTTTGACAAATCATCTCTTTTTTATTAATGATTGCCCTAGTTCAGGCTCTCATCATCTCTAGCCATGGTCTACTAAAATTCCCTTTGAATAGGACTCTCTGCCTTTCCCAACACATCCATGAAACAAATGTCCAAATAATCTCCTTGATGTGTAAATCTGATTGTGTCATTCTCTTGCCCCAAAACCTGCAGTAAGTCCCAATTGTTTATAGGACAATTTGTCTATACAAACCCTTCAGTATGATATTTAAGGACCTCTATAAACTAATTCCAAGCTTTCTCTCCACCTTTATTTCACTGTGCTCCCCTTCATGAACTCTATATGCTAGTCAAATTGTCCTTTTCACCTAATGTCCATCTTTATATCCTCTGTCTTTCTGCACAGGGTGTTCCAAGATGAACTGGTCAGCCAGAGAGTTTAGACTGTGAAGAGAAATAGAACAAATAATGGGTTTAGAAGAATTCAGGCAGAGAGAGAGATGGAAAAGCAGGAGATTATGACTAATTTTTGAATTTAAATGAAGATGGCAGGGTTATGGTGAAATCCACATGTATGTTGGGTAGAAGTCAAGTGAAATGGTCAATTATGGGAGCTGAGTGGTTCAACATAAATTTGCATATAGAAATCCTCCAGTGAGTGAGCAAAGATTGAGTTAGAGTGAATGGTTCCATTCCATTCTTCCTAAGAAAAGAGGGTAAGTGACCCAGAGGTCAATAGGTCACAGAAGAAGGATCTGGACTGGATAATATACATTCAATTTCGTAAACCTACATCTTCTGATTTAAAACGCAAGGCTCTTTCCATTATACTACGCTAGGTTTTTGTTCATTGGAATGCAATTACAAATTGTATTGGCATTTGACCTATTAAATATCTCTTGGGTGAAATTTCAACTGTGAACCCAGTTTGTCAAGCCCTCATTGACACGCTGCTTTTTCTCAGTCTCACTTGCCTCCAGCCTTTTTCAGAAACATCGAATGGTGATCAAGAGTATATCTTAAATTGGTAACATTTTGGAATATGTCCCTGTTTATAAAAGGTGAAGGAGTGAAGGATCAAATTGAATGCTTCACTTTCTGACAAGAAAGGTGAATTTGAGCTTGACATAAAAATGAAAATAAGGTCTTTCCAATTTTGTAGTACAGTTATATCTCTTAAGAATTCATAAACTCCATTTTACAATATACCCTAAAGAAAAATTTGGAACAAATAATAAAAGGAAATATGTCAAAGATTAAAAATAATCTTCAAATATAATCTAAAAGAACTGGTTTAAATTAAAATCTTTTAAAAGTGATAGGAGCTAAGTAATTTGAAATAAAAGAAAAATAGACCAGGAATGCACAATCTCTTTAGAGATGTTCATTGTAAAGAACACACTTTGTTATTCAATTGACTCCATGATAGATATGTGCCACCAGATGCTTCTTGAATGAAAGTGGAAAACCTAGTGGGCCACAGAGCAGATCAGAACACTGAAGCTATTAGGTATAGCCCTAGAAATTGATGATATGCTTATAGCACATGATACTGAAACTTTTACCTAAATTCTATGTCACATGATAAAAACCTTTAAATAAGGGCAAGAAAAGTACATTTTATAAGTAAATCTACTTACAACCAACATTATTTTTCTCACTTCTGTCCAGATTTTTTACCTGATTCATAATAGCACTTCTTTGTAGTAGCAATGAACTGGAGATGGCAATTGATTTGGAAAATGGATAAATAAATTATCTAACATGAATGCAATAGGATATTATTGCAACAAAAGAAACAATGAACATGATGAATTTTGAGAAGCATGGGAAGATATTTATGAATTGGTGCAGAGTAAAGTAAACAGGACCAGGAAATAACATATACAATGACTGTAATGTTTTCCTGGTTCTGCTTACTTCAATATACTCATCCCATGCTTCTATGAATTCCACTGTTTAGTTGGTAAAAGCACTCATGTTGCAAACAGGAGACCCAGGAGTCAAGGAGGGAAACCAACTAGCCTCTCCTAAGCAAGAACCTACCTAATTCCCATAAAAACCCATGAAGTTTTGTAGTGTGAAGGTGTAGTCTAGGTGGAATCTGGGCAATCTCTAAGAAAAGGGCATGCTGAATCCCATGATGACCCTGCTTGAACGTTACCCCTTTCTACTTTTTCTTGCTTTGGCATGCATTCAAGACCAGGACCCCCATTATCCCACCAATTGATCTTGTATCTTTCATTTCATCTCATTTTTCCTCATTCCTGTTCCATATATTTCATTTTTAGGTCTCAAACCCTGTGTAATTTAAAATATACTGTAATAAAGGCCTATTCCTTTACATAAGTAAGACCTGAAGGTACCGCTCAATTTACCAGATAGATATGCCAGAACAAGATATTCTGTTGGTCTATATCCACTCACAGCATAGCCCATGTTTCCTTCGCTTGTATTCATCTTCAATAGTCAGAGACATAATTAGTTCAAAGTAAAGGCCTTTAATGACATGATATAAGAAAAAGTATCAGTAAAACCCTTCTCCCATGAACCTCAGACACACGTTTCCACAAATACCTTCATCATCTGTGAAAATAGTGTATTCATCTAGAAAACAGATATGGAGAGATACACACATGGAACACGTGGTTTATGATTCAAGGCACCCATGTGAGGAGTGTGTTTGGTCAGGACATGATACATGGAGGGCCAATTCATATCCATGATGATGCAGGACTGCTGATAGCTTGTGGTGACATTCTTGGACTCTATTCCACTGGTATCTATGCTGGGTACATTGTCTCTACTAGACTCTGATCCCATAGATGTACGTAGTCTCCTCCAGATTCTACCAAGCATGGTCCCATGAACTGTGTCTGAGCAGAGTTTCTTTTCTTCCAAATTCTGGCTTCAGCTAAAGTCCTTGGCTATACAGTACTATCCCTTCTTCAGGAGAAGGGAGTTTGCCATGATCCTTTAATCTGAAGCCCTTTGTCTTTTTTTTCTTTTTTACTTGTCCCTTAGTAAAGCAAAAACCTTTGCTTTAGCTACAAGATTAACAATAGTGCTCTCTAGGAAAAGAAAACAAACCCAAACAAAACTTCTGCTCTTTTTTTCTTTTAAGAAATAACCTATCCTGCTCCTTTCACTGTCTCAGACACAGGGCCCTTAATACCTTATAGAAAAAAATCTGCTCCGAGATCTTTAGATCAAAGGGCAAAGGTGTTCTTGATAGTCTACATAGCTAGTTACCTCAGGCCTCCTTCTGTCTTTCGAACTTAACTTGTCAATTCAATGGGTTCCTTCTCCTTTCCCTAAACCTCTCTTTAGTTTATGGTAGGCATTAGCTTCCTAATTTTCATCTCCAATGGTTTATAGGATACCTACTCATCAGCTAATAACTGCCAAGGCTCTGAGGTTCTGGAGTCTTTGGATGTACACACCTTATGTTTTCTAGAGTGGATAAGTTGGTAGGAAAAAAGCTCAGAGACAAATGCTAAATTCCCTGGTCAAGGTCATTACTGTTTCTCCTTGCTAGCCCTGTAAGGCTTACATGCATAAGTGGTCAGTTTCATCCTTTATGATGCCCCCACCAAGTCCCAAAACTTCTTTTAAGACCTGGAAAAAGATCATTCAACTTTAATTTTTTTTTCTTTTTTTAGCTGCCACTATAAATTCTCTCTGTTCTGCTTCCTTGTGAAGTGGAAAGCAATTTATAGGCAATAGAAAAATTATACTAGGTCACACATTCTTTGGGGGATTGATTTTGTTTAATAGGAAAAGCAATGTGATAGTTACTTCTGGCTAGAGGGATAATATGACCTTATACAAATCTATAAATGTCAAAATCTGGTAAGAATGAAGTCCCTTCGGATGGATCTGAATCATAGCTTGTATTAGTCATAGGACTGGCTCTGACAGTCTGTCAGCCCTAAAGAAGGACAAAAGGAATGTAATATAAAATGCAACCCTGACCAATACTGATGTTAATGTCAAGATCACCTTTTAAAAGGTACCAGTTTCTTAAAAACACCACTAAAGAGAACAAAAGAATTTCTTATTTAATGAAAAATTAGCATGAGATTTGAAGAGAGACTAAGAAATCTATATAAACATGTTGAAAGCCTACTCCTTTGCTTCTAGGCAGTATTTGATTTTTTTGTAGGACTTGAGAAAATGGAAATCTGGACTTGCTCAAAACGTACTTATGGACCACATCTCTTAAAAAGTCGTCTAAATTCCTGGGAAACTTAAATTTAGGAGACAAAATAAAAAACTGACAAGGTCATTCCTAGCTCATAAAAATGAGGGGTATCATATGGTCCCCAAGATCAAAATTAATGATAGAAGCAAATAATGAATATAAATCTAGACAATGTGTTCCACATTCCAATGAAATTATCTTCTGAGTAAGAAATCAAGAAAGAAACTGCCACAAGGTCCATAGTATTTACCAATCCCTAGATGCCATATTCTGATTTTGGTAGGGACATTAGTTGAAGTGGAGAGTTTTTAGTCATGAGATCTTCAATGAACTAACTTGACAGTTACAGCCCCAACATGTGACTCAGATAGACTGGAACAATTAAAAGAAGCAATATTATTGCAAAGGGCTAAAAAAAGCACTATAATTCTTCATTTCACAGTTACATATGCCAACTGACACAAGGAATGTATCCCATAAAATGATCAGTCTATTTGGAATTTTCATTGCATATTTCCATTGGGCTGGAACAAATTATTTTATTTTACATCTAATTATAACTTAAAATTGCAATTTCAAATAATGCAGTTACTTCAGAGAGTTTACTATGCTTCCTAATTAGAACCTAGTTGTAGAATATAATGTATGAAATAGGCTGGGCATATATTTAAAAACTAAATGCAAGCAGCCTAAAATCAGTTAATATTTTCTAATATATTTTCCTTGTAATACATTATTCTTTAAAGGATACATTCTTTTCATCTCAATTATAGTCTGTTGATTTTTTCTTTTTTTTTTTGGAGGCTATTGGGGTTAAGTGACTTGCCCAGGGTCAGAGCTTGTTGAACTCAGGTCCTCCTAACTCCAGGGGCAGTGCCGCCACCTAGCTGCCTCTAGCATATTTGGAAGTTTAATCTGCATTATTAATATTTTCTTCATTACTTTAAGTTTAGATGATTAACAAAATAATAAACAATGCCCTAATTTCTTGCATTTATTGATTTCTGGGGTATGAATGCTCCAAATCAAAATTTGACTATAGGACAGCTTGAACTGGGTCCAGCAAATTACTTCTAGCACCACATCTACTATCTTGGCTCTTGGCACATAGTAAACACTTAATAAGTGTTTATTGATTGAGTCATTGATTGATTGGTTGATTAAGTAATCCTAAGAACCTTAAATGCAAACAAAATCTGTTTCTTTGCCTCCCCACCTATTATTTCTGGTTCTGCTTTCCAGGGCTAAGGAAAACAAGATGAATCTCTACATGACAAACTTTCAAATGCAAAAAGACAAACATTGTGTCTATCATCCACAAATTTTCTATTTTTCAGTCAGGCTAACCTTTTCCAGTTCTTTCTTCAATCCTCCTGTCCCATGGTTTCCAATCTTTTTTTTATTATTATTCAGCTTACCCTCCTTTTGACATGGTCCATTTTTTAAAAAATATCTTCCCTAAAATGTGATGCTCAGGCTTGAAGTTAGTATTTTCAATGTAGTCTGACCAGGGCAGGTTATACAATGAGTCTGACATGCTTTATTGATTTTAAATAATAAAATTCTGATCCAATTATTTCAATAATTTACTAGTTACTCCATGGTAAACAGAGAACTCCAGGAGATATCCATAACCAGGTTTGTGATTTATTTTTGGAAACCATATGTTTCTTTTGTGAAAATATAACTGCCATTTTTCCTTCCATTGATCCTCAACCAAATGCTAATCTTTTGTCCTGTTGTTCAAAGGTTTCCTCATATGAATCTCTCTTTTTATTAGTCAATGTTACTCCACCACTCCTCTTCTCTAATCTCATCCTTTCAAATAAAGTCTGCCCTTCTACTGCTCAATTCAATTCTGAGTCCTGTACCATCAAGCCTCAAAGGAAACCTATGATGTTAAATTTATCTGCTACCATTATTTCTAGAGAATTTCAATTATGACTCATATTCTGTGCATTTGTTAATAGGTATCTGATGAAGCAGATTTTATTCAAGTCCTTTTTCTTCTGTAAATGAATTATTGGTCATTTGATTTTATCATTTTGTAGTTGTTTCTCTCTATAATATCTAGGCAATCATTTTCTCTCCTTCCATTTTCAGTTTACAACCTTCTTGATTAGACCCACTGAACTTCAAGCAAAAGTATTTTGTAATGAGCTCTCATTAGGTATACTCCATCCCTGGTCAATAATTCTTAAAACTTTGACTGTGGTCCAAAAATCCAAGTTCCATTTTTAAAAACCATTATTTAAGCTTCTCGTAAGTCCTTGAACTTGATTTTTTTCTGAAACTTTCATTTTATAGAATTGACAAAAATACCACCTATATATATCTAAGGTATTTAGTTTCTTACCTAATACCTTAAAAGCCCTCACAATATTTTCTAGATTACTTCTGGTGGTATCATTTGTCCCTACACCAATATTGTAAAGAGAAATAGATTTTACAAGTTTCAGGAGGCATTTCATTACTTCATGAATACATAACAAGGGGAAATTATCATACCTCTCCATTTGTGTTGTCAGGACAACACATAGTCAATAGTTTACTGTTATTTTTGCTGTTGTTATTGTTTTTGGCTTTTATGTTTTTGCCTTGTTTTTTAACTTGGAAGGGAAGTATGCTTTAGTCATCATGGCTACTTCAGATATATCCATATATATGAAATATTATATATAATATATGTTAAATTTATAAAATTTAGATTTACTATTTTATGTATATATATAAAATTAAAACCAGATACATATTTAACTTGATACCAGACTTAGACAAACTACATTCTAGAGTAACAAAAGAACCGGAGGATATGATTGATAAGTTGTGTCTGTGATTTTCCAAAAACTGTGCTGAGGAGAAAAGGTGTAGTAAGTATGAAGTTTGCTAGATTTGATGGGGAGGGGATAGAGTACTGGGTCAAGAGTCAGGAAGGAGATGAGTTCACTGTCTGATACTTGCTAGCTCTGTGATCTTGAGCAAGTCATTAAACCTCTGTTTGTCTTCATTTCTGCAACTGCAAAGTGGGTTCATAATAACCTGAGCTACACAGGTTTGTTATGCGGATCAAATAAGATAAACTTTTTAAAGTTCTTAGCACTAAGTGCTAAGTTAACTGCTATTTCCTTTCTACATATATGGAGGTGGAACATTTCATTTATTATTATGTGTGGTCACTGTATCAATAGCATTTTGCCAGATTCCATCATGCCCCTGGGAATCTCATCACCTTAAAAGACCATATAAAACCTGGTACTAGCACCCAATGACCCTGGGCATCTCTGATTAGAACACATAGCAAAGAGCTTCTCCAACATGCCTCCATTTAAGTTGGGAACCTAGGCCAACTACCTTTTCATTTTACTGCTGACTGCATTCCTTTGAACTTCTCTATCATATCCATGCTGGGGACCTTCCCTTTCCCCCTCCTTTTTCAGGTTCCTTTTGTGTAATGTATTCCTTTGCTATTAGCTTTTATAAATTAATTAATTTGTTTTTGTCTTCAACAGTCTTTTCCACAAAATTTTGAGTTCCCAAATTTTCTCCTTATCTCTCCCCTCCCCTGCACCATCACTTGGCATGTTACCTCTTCCCCCAGTCTGCATTCCCTTCTATCATCTGCCCCCCTCATCCTATCCTCCTCCCCTTCACTTTTTTGTGTGGCAAGATAAATTTCTATACTCCATTGGTTGAACATCTTACTTCCCAATTGCATGTAAAAACAATTTTTAACATTTGTTTTTAAAATTTTGAGTTCCAAATTCTCTCCCTTCTTCACTCCCCACCCACCTTCATTGAGAAGGCCAGTATATAAGTTATGCCTGTGCAATTATGCAAAACATTTCCATAATAGTCATACTGTGAAAGACTGACTATATTTCCCTCCATCCTATCCCACCCCCATTTATTCTATTCTCTCCTTTGACCCTGCCCCTTTTCAAAAGTGATTGCTTTCAACTACCCCTTTCCCCAATCTGCCTTCCCTTCTATCATCTCCCCTCTTATCTACTTCTCCCTATTTTCCTGTAGGATAAGATACCCAACTGAGGGTGCATGCTATTCCCTCCTTGAGCCAAATCCAATGAGAGTAAGGTCCACTCATTCCTCTTATCTCTCCCCTTTTCCCCTACATTGTAAAAGCTTTTTCTTGCTGCTTTTGTGGGAAGTAATTTATCCCATTTTATCTCTCCCTTTTTCCTTCTCCTAATTTATTCCTCTCTCACCACTTAATTATATTTTTAGATATCATCCCTTCATAGTCAACTCAACTTGTGTCCACCTCTCTTTCCATACACACACACACACACACACACACACACACACACACACACATGTATTCCCTCCAAATACCCTAATACTGAGAAATGTCTCATGAGTTACAAATATCCTCTTTCCATATAGGCATGTAAACTGTTCAACTTTAATCAGTTCTTTATGATTTTCTTTTCCTGTTAATCTGTTCATGCTTCTCTTGATTCTTATATTGTGTTATCCTGACTGTGTTTCTACTCAGTCTACTCAATTCTACTTGAATTGTTTCTTTCTGGCTGCTTGCAATATTTTCTCCTTGACCTTGGAACTCTGGAATTTAGCTACAAGGAGTTTTCCTTGTGGGATCTCTTTCAAGAGGAGATCAGTGGATTCTTTCAATTTCCATTTTTGCCTCTGGTTTTTGAATATTAGGGAAGTTTTCCTTGATATTTTTTTGAAAGATTGTTTCTAGGCTCTTTTTTGATCATATCTTTCAGGTAGTTCAATAACTTTTAAATTCTGTTTCATGGATCTATTTTCCAGGTCAATGGTTTTCCAGTGAGATATTTCATGCCAGCTTCTATTTTTCCATTCTTTTGACTTTCTTTTATATTTTCTTGACTTTTATTCATTTCCAAAATCTTTTTTGAGCTTTTCTATGGCCTGAGACCAATTCATATTTTTCTTGGAGGCTTTGGATGTAGGAGTTTTGACTTTGTTGTCTTCTTCTGATCGTATGTTTTGATCTTCCTTGTCACCAAAGTAACATTCTACAGTCTGACTTTCCCCCATTGTTTGCTCATTTTCCCAGCCATTTACTTGACTTTCTAACTCTTTGTTAGGATAGTACCTTGCTTCCAGTGTATAGGGTGCCCTGTTTCAAAGTTCATGGGTTTTGTGCTGTTGTTTTCAGAGATGCCTCCAGGGACCTGTAAATTTTCAGTTCCTCAGGAGTGGTATGATCAAAGGAGAAGTATTTACTCCTTTCCTGGACTGAACTTTGGTCTATAAGTGACCACAAGCATTCTTTTCTGCCTTGGAACTGTGAGGAGGGTTCCCTCTCCACTTCAGTCACAAGCTCCGTCATACAAGTGCTCCTTCTCACCACAGCACCACTACCCAGGACTGCAACCCAGATCCAAGCAGGGCAAAAGAGAATCTTGCCTTAGCACTGGCAAAGACATCTCTGCTATTCCCATCTGGTCAGCCACTTGACCTCCACAGTGTCTGTCAGCCAGGAGCTCCAGAACCAGGCACTGTTGCTACTGCTGCTGTTGCTACTGCCACTATTACCACTGCTGTCACCTCCATGGTCCTGGGGCTTAGGCTGAACCATGCGCCTCTTTCATTCAAGTCTGACAGAGTTTTCCCACTGACCTTTTATGCTGTTTTTGGCATTTGTGGGCTGAAAAGTCTGGAAACCACCACAGCTGTCAGTGATTCCATCCCCTGAGGCCTGCTCTGGTCCCATTTATGCTGGCATGGCCCACATTGGACTACTCCCAACCCAGTGCTCTGAACCTTCCTATCAACCTTCCAGACTGTCTTGGGCTAGAGATTTCTTTCGCTCTGTCATTTTAGAATTTGTTTAGAGTAATTTTTTACAAGTATTTGGATGGACTTGGGGGAGAGCTCACATATGTCCCAGCTTTTCCTTTGCCATTGGATCCCCTCATCTTTCTATTAGATTTTAAGCTACATGAAGATAGGGACTCTTTTTCTTTTTCAATGATATCCCCAGGACTTAACATGGTGCCTGGAATCTGGAAGGCATGTAATAAATGTTTATTTCTCAACCGACTTTAACAATTTTCCTTTTCTAAGTAGGGTGAAGATGATGATTGATAAATGAATTGGAGGGTTACAAACAACTTTGAGACAAGACCAAATGTCATCAGTAAGAGGTATTTTGTTTGTTTTTTCAAGAAGCAAGCTGAGACAATATATCTATATTTTAGTAAGGCATTCGGCAGTCAGGGTAGATGACTAATTAAGTAACTCCACACATCTTTTAATACCCCCAAAGTAGTAATTAATAAATTTATGTCAACTTAGAAGAGGCAACATTGAATTTTATACACTGCTGGACTTAAAAGTTAGGGAGACCAAGATTCAAATCTTGCCTCTGACTCTCATCTATGTGATCATAGTAAAAATCAATTAACCTTCCTGAGCTTCAAATGATGCTCTCACACTACAGATTATGAAAGGGTTAGTAGTCCTCAGTGATAGGAATTTTTACACCATTGCCAAGTTTCTTAACATAATGATGTATGGACTCATTTATGAGGCCAGCCATCTTTAATATCCCACACTCTGACTTGTTCATTTTTTTTTTTTTATCAATGACTTAGGTAACCATTTAGGTGGCAAATTTATCCAATTATTTCTCGATAATCTTTTCACCAAGGAAGATCACTCTTCCCCTGTAACAACTTTCTCTGATTGGTCAGTTCCTCCTGGAACTTTCATTCTACGGAAAATACCCAGGTCAGCCTGGTTTATTCTTTCATTCCTCTCTGAGTTCTGCTCCAGTCGTTAGACTTCTTTCTCCAAAATGTTCTCCTACATTTGTGCTTGAGAAATGCTTGTCAATATAATAACTGATAGAGGACACATAATCAGTACAGATGGCTAATGTACTGGATAGCAATTAAAATCCAAAATTATCTCAACAGACTACAATGAAGACTGGATCTAATAACATCAGATTTTCTAGGAATGAATTTAAAGGATTATACTTGTTATTAAAAAATAAACTTCACATGTGTAAGTTGGGGGAGGCATTGCTATATCGCAGTGCATCTGAGAAAGGTTTATGAAAGGTAACTTCAATTTCAAAAGTGGAATATGTAAGTCAGAAAATCTAATGAGATCTTAGACTGCATTGAATGATAATCTTCATTATACTCTGCTTTATCAGCCTCCCTCTGGAGTACTGGGCTCAGTTCTGAGCTCCACATTTTAGTAAAGATGTTGATAAGAAAGAAAGAATGAAGAGCAATGGGTCCTAATACACTGTGTGAACTGGTCCAACTACTTTAAAGAAAAATCTGGAATGATACCCAAAGAGTTATAAAACGGTGTATACCTTGTAAACCGGCAATAACACTATTAGCTCTATTTCCAAAGGTAATCTGGGAAAAAGGAAAAGAACTATATGTTCTAAAATATTTATAGCAGCTCTCTTTGTGGCAACAAAGTACTGAAATTGAGGAATTTGAGGAATAGTTGAACAAGTTGTGGTATTTGTAATGGAGTACTATTGTGCTATAGGAAATAATAGGTAAATTAGTTTAAAAAAACATAGAAATAATGAACTGCATGAAATAACAAAGAGTGAAATGAACAAAACCAAGAGAATGTTGAATACCATAACAGCAATGTTGTTTGAAAGAGTAACTGTGAATGACTAAGTTATGCTGAGTATGATAAATACTCAAGTCAACTACAAAGGACATATGAAGGCAGATGCTATTTACCTCTAAACAAAGAACTGACAAATAGAAATATGCATGATATGGTATACACACACACACACATGCATCTACATGTGTATGTGTATCTATGTATATGTGTGTGTGTGTGAGAGAGACCTTCTCTAATGAGGAGAGGAAAGAGAGGGAGGAAGACAGTTTGAAACTTAAAATGTAACCAAAAATATTTTAAATTAAATTAAAAAAAAAAGAATGAAAAACAGGGCAATCAGCTGAAGGGTTTCTAGTTCAACCTATATAAAAACTGGCTAAAGGAATTGTGGATATTTAACATCCAGAAAGGAACTTGGGAGGGATATGAGAGCTATCATGTAGAACTGTTGTGCTGGCTTGAAATAACACAACACCATCTAGAAGCAGGTTTACGTTTACTTGAAGTCTTCAAGTGAGGTCTGAATAATCACTTGTCACAGTCTATCATAAGGATTCCTATTCAGGCAAAAGCTGAACTAGGTGAGCTCTGAGGTCACTTTCAGTTCTATGTTCTGGGATTCTGGGATCCCAAGGACTTTATTTCTCCATTCTTTCTACTATGTCTTGCTTGCTGCTTCTTTAATTGAATGCCCTCTCTTTCTAAGACTTGTATTATTACATGAGTAGAGGAGGTAGAAAACAAAGTTGACCTACTTTCAACAGACTAAGCAAATTCTTCAATAAAAATCTGTTGTAAACATATTTACATAGAAATGGTATTCCATAGGCCAGATTATTCTAATAAAGTAGACTATATAATACCCAGGATTTCTCAGAGTGAGAATAACTTCACTAGGCTAAGCCAGGTTAATGATTACCCTTCTTTTAATCTTTTCTAAAACCACTGATTGGTAATGTCAGGTGATTGACAGTTTCTTTTCTCAACTAAATGGTTTATTTATATAACCGGCAGCTGCTGACCCCATTAGCTCCTAACACATGAAAGAAGTGCCAAAGAGGGCAATTTATCACTTTTTTAAAAGCTTAACAGACACTAAATACCATTTTGATGATTTTGATAGACTTTAGCCAGCAGGAAGCCTGTCTTATTCATCTTTGTACTCCCCATGAGGCCTAGCACAGTGACTTTTATGCTCAAAAAATACTTTGATCAATGAATGGACACATAATCACTACAGAAGTAGATAGTACTTGTGTGCCTCTTCTAAGGGAACCCAGAATATGAACTGCCAGAGATTAGAAGCCTATCTATTCAGTGAAATAAATATCTTCCTTTTTGGAATATCCTGATACAAACACCATATAGACACCATGATTGCCACCCTGTTTGCCATAAACAGGAATTTGTTGGGAAAAGAAAAATGTTGTTTTACTTGTCTCCTCCTTTTCCATGCCCTAGGCTTCCTATTTCTGGGTTCTGGTCACTATCCTCCCATTGAGTGACGTAGGGAAAGAAGAGGAATCCTTTTCAATAAGGATGCCTTGATTCTATCCCCTTATCTGTTGGTGGCTGACTCAGCACTAGCACCCCTCTGTGACTTTTCCAACAGAACAGTAAGAGGGACTAAGGACCCTCATCTTCTCCTCAGAATTAGGTAGAAGTAACACTGGGGGAGAGACTCTCTGTGCATAGTGTCTTAGTGTCTTCTGTACCACCAGATTCATGAATTAACAGTAGGTCTTCAGTCCCACGTTTGCCTCAGGGGCATGTGGGAGAAGGGAATCTCTTTAATTCCTTCGGTATTGAGGGATTGGATTGATTGCCTACAGTGCCCTTTCATTTTTCTCCCCTAATAGTCACTTTCTCTTTGAACAAGGACAACAACCAACCAGCCAACCAACCAGTGGCATGTCTAAGGATATGGACATGATTAATTCCTGCTGTTTTGTACAATCAAAATTATTTTTACTAAACAGATTTTCTAATTGATTTTTTTTCAGTCTTCTTTTTTGGTAGATCCTAAGCATTATAGATAGACTTTCCCTAATTTTGCCTTCTTTTACATAGCTTTTCATAATGTGGCTCTTGGATTTCACTATACACACATATATACACATATATATGTATATTTGTATGTATGTGTATGTATACATTATATGTAGTTAAACCAAAACTACATATGTAGTTTTAATGGTAATTTAAATGGGAAGATCTTTCCCATTCATTAATAGGCCCATGTGACCTGCCTGAGTCACATGAGTCAAGTCACATGGAACGGGAAGGGGTGGAACAGAAGGAGTGGAACAGGAAGGAGCAGAGCTAGAGAAGAGCTGAGAGGAAATTTGTCAGAGCATTCAGAATTGAGGGAGAGAGAAATGCAGACATCTAGGCTCCTGAGGGTTTTGTTTGTTGATAATATGTATATACACTTCTTGGTTACTATGATGGCTTTGGCTTTCTGCTGTCTGAATAAATGTTTTGGTTCTGTCTTCCATGTGAAGAGTCTGTTGGATTTTGTGATTCAGAATTGCACTAGCATATTCATGGCTGCTATAAGCCCTGTGAATATCATGTTGGTGCTAGAATAGTTATATCCATATATAGAGATAGATATATCTATATATGCATACGTACACACATACATTTCACATACACACACATATATACACAGTATATATATATATATATATATATATATATATATATATATATATATATATGCATATAAGTATACTGATTTAAATGCCATAAAATGCCAAGCAATCATATTGGATTTTATTCACTATAAACTATAAATCTTAAATTAATCAATTGACTTGGAGCATTCATTCAGAAGTTGTCAAGTGAGGCATGAAGCTTATGTAGGTAAAGTTTGTAATTGCCTTTATTATCTCTAGTCTTGGTAAAGTAATAATTAGCATCAACTGAATATACATCCCTCCTTACCACCAACCCAGATGCAAGAATTGCCTGAAAAGAGTAGTTTTAAAACTATCATAAATCGGAATAGTTGAGAAGTATGTAATTTTTCTTAAATGTCCCTATCTCATCCCTACTTTTTGTATTCCTCCCATCTTTTCAGCATTAACACTTCCTTCCCCACTCTCAGTTCCCACCTGAAAACTCCATACTATTTGGGGTCCCTCCTGGTGTGCCACTGGGTCCAGGTCAGACCTAGATTCAAATGATGGAATCATCTTGCAAGTCATTGAGAGTTTTCTTACAACAAAGGAAGCTGCCTACTATTTTTTTTCATAAATGGAGTCAGCCCTGAACAAAGAAACTTAAAAATCCAGTCATCCTTGAACCATGCACTAGTAGAGGAAATATATCCTAATGGAAAGGCAACTAGATTAAAAAGCTGGAATCCTGGTTTCTAGCCTGGTTTGATCACTTCCTTCCAGAAATAACATTTATTATTGTAAGAATGAACTTAAATCGAAAAATCAAAAATAACTGGATTTGGCCTCAGCGGACCTAATTTCAAAACCTGTCTTTATTACTCATGACCTATGTGAGCTGGGGTAAGCCATTTATTCTCCCTGAGACTCAGTTTCCTCATCTATAAAATTAGGAAATTGAATTTGGCAACCTCTGAGGTCTTTTCCAGTTCTGAATCTTGTGCTCTAGCTTTTGCAAACTCAGGTTTGCTTTCATCCTCAAGTTTCCTCACCTATATCTACTTCTTCCCAGGCCTTGCCAAAATCTTTTGTCTTGCCTCAATATTTACCTTTATGTTTTTATTCAGATGGTAGGAGTTCATTATTTTCTTAAAAGTAGCCTTTATGGGCCTGTTATATCAAAGGAGGGCTGGCATTAGTAATTAAGTATTAAGTAATTAGTATTAGTAGTACATAAATTGCTAATATTTAACATTTGTAAAGTACATGTGGTAACTAGATGGAAAGGGAGAATGCCAGGTGAATAAAGATCATGCATTTGCATTATTCTAAATATGGCCTACTTTTAAAAATACTACTTTGTAGTAGATTTGATATACTTTTCATCTAACAACTTGTGATCACACTTCAAAATGCCTCATGTCTCTCTAAAGTATAACGATTCCTTATGGCTGAAACAAATGCAACTTTACTCTTTCTAGTCTTTTATTTGAGCAGTAGGAGGTTATTCACAACAAAACCAGTTTTGTAGATGAAAGCCAAAAGTCCTGATACATATTTCAGAAAAAGAAACATGATTAGTATAAAATTTATTGGGTTGTCTCTAATGTTTTTTAACATCTTGAGATGAAATTTCCCAAATTGCTGTTTTTTTATTTCTAAACTCGGTCCATGTTCACTTTAAATAACAAGTCAGAGTTTTCACAGCTGTTTTTATTTATAACCTAATGGGAAATTTCACTTGTCAAAGATGCTATGACAAATAAATGTCCTGGGTGAGCATTTTATCCCTCAATGTGGTTACTTATCAGCCAACAAAATGTCAAGCAATATTGCATTGAGCTATTTAGTTCTACAGAAAAACTGTTTTTCTCTTTCTATAATTTTTAATCTTTGAGGCACCCCTTATGAGAAGTTTCCTGGTAAGAATCTCCATAGATTTATCTAGTATGCTTACTTTTTTTTTTCCAATTTAAAGATGACTATGTAAAAGTCATCCTTCTAACTTTTGGTATCTACCTTACTCCGTGGGAATTTCACACAAATTTGTGTGCTTACCTTAGTGTATCAAAATGGTAATGTTCCCCTTCTGTCTTCAGGCTTTCATTGTTGATTTTCTGTAATCATGATGGATTGGCAAAGAATGATTCATCCTCTTGCTTGGTCTCATTTATGAAGAGCAGCTCACACTCGGGAGGTGGTATTCTCCAGTTACTCAAAGAATTTAGTGTGCTTCAAACATTTTTTGATTAGCTATCACTACCTTTTGAAAGTATAGGAACCATAATAACTTGATAATTATTCTACTTTCTTATAAAACCTTTTTTAAAAAAACTCCAAGAATTTATTTTCTAGCCCCCTTTCCCAAAAGAATGAAGACTGAAGGTCCTTCTCTAAAAGTTAGATTCCCTACCGTGACTTTCCACTTCAAGTAACCAAAGACTTCCTAGTATTGATTTTCTTAGTTGTCAAATGAGTCTCTTGATTGTTGACTTAAATATTGCTTACTAATGGTAATAAGATCTTTCTCAGGATTATCTCATTGTAGGTCAATCCATTTATCTTTGAAGTAAAGTGAATCTAAAGTAACAGGTCTTTCAGTAAAAAAAAAAAAAAACCAAAACCAAAAATCCTTTTTAAAAAAAAACAGTGGTTCCAGTTTGTTTTTTTCATTGGTTTTATAATTCATTAATTCAAGAATGTATCATCAACACTACAACTGAAGTAGAGTATGTGGGCTTTACATCAGAGTGCCAAATGTAAAGGACATTTCTAGTATTTCAGCAGGTAGCAAGAACTTAGCTCCAAGTTAGCAAGAATAATTACTTAAAACAAGATGAGATTTCCTCGATCAATCAATAAACATTTGACAATTATTTAGAATGTGCAAAGTACTGCATATTAAAAGGGGAAAAAAACCCCATCCTAAAGCAGCTTACATCCTAATGGGGGAGAGAACATGTAAATAAATAGGTACATATATACAAAGTAGATGGAAAGTAACGTTAGGAGGGAAGACCTTAATAGCTGCCAGCAGAGAGTGGCATTTGGGAAAGAACACCATTCCAGACACTGGGTATGGTCTGTGATATTTGCATTCTTAGTTATAATTCTCTATATTACAGCATCGCAGAACAAATAAGAATCTCAAAAATGATGTAGTTCAGTCCCTTCATTTTACAGATGAAGAAAATGAGGAAGAGAGTGATGAAGTGACTGACCCAAAATGACACTGTAAACTGAAGAGATGGCTTTAGAACATTATTCTCCATGTTTTCTGTGTTTTCTACGCTACTATAATGCCTTTGCAAATTTCCTTGGATACCTATTCTTCCTTCAGGAAATTTTTCCTGATTTTTTTTCCAGATCAAGCCATGATTTTCTTTCACATTTGAAACTCTTAGAGAAGTACATTGGGAATTATGAAAAGCAAAAAATTTTCACAATATGTAAAGTCTTGTTTCCTTTTTAGAAAAAAATATGAATTTTCCTGTTTAAACAAATCATTTTCTTTTTTTGAATCACTGGAAACCGATTTGACAAAATATTTCAATGATTCTATAGATATAGATATACAGATATATACATATTTTTTAAAACCTGAGTTCTAATTTTTACAGTGATAACTATAACTATATAAAAGAAAAATGGTCAATATTAGTTCATCAAAGATATTTCAAAAGGACATTACTGTACAGAATATGTCACTTATTTCACAGTGAAATGATGGAGAAAGCTCAATGTTCTTCACAGAGTATACAAGAAATGATGGCAGTGCTTTGACAATACTTTGCTTTCTGCATTCCCATCCATCTATTTCCGCTTAAACTATACTTAGCTTTAGTGTGTCAACAGACTGGTGATATCCTCTTTCTTCCAACAGCAGAGATGATAATCCATCCATGTTCTCTTCTCCAACATCATGCTTGTTCATGTCCTTAAGTGTTCCCTCCATAAAGAGCCCACCAATATTCTGGCTTTCTCCCTATAGCTCTCTTAGCCATCCACTTTTCATAGTTGTCCCCAGTTTTTGCTAAATCAGAATTAATAATAATGAAAAATAGCTAGCATTTCTAAAGCACCTTAACATTTGCAAGGGGCTTTACAATTATTAGCTTATTCAGGGGATAGAACTTTAAACCCAAGAACCTCTGACTACAAAGCCAGTTCTCCAGAACTCAGCCTCCATTTGTGTAATTAACACCTCTTCCATTCCTGCTTTACCTACTCTACCCCCTACAGTCTGCTCAAAACTAACAAATTAATTTCCTGACATTAAAATAAAACTTACCATTTTCAAATTTCTTCTTCAAATCAGCACAAATATTTAAATAGTGATAACTAATAAGAATAAGAGAGCTGAGATCAGGCACTGCTATATTATATTACATTAATAGCAATTTTCCTGAAATAGTCTTTCACCCAGTTACAGGTCTCTGATATTTCAGAAGTGGACCTTGAATCAGAGTGACAAAATATTTCAGTTCAAATTCAATTCAAATTTTGTCACTCTGTGTTTCAAAACCCCAAAACTTATGAACTAATGCTCATGATTAGAGCCCTAACTTTGGTATTGATTTCTCTTGGGCTATTTTCTGACCAGTGTCTTTGAAAACATTGAAAGGGGACTTTGAATACTAAGAAAAAAAAAAGATTCTCCATTATCCTGGACACGTAAGGGAAGGAGATGGATCACTATAAAAATAGAGATTGTCTTAACATCATTTCAAATGATAAAATAACTATTTAACATTTAAATGAAGTTTCTTATCTCATGTGTAGTCCTGTAACATGACACATTTAACTGTGTCATTCTATAAAATGTCACATAAAAATCTAAATTAAACATGGAAAACAAACCCTGAAATTAACTTCTGGACAACCAAGTTAGAATAAACCGAAGAATGACTCATTTCTACAAGACATTTCAAAGTTTATATAATACTTAAAAAAAAATAAGACTATGTGAAGTTGATAATATTATATCCATTTTAAAGATTAGGAAAAGGGAAATATGTTCATTTTATAGATAAGGAAACTAATGCTTAAGAAGGTTGAGTAATCTGGCCAGGACAGCACAGCTAAAGAAAGAAAGCAAAGTAAGCTTGGCAGCACAAGAGAAGTTTCTAAATTCACAACTCAGTCTGATAGAACATACTTGAGAGTATCTTCCAGGGTCTGGTCCTACATCCAGTACTGTATTTTTATTGGGGAGTTGGCTGATAGTTTGGAGAGAATGTCCATCAAGCCTGTGGGTGGCAACTGATCAGGTGGGGCTCTTAACTCCTTGGAAGAGAAGAAATAAGAAGCTAAAAGAGACCATGACAGAAAGAGCCAAGGAAAAACTAAACAAAAGAATCCCTAGAATTTGCCCCCAGGGTAACACTTTCATAACATTGCCCAAAGAATTAGGGGAATTTGTCTCTCCTGACTCCAAAACTTGAGACTATATCTTTTCATTCCAGTATCCATAATGTATAATGAAACTACGGACTATAACATGGTCATTTAATCACTAATTTAAAGTATACCTGAATACTCAAATAGATCTGAATCCATGGCTGGACTTATCAGGAAGAACGACCTTAGTTCAAATCCAGCCTTAGACACTTACTAGCTTTGTGACCCTAGAAGGTCACTTTAACTCTGTTTGCTTCCGTTTCCTCCTCTGTAAAATGGGGATAGTAGGACCTACCTCCTTGAGCTGTTGTGAGACTCAGATGAGATTACTTGTGAAGTGCTTTTCAGATCTTAAAGCTTGGCAGCTCTCCAAGCTCTTCAACACCATTGCCCATCTCTTTTGTACTTTTGAAACCATTTCTTTACACTCATATTTATCTATGTTTTTAAAAAAAAACAATTCAAGACATTTTTATTCCTCTTCATCCCATACAAGTGAAACACACTCTACCTTATTGACAAAGAGGTACAGTTCCTCAAATCTACAAAGCAGATCATTTTCTCTTCAAAATGCTCCAAATCACATCTGAAAACTGTGTTTCTTCATACACAAATACTAGTAGGTATATAAGAATAAAGTTCTTTTTCTACTCTTGTTAGGGATCAAAATATTCTTTTAGTGCTAATATCCCTCTTCATTTGATAACCAGCATAAAACTCTTCCACAAAACATAAACATATTTTCTACTCTTTGTAATTAAACCTTAAATAGATAGTACGTGCTTTATACTATGTAGAAATTACATAAGATCTGAGCCCACCCTTCTGAGAGAGTGAGTTAGTATGAGAGAAACTATATAAGGTTACAAGGAGAAATGTTTGTACTTCTATTCCTGCACCCCACTGTCTTTCAGGGCTACCCCTAGAATCCTGAGGTATACCTGGAGGTATAGCTGCCTCTGCTTTGGAAGAGCGATGTCAGAGCAATCGTAATATATATATATATGTAATATGTATATGTATATATGTATGTGTGTACATGTGTATATATATGTGTATGTGTGTATATGGCACTTAATGAATGTTGTTGAATTCCAACAATTTGAAAGGATGCCACTAAAGGTGGCATGAAACCTTCTCCCTTTCCCCTTCCCCTAAAATCTTCCACAATAGAAAATTATAGTAAAGAAAGTGATCTCTCTTAGAAGAATGGCCATGTCGGACGGACAGATTTCCACGAATTCACGTGATATTTTATTTCTGACCTTCCCACTTTTGTATGTGTTTACCCAAAGTCATGATAGTCTGTCCTAGTGTATGCACCAGCAAAAATTAAAGAACAAAAACAGCCTACATTTTTATTTCCCTTCTTTTAGGTTATGGATTAGGAAAAGAGTAGCAAATGCAACTGGTTTTCTTGCTGATAAGATGTGTGCAGTAGTTTGTTAACTGGGCTGCAATGAGACCATTATGTCATTACATTCCTCAGGGTACGTAGGTTTCTGAATTCAGAGAAGCTATTTTGTTAGAAGTGAATATTTGTATTATATTTTAGTCTAATGGCTATATAATCATTAAATGGGTATTTTCCTTCTTTTCCCTTTATTTTGAAAATAAATTTATTGAACATACATAGAATTTACTGGAGAAAAGGATAGTAAGGAAATAGGAAAACATGCTGATATCTACTAGACTGTAGAATGTCAGAACACACATTTTACTAGGTTAATTTCAATGAATATATGGAGCATGTGAAATTTAGAGATCTCTTGGTACCCAGTATCTGAATATTCCTGAAAATAAAACTCAGGACATTAGTACCACCTCTGCCCCTTCTCCACCTCCCCCTCATAATAACTTGATTAAATTACAATGTAAGAAATTACTGAATAAATACAGCAGAACAAAACCAATAGAAACTGAAAATGAGGTAGTAAGTCTGGAAACATTATGATATAATACAAGTAGGATATTTAGCAACACACACGCATATATGTATAACATAAATATAAAATATACATAATATTATATGTAATATATGTATGATATAGTACACCACACTGGAGATTGATGTCTTAGCGTATCTTGCTCAGGTTTTTTTAAATTAATTAACTTATTTCTCTATTTTAAGGCAGAAAATGTAGACGTTGTAGAGAATATTAATGATATTTCTTTAGAGAGTTCCAAAATAGGACCTCTTAGAAAAAGTTAAGGACAGTAAAATATTTAAGGGTCATTTCATCAAATATAAATTAATATAACTATTCAACTATTTAACAGCATGGAAAGCAGTGGGAAATAAACAGTTATAATAGTGCCTTGAGTTCCAGACCCTCTTTCCCTTTGTTACTTACTAGTTATATGATTTTGTGCAACTCATTTCACTTCTCTGGGTCTCAGTTACTTTATGGGGTTACTAATACCTCACTTCTGGAAGGCAGAAACTGAACAAGATGAGTTTTCCATTTCTAAGATCAATGATCCACAGAATGAGACATTACATTTATTTTAATCACACTATCATGTCATGGAACATTCCAAGATACAATCATATATTACCTGTCATCTACTCTGCGAACCTTAAAGTAATATATATCTTCATTTTTTACTGTTATTATATCATCACCATTAACAAGTCTAGCATTTAAGAACCTATATGATTAGTACTCCAGTCTACCTTTCTAGCCTCATTGGTATGGTCTAGAGGTGCTGGGAATCCCCAAAATGAAGGACAAAATGTGCAGGCTATACCCAGAAAGAATTCAACTCAAGCCTTCTTTTGGAGAGACAAGGTTTATTTTTTCACCAATAAAAGCTGACAGGATTTTTAAGAAGCTGCACATTTACTAAATGAGACTGACCTTTTTTGTAAGGAAAAAAGATTTGTGGGAAAATTTTGATGGGATCTAGGAGTAGCCAATAGGCTGGGGGGACCTGGAGGTAACAAAGAAAGGGTCTAGATGGGATTCAGGGTGGACAATAGTCTGGGATAGTCAGGAGGTAACAGGCAATGACTGGGCTGGGTTAGAGGTAATCACTCTGACTTTCATTGAATGGCCAATAACAGCCCCAACTCAAGCCTTTTTGGTGCATTGTTTAGGTTCTAATGGCTTAGAATGAGTGTAAATAGCAATAGTCTGTTGTTTGGGCAAGAAACTCTGAGAGTTTCCCCTCCCAGATGGATAACTTTGCGATGGTAAATTGAGTCATCTTTTGTCTCAGCACTTACCAAGTCTTTAGTCATCCAATGGGCATGGCCTCAGATGAATAGACCTAGTAAAGATCTTAATTTAGAAAGGCCAAGGTCATTCACTGCATCCTGAACCTTCCCCAGTCAATTTAACCTTTGTCTTATGTGGAGAAGAAAGGGAGACTGATGACTCAGTACAGCTCTGCCCCACTCATCCAATTCATGCACAAGTCAAGACATCACCCTCAGGATGTCACTGGTACTCTTCAAGAATAAAGGACAAACTATTCAAGTTCCAGCTCAAATGTCACCTATTCCATGCAACATTCCATGGTCCCATCCCCAGACACTAGTAATCTTGCCTTCCTATAAATTCCAGTTCTTTAGACAGTAAGCTCCTTGAGGGCAAGAACTAGACTTTATTTATATTTGTGTCCCTCACAGAACCTGTCATATTAGCGGGTTTTTTTAATAAATGAAGTTATGTGTAGTCAGACGTATGACAAAATATAAGTACCTTATGCTGCCATTCAAAACCCCAAATCATATGATTCAGACTTACTACTACTAACACTACTACTTCATATTTTCCCATTCCACTCTCCTTGCGTTTTTATATGTCATTCTTCCCACCTTAAATACCCTCCCCTCCCCACTCAAGACTGAAGACCTTTGTTACCTCATTTGTAAAATCTTCTGTTACCTTTTTCAGAAGAAAACTCTGCTCTGAGGAGTGCTATAGCAATTTTGTGTGATTATTTTGACAAGTAATCAGGTAGTGCCTTTTGACATCTTCTCTATTATTGTCTTGGACTATTAATTAAATATGTTATTGCTATTTCACTTTTTGTGCACTTATGATTAGACCCTGGAATTATTTCCCATGGAGTCTATGTCATGTCTCTCTCCGGGAAGCTTTATTATTTATGCTGAATAAATATTTGTTGACATGACTTAATATAGAAACATGGTATTCAAATCCCCACAGAATTTGCCTCCTACTTGCTCCTCGAATTCTTGCGCCTAATGAAAATTTTGGATCAGCCTCCCCTTTGAAGCTAGTGCAATTCCTTAGAGTAAAGCGAATCCTAATTTTTAACTTACTACTATCATTATTTTCACAATCACAATAAACTGCTCTGAAATCCTTGGTCATTCAAATGAGATTATCAATCTACACAGGAAAAAGCAAGGGGATGTAGCATGTAAATTGCCATACCACCTGGGAAATTATAAAACATTTTGAATAATTCCCAAGATGCTCACTACTACAAAAACTCATATTTAAAATACCAATTCTAATGATGCCATATCACTGGACACAAAATCATCTCTTAATTCCCCCACCCCTCCCAATCTTTAAGTTCTTCCTTTTCAGTGGTTTCCTCTCTCTACGGCTTACAAATATACTAAGGATTTGCTTACTTTAAAAAAAATCCAACATTGTGTGCCTTTGAGCTATCACTTCCAATCTTTCCTACATTTTTGGACCCAATTCCTATAAACAATTCCCTCCTTTTCTTTCCTTCTTCTTCTCCTCTCACTTCTGAACCCTTCACAGTCTGACTTCAGATAGATAATATCATTCAACTGCGATTGCTTTCCCCAACATTAACCATTGTCTCTTGATTATCAAATCTAATACCTCTTTTCAATTCTTCTTGGCTTCTCTGCAACACTTGATGCTGTTGATCATTCCTCCCAGATAGACATCTGAATTTTAAAATAATGTATACCTCTAACCCCACCTCAAATCCCTAAATATCCTTTCCTCTCTGGGTTTTCATGGCAGTGCCTCCCAGTTTTCCTCCTTCCCACCTCAGAATCCTTTCTTTACGATCTTTCCCCCTAATTATGAGTGTTCTCTAACGCTCTGTCTTGTCACTGTTTTTCTTATTTCTCTATATTTTCTCTTGGTGATCTAATCAACTCTGACAGATTTAGTTATAACCTCTATTCAAATCCCTTCTGGAACGATATTTTTGCCCCAGTCTCTGTCCTGAACTTCAATTCTATGTCACTATTTTCTCTTTCAACATTTAGAACTGGATGTAACAGAGGCATCTCAAACACGACTAAACCAGAACTAGTCATCATCATCATCCTCGTCAACCATCACTAGCCTTTAAATAGCACTCACTACGTTTCGGGCTGTACTAAGCACTGTGCAAGTATTATTATTAATTATATATTATTAATTAATTATCTTGTTTATTCCAATCATCATCTCATATTTCCTCCAAAACCAATCCCTGGAATAGTAGGTGGAACAACTGGTCTGGGATTAGGAAGACCTGAGTTCAAATCAGACCTCAAATACTTGCCAGTTATGTGACCCTGGGTGTGTCTCTTAATCTCTGCCTACCTCAGTTTCCTCAACTATAAAATGGGAATATAACAGTACCTACTCGGAGGGTTGCTGCAAGAATAAAATCAAGATAATATTTGTTAAAAAAAAAGAAAAAAAGTTGGAACTCAAAGTTTTAGGAACAACTGTTCAGTATTGTTCTTGCTACTAGGAAATAAGAAATACAGGTAATGGGGAATAGAAAGTTATCTGGCCCTACAGGACAAAAGGGAAGATGGGGACAAGACAAGGGAGGGATAATAGAAGAGAGGGCAGATTGGTGATAGGGGAAATTAGAATGTTGGGTGTATTGGGGTGGGGGGAGGGGACAAATTAGGAGAAAATTTTGGAACCCAAAATTTTGTGAAAATGAATGTAAAAAGTTAAATAAATAAATTAAAAAAAAAAAGAAAAACACCTATCACAGTGCCTGGCACATAGTAAGCACTACATCAACGTTTACTCCACTCTCTTCTCCTTTCCCTTTCTCCCATATTTCTCTTTAGGTTACCACAAACATTCTGTTCTTTCTTATTTACAACCATTACAGTTATTCTCTATTTCTTCCTCTCCCTTACCTCGCATGTCCAGGCAGCAACTAAATCTCATCAGCTCTACCACTATAACATCTCTTACATCTGCAAGATCTGTTCTCTTCTCTAGTACAAGTCTCCATCTCCTGGACTGCTGAAATAGGCTTCTAATTGGATTTCCTGCCCCAAGTTCCTTCCCTATCCAATTACTATATCCTCTACACTACTGCTAAAGTGATTTTCCTAAGGTACAAGTTTGATCATGTCATTCATCAGATTAATAAGCTCCAGCATTTCTCTATTACCTCTAAAATCAAATGCATACTCTTATGTCTGCCATTTGAATGTCTTCTTAACCTGATTTCAAAATAGTTTTCTAGGTTTATTGTACTTCTTTTTACACATGCTTCAGAGTAGTCAATCCAGACATCTTACTATTCCTCATATATGATGCTCCACTTCCTCATCTCTGTAGCTTTACAAATTGTGTTCTATGCCTGGAATTTACCTTTTCCTAACTCCCACCCCTTGGAATGACTAGTTTCCACCAAAGTTTAGCTCAAGTATCGCCCTGTACATGATGCCTTTTCTGTTGTCTCATGTAACAGAGTCTCCCCTTATCCCAAATAAATAACTTTGCATTTATTTTGTATATACATAGACATGTACATGTTGTATCCCCCGGTAGAATGTAAGACTGTTCCATTGTTTTTAATCACCAAGTCTTAGCACATTGAAAATAAATAAACGCTTAATGACTTATTGATTAGCATTGTGGTCTCAGAAGCATAAAATGAGAACCCAAAAGATAATAGGAAAACATAAGGTTTGTGTAAGAAAGTTGCAGCATTTTGGTAACATTCAGTCTTACTTGAAAAAAATGTTGAAGAAGGCATCATTAAGGACATGGGTTGGCCATGTAGTCTACAGCAGTGTTTCTTAGGAGTGGTGAGTAGAAAAGTTTAAGAAGCCCTTGTCTAGAGACTGTTTCACTGATAGCTATGAAATATCAAGGGAACCAGAAGAGGACTTCCACATTTAATAAATCCTCTGTGTAGGATTTATGAGAAAAATAGATGTGAACAAAAATCACAGAGAGCAAGATGGTGTGAAGGGGTTTGTTATTTATATTAGAAGATGTACCCACCTCACTGAGATCACAGCTCCATTGAAACACGGGGGTGTTATAATTTAAATGATTCCACTTTGGGAAAACTGCTATATTTGCATATTCTTAGCAATTTTTAACACCATTACAGTTGTTTTTATTTTTTTTACATTTTTTCTTATTAAATTGCTTAAATAGAAAAGCAGAAGTTTTATAAAATAAATTCCCCCCATATATTTTGGCTTAATTTCAAAATCAAAATTGAACATGCCTCAAAATTAATGTAGGATTTCTCCAAGATGTATCAATTATCAGTTAATTAATTTAAGCTTTAATCCATAAAAATCCCTAATATGGACTTTCTGGAAAAGTTACAGACATAGACATCTGAATTTAGAAATAATATATACCTCCAGCTGTCCCAAAGTTCCTGTAAGCTGTCAAAAGAGAAAGCAAAAGGAATGAAAACAATAGGAATATTTTAAAATTGTGGTTTCTAGGATGGAAAGATATTTTACAATCTAATGGTTTCCTTACTCTGTGTATGTGACTCTGTTCCACCTAAGCAAAGTAAGCCTCCAAGATAGTGAAGGCTGACAAGGGAAAAAGCAAAAACAAAATAAAAACAGGAAATTCTCATTTCTCAAGGGCAAGAGATTGCTAGGACATATGTGCTACCTTGTGAGTTGAATTAAAGCTGTCTTGGGATCTGGGTAGGCCAAAAAAGACATTTTACAAGCATTCTGTCCATCAGATGGAACAGCTTGTACAGGAAAACAGAGCTTTATCATTTAAAAATTCACTTCTAAAAGGTTCAGGCGTTTCTTTCCATTTAGATTTGTTCCAGTTATGTCCATGATCAGCTTGTCTCTCTTTGAATACCATTTCAATCTCTGGGTTTAAACGATAATGTTAATATTTAAAATTGAGACCACATTTGGTGCAGCCTAAGCACCATCTTTGGAACTTTGTCAAGTTTCATAGGAAAAGGTCATCTACAAACCAAACCCACACTAACAATCTCATTGAGATGAGAAAAAAATTCAAGTCCTATTTTCTTTGTTCAAAATGTTTTCACAAATGAGAACTGTAACCCTCCTTTGAAGTCTTGCTAGATCAAAAACTGAGAACTGACTTTAGAATCACTGTTATAGTAACTATATGCAATGTAGACTTCAGTCTGGAGGTTCTCATTTCCAGAATTTTGGATTTTTTCAAGAAAGACTAACAAAAAGAGACTTTTAGGACCACTTAGACAAATGCCAACCCATTTATCAAAGCAGAGAAGGTTGGCAAGCATTTCTAGCCATGTGGGACATGTGAAAATATTTGACAAAGTCTGATTATTGTTTAGTTCCACATTATTGAAAATGCATGAAAGCCCCAGGGAAAACATTTGGCCGACACCACCTTAAGTGGTGCTAGTCTACAATTTGTGTGCACATTCAACTCCGTACTAAAAGCAAGGTTATGGTTAACACAGAATGTCCTTATGAACTTCACTTTGCTTCCATGCATACCTGTCATTTTTATCCAAATGGATGCTTTCTTTCATAAGAAGGGTCAACGTCCTGAGTGAAACAAATTCTACCAAGTTTATATACATGATATAATTAATGTAGGTGGGCGCTTGTATAATAGGAAACATAGTCATAGGACAATTTCCCTTTGCTATTAATGGGTGTTTTCAGTGGTGTTATTTTGCCCATTCATCCCAGTGTTCAGCATGCCCTGATGTGAAGAAAAAGGGAAGAAAAAGTGAAAAGAGGAAAAATGGCCACTCATTCTTGACATGTCATATCTTATTCCTCATTCCTAGTTTAAGACTCAAGTGGTCATATTCTTCTAGATTTTGGGCAGAGATCACTTCCTCTATGATGCCAACAGAAGCAGTTGGTTCCTAATCATCAAGCAACATACAATATGAAGAGATATGATGAGTCAGTCAGACTTCCATGAACATCCAAGGGGACAGTGATTAATCTGTCATGTCCCATTCTCTTTGTCTGATCTTGGGGCTGGGACTGAGCTAGGATCCTATTTCTCCCTGTGGTGCAGGGAGTGCTGTGTTTTAGTAGATTTGTTTATTCAACAAAGCATGGGTTCTTGGAGTATTTGCTATTAATACATTTGTTTAATATGTACTGTTGTACATTTTAATATTTTTACATACTTAGTACATTTTACATATGATAAATTCTGATTTATTTAAAGGGGACAGAGTCAATGGGAAAGTGTTCATGAGCATGGCCGCAGCAGTTTTAGACATCCTCCTAGGAAGTTTTTTTTTAGTCAGTAGAGAGACATTTTTTTAAAATTCTGTAGTAGAAATATTGCAAAAGAAAACACGGACAAAAAATAATTTTTCATCCCAGATCTTTTGGTTCTGATTTGGATCATTGTCTTGATCTAGTAGCTAAGTCTTGCACAGCTGATCATCATTAATGAGATTGCTATTACAATGTGCAATGTTATTCTGGTTCTGCTCACTTAACTTTGCATGAGTTCATATATCTTCTCAGGTTTTTCTGAAACTGTTCAATTATTATTTCTTGTAGCACAATAGTATTCCATCCCATTTATATACCACAACTTGTTCAGTCATTCCCCAGTTGATGAGCACCCCTTCAATTTTCATTTCTTTGCCACAACAAAAAGAGCTGCTATAAATATTTTTGTACCAAATAGGCCCTTTTTTATAAAAATATCTTTGGGATATACACCTAGTAATGGTATTGTTGAGTAAAAAGTGTATGCACAATTTGATAGCCCTTTGGGTATGGTTCCAAGTGATTCTCCAGAATGTTTAGCCTAGCTCACAACTCCACCAACAATGCATTATGGTCCAAATTTTTCCACATCCCTTTTGGCATTTGTCATTTTCTTTTTCTTTCACATTAGCCAGTCTGATAGGAATGACATCATATCTCAGAGTTATTTTAATTTTAATTTTTCTAATCAATAGTGATTTAGAGCATTTTATACATGACTATTGATAGCTTTGATTTCTTTTGGAAACTGCCTATTCATATCTTTTGACTATTTCTCAACTTGGTAATTACTCTTATTTTTATAAATTTGGCTCAATTCCTACATATTGGAGAAATGAGGCCTCTGTCAGAGAAACTCACTGTATTTTTTTTTCCAAGCTGGGAAAATTCATGAAGTATCATCAGAAAGATGAGTGAGGTATCTGATACAATCAGATTCCAACTCAGATAGTGGCCAACCCTTCATGACCATATTTTGAGTTTTCTTGGCTAAAATCTGGAGTGGGTCATCATTTCCTTCTCCAGCTCATTTTACAAATGAGGAAACTGAGGCAAACAAAGGTAAGAGATCTGCCCAGGATCACACAGCTATTAAGCGTTTGTGGTCACATTTGAATACAGGTTCTCCTGATTCCAGGGCACCACCTAGCTGCCTCCAAATCATATGTTTTGCTAAATCAATAGACCAAGAATTGACAGAGTTAAACTTTCACATTCATGATTAAACACTAACATTTTCAAACAAGAAACATTCTTTGGAGATAGTTGAACAGCTGAGCATTTTGAAGGATGAGAAAAATCCCAACTTTTTGGCTTCCTCATACATAGATTTAGACAGCTAGGTGGTGCAGGTGATAGTCTTATAGGAGGACATTAGTTCAAATCCAGTGTCACCCGCCTAAGACTATGACGGTGAGCAAGTCGCTTGCTTAATCTCTGCCTTCCTCAGTTGCTTCAGCTGTAAAGTAGGTATAACAATAGCACCCACTTCCAAAGGTTGCTGTAAGGATCGAGTTGGTTAATTTGTCGAGTGATATATAAATGTTAAGTTATTATTACAAACATTAACCAAAATTAAAATGAGTCCAGCGTGAGTAAGTTGAATATGCAAAGTATGTTATGGCAGATTTGGTAGAATCTGTTAATTAACAGAAAATGTTATTCAAACAAAGGGAAAGAGTGTAAATCATATTAAAAGATAGAATAATAATGTTTTTTTTTTAATTTGAAAATGCTGTTGGATGTAAGCTTCATTTTTACTGAGCCAAAACGTCATGCTACATATGGTTCCCTTCCTGCTTATTACAAAATAAGAATGTGGTTTATTCATTCATAAAACATTTTTTATGTTTTATGGCCATTGCACTGTTCTGGGTCATGGTGATAACAAGCCCCAAAGGTCTAGCCCCAAAGATCTCCTATGCTATTGGGGGGGGAGTATGCTCAATTATAAACAGAAAATTAAAACAAAGTAAAACCAAAGCAATTGAGGGATAAGGTCTGACATTGGCAAGTGGTAGGATGGTACCAGACTTGTCTTTCAGAATACAGGAAATTGTGAACAATGCACACTTCAAACATAAACAACAAAAATCTGACTTTTTTCACATTCACTCTACTAATAGTGGGTGGTACGGTGAATACAGCTCTGGAACTAGAGTTAGGAAGATCTGAGATCACATCTGGCCTCAGACATTTACTGGCTGGGTGATCCTGAGCAAGTCACCTAACTTCTGTCTGCCTCAGTTTCTTCAGCTGTAAAATAGAGGCTAATATTAGTACCTATCTTCTGGGGCTTTGTAAAGACAGAATGAGATAATATTTGCAAAACACTTAGCACAGTGCCTAGCATATAGTAGACACTTAATAAGTATTCTTTTCTCCCTAAAAACAAATCAATTTCCCAAGCCCCTACTATGTGCCGGGTACTATGCTAGGTGAAAAGGATGCAAAGACAAAGAAATCAAATATTGTCTGTTCTTAAGGAGCTCACATTCTATTGGAGAGGAGAACATATACATTTGTCAATATACGGAGAAAACAAATGTAAGTAGAATAAACACCACATAAATACAAGGAGGGAGCCTGGCAAGTAGGAGGTTCAGCAATGGCTTTCTGTAAAGGGTAGTACTTGGATCTGTGTCTCAAAGGAAGAGAAGGATTCTATGACATGGATAGGGAGGAGTATATTCCAACCATAGGGGACATTAAACAGTACATAGTGACAGAGTGAAAGCCATTTTGACTGGATAGTATAGGAAGGGAATTAATATATGAGTTTAGAAAAATAGGTTGGAGTAAAACCACAGAAGACTTTAAAAGTCAAACTGATAAATAGAAGTGTATATATATATATATATATATATATATATATATATATATATATATATATATATATATATATATATATATCATGATTTTTCATATAAACACATATTTGTGTCTAATGGTAACCTTCTCCAGGACAGAATGAGGAGGAAGGGAGAAAAAAAGTACATAGCAGAGAACAAAAAAATAAAACTTAGAAGCAAGCACAGAAAAGCAGGGTAGCTTTGAAAACAATATGTACTATTTATTACATAATTTAAAAAAAGTCAACAGTGTGAAATACAAATTCATGGTTTTATATTGAATCTTCTTGTTATGCTGCATACATGGAAATGTTTTTTTTGTCTTTTTATATTAAATTCAAAATGAATTTTAATTTTTTTAAAAAGTCAAACAGAGAAGTTTATATTTTATCCTAAAGGTAATAGGAAGCCTATAGAAGAGTAATTTAGTCAGATATGGGCTTAAGGAAAACTACTTTGGCAGGATAAAAGTGGAATGGAATGATACTTGAAGCAGAGTGGGCTACATAGGAAAGTCCTTCCACAGTATGAGAGCTCCCCTTTCCACAGCCTAACTTGTAACAACATGATGAATTGGATTAGATATGTCCCAAATTGGTGCTATTTTATATAACTGCATTTGAGGGTGCTTCAATTAACAGTCTTTGATCTTAACTTCTTAAATTTTTCTTTTAGAAAAGTTAGTCTCACTTATTTTGTGGCTATCAGTTAATAGCTAAATGGGAGCAGATTTTAAGTGTGGTTGAAAAGCTTATGAAGTCTCATTGTTATGTTCCATTAATGTATGCCCCAGGTCATCACTGTGAAAATGGTTACATAACAATACCCATTTTCATGATTCTCCTAGAAACTAAAGTCTTAGCCCTCTAAAGGATGTCCTATAATAAATTGAGAGATTTTGTAATGGGTGGGGATAAGGAGTCATAAATAACAATTTTCTGCAGGGCCCTGGGGGGATGAGGTGAATCAAGTAGCCTAAAACTTGACCAGGGCAAGTGTTATAAGAATGTAAGGAATTCTGTATAGATGTTACCCAGAATCTCAAATCTCTAGTTCTCACAACAAATCTAGGCAAGGTAAGCTCCGAAGAGCCAGACACACCTTTCAACACATTAAGTTTAGATGCCACACAATGTGTAGCTTTATTTTTCATCAATAATAAAGTAATAGTGGTAGCTCTCAAGAATTGCTCTTAATTATGTAAATTTAATTTTTATGCCAATCCTGACATACAATCCTTTTAATCTCCTCTATTACTCTATTGTAGTTGATTGAACTCAGCCTTCCAGCAGTGCTGTATGTGATTTTTTTCCAATTACTTTTATTTCCTCCAAGAACTGGAGCTAATCTCTTTATGGAGACTGCCAACAGCACATTGTCTCCATTCACCCAGGCAACTTATTATTTGGATTTACCTTTCTGGGTCATAGCTTCCTTATGAGTTAATAATTGATGTCAGGAATATTACTCAGGTAGGAGTTTGGTGGACTGGACTATGCCAGTTCTGATGAGTTTGTTGAGATATTTTATAGCACTAGAATAAGGCTGGGGATGGGGTAGGGAATTTTTTATTTTTTTTATTCTGAACTTAAGAAATAAAACAAGCATTTCCATAACAAAGTGGGATAGAGAAGCAGAGTATTGCACCTGAAATTGCAACCCTATTATGTACAATGTGCTATTCCTTTCAAATATAGAAAAAAGTTATCTTGTCATTTCTTTTTCTCCCCTTCCTCTCACCCTAAACTTTGAGATGGCTATCATTAGACACAAATCTCTATGTGTATACACACACACACACACACACACACACACACACACACATACACACACTATATGTGTCGGGTTTTTTTCTAGATTCTAACAGCATCTTCCTTCATAGGATCTTCGTGGTTAATTTGGGTGTTTGTAATAGTCAGAATGACTTGCTCAAAGGTATTCTTAAAACAATACTGTTGTTACTATATATAACGTTCTTTTGGTTCTGCTTATTTTGCTCTCCATTATTTCATGCAGGTCTCTCCATGCTTTTCTAAAATCATTTAGCTCATCATTTCTTATAGCACCACAATTTGTTTAGCCATTTCGCAACTGATGAGTGTCCCCACAATTTCCAGTTCTTTGCCACCAGAAATAGAACTACTATAAATGTTTTAGAACATGTAGATTCTTTTCTGTTTTCCCTAATCATCTTGGGAAACAGACCTAATACTGGTATTGCTAGGTCAAAGGACATAGGTAGTTTAATAATTTTATGGACATAATTCCAAATCGTTCTCCAAAATGACTGAATTAAATCACATATCCACTAACAACGAATTAAGGTTCCAATTTTTCCACGTCCTCTCCAACATTTGTCACTTTCCCCTTCTATCATTTTAGCCAGTCTGATAGGTGTAAAGTTTGTTTTAATCTCAAGGCTCTTTTAATTTGCATTTCTGAAGTCAGTAATGCTTTAGAGCATTTTTTTTAATTTGACTATAATTTTTTTTTTAGTTCTTCATCAGAAAACTGCTCATCCAAATTCTTTGACCATTTATCAGTTGGGGGATGATTTGCATTCTTATAGATTTGACAAAATTCTTTATAAATTTTAGATATGAGACCTTTATCTGAGGAACTGTCTATAATTTTTCCTCCCAGTTTTCTGCTTTTCTTCTGATATTGGCTACATTCATTTTATTTGTATAAAAACCTTTTAGTTTAATATAATCAAAATTATCCATTTTACATCTCACAACACTCTTTATCTCTTGTTTGTTCATAAATTGTTCAGCTATGCATGAGTCTTCTGGTTCCTTCTCACCTTCAACCACACACCAGGACCATATCTTGGCAGCACAGCTGGGTCTGGCATCCATCAGCAGCAGAGGGTCCTTCAATCTTCCTATGCTCAGATATCTGATCTCCATGCTGTATGTGAGATGAGAATTCCTGTGGCTGAGGCTACCTCCCAACCCAGCTGACCCCAGGGCTTGTCATTTATTATTTCAGGGGAGATAACTGGAGGTGTTTGTATTTCACTTGGGCCAAACCACCCTCCCTGGGATCTTTCCTCCAGTCTTTTCTAGTTGTCCAAGGAGAATCAATGCCATGCCCCAAATTTTGTTTATTTTTGCCTCTCCATATTCACCCAGAGAAGATATTTTTTCATGTTTCTAGAGGAAATCTGGAGAGCTTGGAATTTTCAGACCTATTCTGCCACTGTTCCAGAATCCCCCTCTAACTACAATAGGTAGGGGATTTCTTAATGCAGCCTAAGATCACATTTGCCTTTTTGAAAGATGAACAGGTCTTTTGCAAGATAACTCAACAGGTCTCACATCCAAGTAGAAACCCTGACTGAAGTAAAGCTGGCAAATGAAAGTCGGTTTACTGAAACTGGAACTGGATACATCTTTTTCTGGATTGGCTTCGGTGAAGGGGAGCACTATGAAGCTGGTTATAGGTTTTGAAATCAAATCTAATCTAGTCAACAAGTTTGTATGCCTACCAAAAGGAGTGAACAACAAGTTCATGATATTGCACTTACCACTTGCAGGAAAACATTGTGCTACCACCATCAGTGTCTATACAACTACCATGATGAACCCTGATGAGGCCAAAGAAAAATTTTATGAAGACCTGGAGACCCTGATCATAAATGCATAAAAGCTTATCATTTTGGGTGACTTTAATGCTAGATTAGGCTCAGACTATCAGATTTAGCAGGAAGTCTCAGGGAAGAATGGAGTTGTAAACAGCAACAGCAATGGTCATTTACTACTGAAGACTTGTGACTCTCATGAACATCAGTATATTCTGTTTACCTAAATGCAATTAAACATCATGGATACACCCTCACAGCAAACAGTAGCATTTAATAGACTATGTGATTATAAGAAGAAGAGACAGACAGGATGTGAGAGTGACAAAGGGAGTGTGTGGCACAGAGTGCTGGACTGATTGTAGACTTATCCTCTCTAAGCTAAGTATTTGCATTCAACAAAATGAGTACCAGAAGAATTAACATCAACAGATTAGAGCTCTTCTCCAAGAGAGAATAGTTTGTTGCTCACTTGGAGAGACAGTTGAGCTAACACACAGTTGGCAACAGCGGAGCAGAAAAGGAATGGGCAACTTTAAGAGATTCTGCGTGTTGCCCTACATTTGCTCATCTGGGTCAGAATATTCACAAGCATCAATATTGGTTTCATGAAAACAATGAGGAAATTCAGAAGCTGCTAAAAAAAAGCCTAAGAACTCCACAGGATTTACCAACAAAATCGTTCATCCATCTCTTAGAAGCCAGCATTTTATTCCATCATAAGTAAAGTACAAGAAAAGTTTGCAGAGATGCAGGAGTCTTGCAGTAAGAAGGCAGATGAAATTCAGTTTTGTGCTAAGAGTAACAATCCAAAGCATTTTTATGATGCCCTGAATGCTTATTTATGGGCCAAAGACCTATGGTATATCTCAACTTCTCAGTGCTATTGAAGCCACATTGATCAGTGATAAGCATATGATCCTAGAGATGGGCTGAACGCTTGCATAGTGTTCGCAACACACCATCATCAATCAATGCTGAGACACTTGAACATTTACCTCAGGTAGAAGTCAATCCCTTCTTAGCTGAACTTACAACTGAAGAAGGGATTTTGAATGCCATTAGGCTCCTTTCATACGGTAAAGCACCTGGAGCTGATTCTATTCCAGCTGAGATTTACAAGGTGGGGGGCCCATTGCTCATACAAAAGCTGAATGAAATTTTCCAGGTTATATAGCAAGAGGAACTTATCTCCCAAGAATTCAAGGATGCCTCCATTGTCCATCTCTATAAAAGTAAAGGAAATATATTGTCCTGTTACAATCATAGGGATCTCTCTCTTAGTCATTTCTGGCAAGATTCTTGCCAGATGAATGGGCTTAATGAGCTGTTCCTCCTTAATAGAGGATCACTTCACTTGGAAGATGGTCATCTACCTGAGAGATGTGTGGCTTCAGAAAAGGCTGAGCAAACACTCCATATGGTGTTTGCTGCCCAGCAACTCCAGGAGAAATTCCAGGAGCAGATCAGAGGTCCATTCAATATTTGTAGATCTGACCAAGGCCTTTGATATGTTAGTTGTGAGGGCTTATGGAAAATTATGTCAAAATTTGATTGCTTGGAGAAGTTCATCAGCACTGCATGTCAATTTCATAACAGCACAACAAACAATGTTCTTGTGCTTTCCCAGTCACCAATAGAGTGAAACAAGACTGTGTGTTTGCTCCGGTGCTTTTTAACATAATGTTTTCAGCCATGTTGTCAAATGCCTTCAATGAGGATGAACACAGCATCAAGGTCAGCTACCACACTGGTGGAAAATTCCTCAACTTGAAAAGGCTACAAGCCAAGACAAAAGTGGAGGAAGTGTTGGTGCATGATTTTCATTTTGCAGTTGATTATGCACTCAATGCAACCTCTGAAGCTCAGGTGCAACAAAGTATGGATCAATTCTCTGCTGCTTGTGCTAATTTGGCCTAACAATTAAAATCAAGAAAATATAGGTGTTCCATCAGCCAGCACCACACCATCCATATGTGGAACCATTGTGTGTGTGTGTGTATGTATGTGTGTGTGTGTATATATATATATATATATATATAGCAACTGGAGAAGTTTTGAATGTTGTGGATAAGTTCCCTCTATTAACTTCCCCTACATGTTCCCCATCACATTTCCATTTACTGGTCCCTGGCTTTCCTTAAATAAGTACACTCTTTTTGGTATTCTCTTATTTCATTTTTATTGTATTTTTTTCTGATTGACAAGGATTTATTTTCTCTTCCTCATATTTCTCTCTACCTCAAAAATACAATAAAAGAGAAAAAAAATCCCCATAGCAAATAAGCATATTTAAGGAAAACAAATTAACACATTGATCAAATCCAAAACTATTTCTCATTCTGCATTTTAAGCTCATCAATCCTCTGGCAGGAAATGGGCACTATGCTTTATCTTTGATCCTATGGAGTTGGATTTGTCATAGTATTGATTAGAATTCCAAAGTCTTTCAAAGTTTTTTAGTGTTGTTTTCATTACATACCTTTTACATTTACAATACATCACTATTTTCTTTTGCCACTCATTTTACCTCTCCTTTATCTTTTGAATAAAATGTGATCATAACTTTCATCCCAGGAAGCCTTGGTGATTCTAAGAGGTCAAATTTTCCTTCTTAAGTTTCTTTTCTTTGTTTCCTAAATTTCAGGCATTTGTGTATAGACATTTGAGACCATAAGTTATCTACTGACTCCTTTCTTGAATTTTATCTCCTGTGAACATCCAGATATCTCAACTGGTAAAGAAGAAAAACCTTTTTTTGTAGATTCCTTCTTTGTTTTCTAACTTGGGAGATACATAGGCAATCTTCTCCCTTTCCAATATTTTTAAATTTAAGACATTTTAAAATTATATTTGTGGCACAACCCAGCACTGGCATTGAGTGGAGCATAGCTTGGCACAGGTGCCAAGTGGAGCACAGCCCAGAGTGGGCCATGCCCTGGCAAGGACAGGACTGGAGTGGGTTTCAAGGTGCCATGCTATTGGCAGCAACTGTGGATTCCAGATTCCTCAAATCACAAACACCAAAGACAGCTTCAAAGGTTAGTGAGAAAGCTCTTTCACTTGCATGAGAAGGGAATGTGGTCCTGGCCCCAGGTAGCTGCAGCTTCCATTTTGGGAGCCCTGGCCTAAAGCCCCTGGGGGAACTGAGGAGCTGATCTGGGTCTCAGCCCTGAGCATGGCCCTGGGGAGAGGAGGAGTGCTGGCTGACATGGTGGAGCTAGGGGAGACTCTGGAGAAGGAATCATGTTCACAGACCAGAGCACAGACCAGGAGAGGAATAAACTCTCCCTTGACTGTGCTACCTTGGAGGAACTTAGAACTTACAGGTATCCAGAGTATACCCTCCCCCTGACAAAGAACTCAAAAGCCAAGTAACTGGCTGGGAAAATGCCCCCAAAAGGGAAAAGGAATAAGACAATAGGATGTTACTTTCTTGGTAAGCAAGTATTTTCTTTCATCCTTTCAGATTAAGAGGAACAATTTAGCTCTTCAGAGGAAGACATAAAAGTCAAGGCATCTGCATTCAAAACCTCAAAAAATAAATATGCAATCATCTCAGGTCATGGAAGAGCTCAAAGAAGATTTTGAAAATCAAGTAAGAGAAGTAGAGGAAAAATTGTGGAAAGAAATGAGAGTGATGCAAGAAAATCATGAAAAGCAACTCAACAGCTTAGCAAAGGATACCCCCAAAAATGCTGAAAAAATTAACATCTTTAAAAACAGACTAACTCAAATGGCAAAAGAAGCCCAAAAAACCAATGAGGAGAAGAATACTTTAAAGAGAAGAATTAGACAAATGGAAAAAGATGTTCAAAAGCTCCCTGAAGAAAATAGTTCTTTAAAAATTAGAATGGAGCAGATAGAAGCTAATGACTTTATGAGAAATCAACAAATTACAAAACAAAACCAAAAGATTGAAAAAAATGGAAGAAAATGTGAACTATCTCATTGAAAAAACAACTGACCTGGAAAATAGAACCAGGAGAGACAATTGAAAAATTATTGAACTACCTGAAAGCCATGACCCAAAAAAGAGCCTAGACATCATCTATCATGAAATCATCAAGGAAAACTGCCCTGATATTCTAGAACCAAAGGGTAAAATAAATATTGGAAGAATTCATCAATCACCTCCTGAAAGAGGTCCAAAAAGAAAAACTCCCAGGAATATTGTAGTCAAATTCCAGAGTTTTCAGGTCAAGGAGAAAATATTGCAAGCAGCCAGAAAGAAATGCAATTATAGAAACACAATCAGGATAACACAGGATCTGGCAGCTTCTATGGAATATGATATTCCAGAAGTCAAAGGAACTAGGACTAGAACCAAGAATCACCTACCCAGAAAAACTGAGTATAATGCTTCAAGGGGAAAATGGTCATTTAGTGAAATAGAGGACTTTCAAACATTCTTGATGAAAAGACCGGAGCTGAATAGAAATTTTGACTTTCAAACACAAGAATCAAGAGAGGCATGAAAAGGTAAACAGAAAAGAGAAATCATAGGGGACTTACTAAAGCTGAAGTTTACATGGAAAGATATTATTTGTAACTCTTTAAACCTTTCTCAGTATTTGGGTAGTATACATATATATATATATATATATATATATATACATATATAAACATATATATGTATATATATATATATATATATATATATATATGTATATAGACAGTGGGCACAGGGTGAGTTGAATAGGAAGGGAAAAGGGGAAGATGAGAGAGAAAAAGTGAGTCTTACTCATCACATTTGGCTTAAGGAGGGAATAACATGCACACTCAATTTGGTATGAAAATATATCTTAGGAAATATCATAGGAAAGTAGGGGAGAAAGGGATAAGTGGGGTGTGGGGGGGATGATAGAAGGGAGGGCAAATGAGAGGAGGGGGTAATTAGAAGTAAACAACTTTTGAGAAGGGATAAAGTCAAAAGAGAGAATAGAATAAATAGGGGGGGCAGAATAGGATGGAGGAAAATATAAGTAGTCTTTCACAACATGATTATTGTAGAAGTCTTTTGCAAAACTACACATATACAGCCTATATTGAATTGGTTGCCTTCTCAGTAGGCCTGGGTGGGGAGGGAGGAAGGGAGAGAAGTTGGAAATCAAAATTTTAGGAACGAATGTTGAGAATTGTTTTTGCTTGTAACTGGGAAATAATAAATACAGGTAATGGGGTATAAAACTCTATATTGCCCTACAAGAAAAGAGAGAAGATGGGGATAAGGAAAGGGACGGGTGTGACAGAAGGGAGGGTAGATTGATTGGGGTGGGTGGAGCAGAGAGATGGGGAGAAAATTTGTAACTCAAAATTTTGTGGAAATGAATGTTGAAAACTAAAACTAAATAAATAAACTGGGGGGAAAAACACTTACTCGACCACAAAAACATAATGAATCACCTTAGAGAAAATAAAATATCATGGCAATGAAAATGAAAAGAAAATTATATTTGCAAGATACTACAAATATAGTCTTACAAGCATTTTATTAGGCATACTACTTTTCTGGTGAAGAAATTACCATTTCCACATTTTAAGCTGTGGTTGGTCTAAAATCCAAATCCCAGTCCCAGAATTTGCCTTCCTAGGTATCCATCTACTTCGCAAGTAAATTTTTCTTTCTGTATCCACTTGAATTCAGTGAGCAACAATGATGGTATCATTTAGCAATGATCTTCAGTTTTTGTGCCTGACTTCGTAATCATTGGCTATACTTTTCTAGGTTCCTTCTGGCCATGTCACTTGTCCCTGCATGAGTAACCAGAAGTGTTGGCTGTCACTTGTTTTGATGTTTCATGTTGTCCTGGACATATGCCTCCCCTCCCACACCCACCTCAAAACAACATACCTCTCTACAGTCTGTTGTTAGCATATAAATAGCAGTCTCAGTACAGGTGACCAGGGAATCACCAATTACTACTGCTACACTTCCTCTGACATGTACTGGATGACTTCTCACTTGATAGTATATGTGGCTGTGTGATATAATTCTTGGGAGGAAAAGCAGTTTTTTATTCCTCAGAGATGGGTACTGGTCCTAAGAGAATCCCCTTCCCCTTGAATTTTCCCATGTAGTCAAGTCTCTGACTTTCATTGGAGGCCTAGATCCATCTCAGTAGTCCTCTCAGCTGGCCTATCATTGTGGCCTACTCCCAATCTCCCTCTTACCTCTAACCTGGCCCAGTCTTTCATTGTCTGTTATCTCCAAATTGGCCCTAGCCCCTTTCCATCCTTAATTCCATCTAGATCCCTTCTCTGATTCCATAGTCTTCTGTCTAGGGGCAGCTAGGTGGTGCAGTGAATAGAGCACCAGTGCAGGAGTCAGGAAGACCTGAGTTCAAGTCTCACTTCAGACACTGGACACTCACTAGCTGTGTGACTTTGGGCAAATCCCTTAACCCCAATTCCCTTATCCTGGGTCATCTCCAGTCATCTGGTCACTGGATTCAGATGGCTCTGGAGAAGTAGTGAGGCTGGTGACCTGCACAGCCCTCCATCACTCTAAACAAAATCAAGTGCGAATCATGTCATTATTTCTCTGAAGACATGGTCTTCTTTGGCAACGAACGACGAACACACAATTAATATTCTGTATAAAGGATCCATTTTGCTTTCTATTAAAGTGTTCATATTCCTTAAAAGTCTAGCCAATGGCTCAGATTCAGTTTGGCCATATTACGGATTTTTAGAATCATCCTCACCCTGACTGGTATTCTAATAAAGCTTGTCTTTGACTAGAAGAAGGCTTGGGTCAAATTCATAGGAGGCAGGACCAGCAAGTCACTTGTCCTTGAATTTTGGGGTCCTAGAACTCCTAAACCTCAAAAAAAGTACTCAGCTTATTCTCTTCAGGAAAAACCTCACATCTATTTTAAAATTCTCATCATACAATAGCCCTTTCCCTTTTCTTTCTCCTACGTATAAAACACTTTCACTCTCTAACATTCTCACAAGGGTCATCTTCCTCTTTCCCCATCAGATCCATTTGTTTTTTCCACTGACAACTTATTTTTGTTTCCTTTAGAAACTTCTCATTTTCCCTAACAATAGAAGTGTATAAAAGCATTCTCTAAATCTCTTAACTTTCTCCTCCAACAGACAGCTTGGCCTACGTTTGGAACACAGAAGTTACTAAAATAATGGCATGTTCTAATACAAGTCACTGATTGATTCATCATATAAATCATAGTGGTTGAGATTTTCGGTTTTGTTTTACTACAACTGGGTGGGTGCAATCATAAGCGCCTGCTTAACACATATATGACCAATTATGTATCAACTCTTAAAAAATTGACAACCCCACTCAACTTCCTTTCCACCCACTTCAATCTTGTACCATCCTCCTATTCATTTCACCAACCTGACTCATCTACCAATCTACTTTACCAAAGAGAATGTCAGTCTTGCTGATATTCTGGAAAGAATATCAAAGAAAATATTCTTTGCTTTCTTTTTTATGAAAAGGAAGCTAGCCTACTCTTTGAGCACAGATAACAGTTATTTGGCTGAAGCTAAAGATTCAATATCATTCACTCTGTGAAGATGACAATAAATTCTTCCAGTCCTCCATATTTGGTGAAAACCAGAGCACTAATCCTTAGTTCTTTGCCATCTTATTGAGCTAACTGCGGTGACTAATTACCTATTGGACAAAGCTAGTAGCCTCTGGGGTGGGAAGTGGGGGCTAAGTAGCTGAGACTCCTGAGAAATCTTTGTATATTTAGAATAATCTCCCAAGGCTTGCTTGCTCAGCTATCTTGGATTTCCAATTAGAGGTTTCCTGCCAAACACCCAAAGCCAAGGGCAGCTGTTCATAGCTACTTTGAAAAGGATGAATTTAGCTGAATATGGTTTCTAGTCACCTCTTCCTTCTCTTCTGTATAACCAAACAGCTTTTATAAACTTCCTCTTGTCTAAATAATTCCCCAGCTTCACTTGAGTCCTTGAGTCATAAAAAAAGGGCCTTAATTTCATATGCTGTTTTTACTTTTTTCTTGTCTATTAATCATTTATTAAGCTAAGTAGAACAGGGTAAAAGACTTCACAATGATAAATATTTGTGGCATTTGCCTTTACACAATTAAGTGGTATTTCATACTATAAATGTTATCATGAAATTAGAAAAATGTGTAGCTTCTAAGATGACCTTGTCAACCTAAGCCTAATCAAGAGAAAATGGGCTTGACCAGATTAGATACTCTAACAGGGTAAGGAACCTACATCTTGAGGCCATGTGTGGCCTTTTAGGTCCTTGGGTATGGCCTTTTGACCAAGTTCAAGTTTTACAGAACAAATCATTTTATTAAGGGGATTTGCTCTGTGAAGTTTGGATTCAGTCAAAGGGTCATACATGAGGACTTAGAGGGCCACATACAGTCTTAAGGCTGCAAGTTCCCCACCCCTGTCTAACAGTTCATGAGCATCCCCGTTTTTTAACTTGAAATTCATTTGCTGCTTTTTATCAAGGGGATTTTTTGATTATGTGCTTGAGTACAGACAAATGTTAATACAGGCTTTTGTGTCTCTTCATCTGTACAATGACTTTTATGAAAAATTGAGTTCCATGTTCAAAATTAAATTGTGCACATTTATTATAGAGAACAAGAGCAGTTGTCAACAGAAATTCACTTTACAAAGTAAATTTTCAAATTACCAAGTTCACAAAGTATGAAATTTTGTTCTTATAGACTGAAAAAACTTTAATTTATAGATTTTTTCAGGCAAGAGTATTAGATAAACAGTATATCATGGAAAAATATTATATTATGGTCCTGCTGCTCTCAACATGAATAACTAGATAAAATGAGGAGGGGATAGAAGTTCTGACCTGAGAATATAGAGTATGCAAAATCCAAATAATTCCTACAATATAGGCTGGAGGTGTTGAGAAAGATTGTGAGGGGTTAGGAGTGGCAGTTGGAGTGGTCACTGGTAGAATCAATTGCTAAATTAATATTTATTAAGTGCCTACTGGGGATACAAAAAGAGATAAAAGAGCATGAAGTAAAAATGGATGGTTCCATAGTGGAGTATGGGAGATCACTTTCTGATGGAAAAAGAATAATACCCAATACCTGCTGATGTTTGCCCCTAGGAATAGTGAGGCTGTAACTAACCTAGAAAAAAAGTTAACTTATTCCTCATCCTGAAATAGGAAAAGAAGAAATTCTCTGAGAAATAAGAAAGGAGACAAAAGATTTAAACAAAGTTCCTCTACAGTGCATGTTGCCAATAAGCAAAGCAAGAATGGAAGCTGGGTCAAGAGGCAGCTGACACTGTTATTGGGTCAATTACCACCCTCCACAGTCAAAGAAAGTTAGATCTGGGACTTGAGGGACATGGTGGTTGGTGTCCAGTTTACATTGAACAGTCTCTGGACTTCTGCCCTGCCACAGCATCAGAGGTAATATAAGGTTCTTAGGAGAGCATCACTAACCATCTGTGTGATCTTGGGCCGTATCTACCCTGGACTTCATTTTTCTCTTCTGCAAAATGAGGGAGTTAAACTGAATCACCCCTGAAGTCCTTTCCAATCCTATACCAATGAGTCTATGTTCCTACCGAGCTTTGACTTCTGAAGTTACCAGACAGTGATTTGGCTGTTCCGCTTGGGAGAGATCATATGTTAAAATAATATTATAATCAGCTCCAGAGCTTTTCTTTGCTCTTTAAAGTTTGTTATCATTTTTGTTCAATTAATACTGGATGCCAGCATAAGATAAATTTTAATCCATCATAGAAGCTCCTGATTTGAATGCCTTTCATTACTATGAAGGAGTTGAAAAAAGGGCATTAGTGGGCATGGCATGAAGAAAGCGATAAAAATGCAAAGTCTCTGTCAGGATTGTTGAGATTCTGTCACAGATGGGGGCTCTAGAGCTAAATGAAAAAGAATCCTATTGGATTTTTATTCCATAGCTTGCCAAAGTAGAGTAAAAACTGAATCCAAGGTTTTCTCTAGATTGAAGCCTGAACAGAACCATGAGAAAGCAGATTTAAGTGCTAGAAGGAGAGAAGCTGAATAAGACGCAGCAGTTGCTTCCATTAGAAGCAGAAGCTTTGATCAATTTTGCTTTTGAGTCACTTTCACCCATAAGGTTAAATCCACTACTGAGTAGAGGACAGAGTAGAGACATTGCAGAAAGGAAATTCTTTTCCACAGGAAAGGATAGAACTGGAATTTTCTTTTGCCAGAAGGAAATGACCTCTAACGCTTTGCTACAAAGGGATTATAGTTTCTCCATCCATGAAATTGCTGATGCTCATTAATGACTGAGGTACCACAGGGGTGGTAACCATTTTGACTCCTTTCCTAAAGAGAGTAAATATATTCCTAACCCCCTTTAAGACTCTCAAAGAATTTATCATGAAAATAATTGAAAAAGTAAAATTTGCTTTCAATGAAGATGCCTATTTGTAAAATTCATACTTAGAAGACAATCATGGTACTTGTGACTATATGTCCAGATCACCTTTTAAACTGAACTGAATCACATGACATCTTGGAAGCAATACAGATACACTGACCAAAGAGTCTCAAGTTGCCTACAAGGGAGGAGTTGCAAATAGATTCCATCCATTTATAACTGTCCTCTGTTCTCTAGAAAGACCCACCATCTTATATTGTATACACTTAAAGATGTTTCATGTGGATGTTCTTAAGTTATCTTGGCAATGACCCTATGAATAACCTCTCCTTGCATCATGAGGGAATAAAGTTTCCCCAGTTTATCTTAAAAACTTTGTCAGTTACTACCTATATATTGCCTGAATTTCCAACTGACAAGACAGATGTCTTTCACCATCATGTACCTAAGTGGCCATTAGGGGTGCCAGACAATGAAAACAATGGTGCAAATAAGGGGAGTCAACAGCCACATTACCTTCTTTCACTTATGAAATTAAATTTTGAAGAAAAACTTTCCAAATCTAAATAGCCTATTAAATTAAAACAATAATTGTTTTAATAAACAATAATAAACAATATTTTTTAATAAACAATATTTAACATTTTCTCATTAGAGAAATTCAGTGTATGGGTTTTTTAAGCTAAATAAGAGATTATTACAGAGAGCAGGAAAGAAAATGGGCAGCTAGGTGGCACAATGATAGAGTGCCCAGCTTGGAGTCAAGAACTCATCTTTCAGAGTTCAAATCTGGCCTCAGATACTTAGCTGTGTGATCCTGAGCAAGTCACTTGACTTTGTTTGCCTCCATTTCTTCAACTGTAAAATAAGGTAGAAAAAGAAATGGCAAACCACTTCAATATCTTTGCCAAGAAAACCTCAAATGGAGCCACAATAAGTCAGATATGACTGGAGTGACAACAACAAAACAAAAGATTTAAAAAATCCAAGAAAGACTATTCTCCCAGAGGTGAAATATGACCATTAATGCTTATTTGAATTCAGACAATCTGATGTATCTATGTTCTCATCTATGTGGGTGTGCCCTTAAATCATCTAATCTGATAAATGCAAGGACTTCCAGTGACATCTACTATGAATTCTAAGGAAGCTGTACTTGCAATCACATGTTCAAGGCTGTCTTTCCTGACACTCCAGGAGTTTGTGTGTCAGTATTTTTCAAAGTAAAGAATGATACTGAGGAAATATTGAGGAAATAAAAAGAGGGGAGATGTCTGAGGACCACTGTGTTAAAAAGCAATGTTGATCATAATTCTTCCATGCCTGTCCTGCCAATGCAATTATTGCCTAACTAACTCTCGTAAATATACCAAGCGTTGTCTACCCAAAGGTGTAGAGGCCATATAAAAAGGGAAATTGAATAGAAATAATAAAACCAACTGCTTCATTTTAATTTTATCTGTAATTTTTACTAAATAAAGGTTAAAATTGAAAAGGAATTCTTCTCCTTGGCTCTATATTCTTATCTGATGATGAAGACAATGAAACATACAGCTAAGATAAAGGCATAAGTCCATTCAGGCAGTCTATATTCATCAGAACAGGAAAAAAGGACAAATGGAAATGACTAGAAATCTCCAGATAAGGAATTTTCCTTGTGGCTGCTTGAATATCTTCTACTATTCACCACCAGATGGCAATGTTTCCATTTTCTAGTTTCTGGCACATGCATGTAGATGAAGCAGGTTCTTTGCAATGACATAAAAGCTTCAGAACTAATATTGACAATGGACACAGATGCTTGGATCAGAAAATGCAATCTAGGCTTAGTTTTGTGACTTAAATGGTTGTCAATGCCATTTGTTTTTAATATTGTGTTTACACACATATGAAAACATGCATATGAAAAGTCCTTGGTTTCATCTTGGTGGTCCTATCAACAGTTTTATAAGGCTACTATCTCCTGTTGTGATATCAGTTGTGGCATGAAAAGCATAAAAAGAAGACAAAGGAAAATGAAATTATTAAATTAATCAATTACATCAAATAAAGGTAGAGTGAATGGTTCTGAAAAACTCATTAAATGGAATCTAATATAAAGGAAATGCATACTCAGTAAAATATGCAGGACCCTAAAAGTGCCCCACAATTCCTTTTCAAAATATCTTCTATTTATTTAAGAACCACTCAGGACAACGTCTTTCCTTGATATAGGAGACAAAGTTGTGAAGTGCTTGGAAACTCAGAATTATTTTACTTTGAAGTCAGGGAGTAGACGTGGGATAATTGTAGTGAAAGTGGTTAAACCATGGTTTTGTAGGTTTATATCCAGAAACTATTTGTGTTTCCTTTCTTGATCTTTCTCTCTTCTTTAATCCTTTCTCTCCTCATTCTCTATCTATGTGGTATTCCTTCTTTTTTGTCTTATTGTAATATTTTCAATGTATAAGCCTGCTTCCATTGCTTAGCTAGCAGGGATGGAGATTTCAGTGGACTTGACATTTCATGACAAATCCTGGCAACCAGGCAAACTACTGAAAGTCACTGAGTTTAGTTGCCTTGTTTGTCAGATGGACATTGTGATATTAGACTCACCTCAGACATTTGTTGTGAGACTAAATGATATCATATATATGAAAGTGTTTTGAAAGTACTAACTAGCCTTCCCCCTCAAAAAATCAAACTGGTACATATTGGAGATGTGCTCACTGACTTTCTGTCAGAGATTGCTGAGTTATTATCTTTGAAAGTAGGCTGAAGGTAACATAATAAAATTTGATAGGTAAATCTAAAATTCTTCACTTGGAATAAAAAAAATCAACAAAACAAATGCAAGATGGAGATGTGTCTAGATAGTTTATGTGAAAAAAATCATGGTAGTTTTGCTAGAAATTCAAGTTTCATGTGAGTCAAAAGTATGATATAGAAAACATGAAAAATCACTGTGACCTTGAGCTACATGGATATAAATATAGTGTCCAGATCATTAGATTGGATAGTCTCACTATGTTCTGGTCATACCACATGGGCAATGCTAAATCTTCTTCTAGTACCAAAGATATATTTAAAGTTGAACAACCAAGACGGTGAGAGAACTCAAAACCATGCCCTATTCATATTTATTCAGTGAAGTAGGGATTTAATCTAGAGAAGACACAGGAAGGAAAATGGAATCACAGCCCTAGAACTGGAAGAGACTTTAAAGGCCATTTAATTCCACCCTCTTATTTTATGACGAGAAAATTGATACCCTACCTTGGGAAGAGGAGACTTATATGACTTGGCCAAAGACACACACAAGTCATAATCATCAGAAGTGAAATTTGAAGCCAGAACCTTTGACTGTAGAGCTCATGTTCCTTCTATTACATCATGATATGGATTCCCTTGATATGGAAGACATCCTTTGATATGATTGCTATCTTAAATCTGTATAGGATTATATAATTTGTATTGGATGTATATAATTTTATAGTATAGTGGAAAAATACTGGATTTGGAATAAGGCATGGGTGGAGCACATCTGGATGGAGTGTAATCTCTAGTTTCAGAAAGTCAACTCTGGGCTTTCAAAACGTACAGTCATTTTTAGGAAGACTAGGTTGGCATAGAGCCTAGATTAGGAGATGTATGACTTTAGACAAGTCTCTTTCAGTAGAATCCAACTTATTTCTCTTAAACTCTCTGGGACTCAGTTGCCTCATTTGTAAAATTGGAGGAAGAGGAATGGTACTAGATAACTTCTGATGCTGTGAAAATCTATGATTAAACTTACTCTTTTTGGCCACTAGGGACAGAACTAAGACCAGAGTGTAAGTAACAAAGAAGAAAACTTAACTCACAAAACAAAACAATTTCCTAACAATCAGGAATTATTGAAGATAGAATGGACTTTCTAAAAGTTAATGATTTCTTGTTATTGGAGGTTTTTAGCTATAGGCTATTTCTTGTCACAGTCATTGTAGAGAGAATCCATCTTTTGATTAAATAACTGCCTAGGTCCCTTCCAGCTCCAACACTCTGATGCGTCTGACAATTGGAAAGTGTTATGATGGTCATTTTTGTTCACAGTTTGCTTGTTCCCAAAATGGAATCCTCGATAAGCTTCTGATGTCTCATTCTAACAGATCTTATGACCTCCTTTCTCTCCCCAGAGTCCACCCTTCATGTTTCTCTCTTTATGCATAGATCTGGTCATGTTGACTCTCCCCTCAAAACTTTTCAGTTGAATCCATATGCCAAATGCAATAAAGTCCAAACTCTTTTGCTAACACTTAGAACTTTACAAAAGTTGATACAACTCTACCTTTTAATTCTTAGTTCATATTGCTTCCACTCTTGCACTCTATGTTCCCATCAAAATGGACTATTTTTTAACTTCTTAACATGCTTTTTTGCTTTTCCTCCTTTATGTTTCTGTTTAAGAGCATCACTATGCCTATAATGTCCTCCTCCTGTTTCATGTGGCAAATTCCTAAATGTATTTTAAAAATCAAATCAAATGCCACCTCCTCCATTAATTTCTTTCATCCCAACCATCAACACTGCTGGTAATAAACTTCCCTTTGGACTTAATGTAGTACTTTTTTGTACCTCTCTAATGTACTTATATAGAATATTATCATTACGTTACCTTATAAGTGCATCTTAAGTATTTTATCTTTTCTATATTTTATTTCATAAACAATTTTATATATCATAACTTATCTTACATGTGTCTCCCTATATAAGATAATATAGGCATATATAGCAATTTTCCCCTTAATAACTTCTTTAACTGTGTAAAATATTATATATTGTAGTTATTTTACCTGATAATTATATTTTAAATATTATCTTATTTCATACATAAAATTCTTTGTATTACAGCTGTTATCTTATAGAAATAAGTCTTCACACCTTATTGTAACCATGTAGGATATTATGTATTGAAGTTACATTACCTTATAGAGTAAATCTTAAATATCATCTCTTCTCTATCTTATTTCATATAGAATATTCTATGTATTATAGCTGATATAGAAATTTGTGCCTTAATACCTTATTATAATTATGTAGGATATTATGTGTTAAAGTCATGTTATCTTATAAAGTATATCTTAAATATCATCTTATCTATTGCACATCTTATTTCATATATGACATTCTACATATTATGGCTATTTATGTTTATACTATGTATCATAGCTGTGTTTTAACACTTTATTGTAGCTTTGTAGTTTCACATCTTTCCTATGGCCCAACAGGCTGCCCCCCACATAGTAGGTGGAATGAATGACTTTCCTTAGCAAGGATCATTAATTTGTTACTTAGATTTTGTTTTCTGTGTGACCCAGGAATTGCTCTTCCTAAGTATACATACTGTAATGCAGCTTTAGCATTTAGCCACCATATATTGGCTCCTTCATCACCATTGGGTTAGGAATTCTCTCCCAGTGGCCAAAGTTTCTGAGTATTTGCTTTTCAGTCTCTGCATTGACCCCCTGTGCCCTGATGATGGCACTGTAAGTATTGAAAGCCCAAGGCTATATTTCTAAAAGCAGAGATTGCTACTCCATCCAAGTTTCTGAACACTTCATATTTTTATATTAAATGCAGTGCACTGGCTGCACAGCTCCCAGAAGCCAAATACAGGCTGCTCTCATCCTGGTGCCATGATGGACAAAGGGTCATATTTTATCACATTCATCAGATTTTCATCAGGTCTGTAGTCAGCAAAATAATGCAAAGCTAGCTGCTTCAAAGGAATGACCTGCAAATCAAGATGCTCCCTCCCTCCCTCCCTTCCTTCCCTTCCTCTTCTCAGACCATTGTTGGCAGCAGGACGCACAGATAAAAACCTGCAGCTGTTTGCCAGCTCCACTGCTCCTTTCTGGTATAATGTGTTGTGGTTTGTACACCTTAAAGTTAGTATATATTGTACAGATTGCCAAGTATAAAAATATAAGGCATTCACATACAAAGTCATCAAGTAACCACACAAACACTTTTTTCCTGGAAGTCTAACCTCCACAGACTGGTAGGCTTGAATAAGAACCTTTTAGCACCTTTAATTAATCAGGTCCAACACACATGCATATATGTACATACATATATACAATCTATATGTACATATAAATGTACATATAAATGCACACCTATGTATATGTGCACAAATATGTAATATATATTTGTAGAAAAACCTCCTTGTGGCCAATGCATTTCTAAGAACCATAATTATGTTCCTGGCAGCTTTTTTCAATACCATCTACCTGGAAGATATAAACATGATAGTAGGCATTGGTTTCCTTTCTTATTTGTTTGCCTAAAGGATTTGAATTTTCCTTTTCTTCTTTTTGCTTTATATTGCCAGGACCTGGCACAGTTGCTGGCATGAAGCAGGTGCTTAATAAATACTTGTTGATTGATGAAATGATTGATTGCTCCTCAGGTCAGCGTAATTTCCATTATTCTCTCTATCTAAAAATAAATAAATAAATAAAGGACTTACCAAACGACACATTTCCACTGCATTTCTGTTCTTTGCAGAGATGATGAGGAGAACCTTAACTCCTATTTTGCACTGGCAGTCATTTCTCCATCCCTACGGGTTTCCTCCATATGATGAATTTCAGCAGACAGAGCAATTCATGAAGGAAATCTCTGAGGTATGGAGGGCTTATGATCTGCAGGGGTGGAGGGAGTACCCACACTGATGAAATCATAGACCCCTGAAGTATTAAAGTGAGTCATTTCTCCACCGCGTTTTATTTCATCTCAACTACACTCAATATCACCATGCTTTCAGAGCATACTTTAACTACCATTGCTTTTAGAAAGAGTTTTGTCCTGCCAAGCAATTGACTAGGTGTTAGGGGCTTGAGGTCTGTGTTAGTGCCAGCTAGACTTTGACTGCTGCAATGCATTCCATAATGTCTGGTTTGTAGTTCTTAAATCTCTTGAGATCATATATATGATATGCCTGTGATTTAAGAAGTTTTACACTGCAAATGCTAGCCTTTTGAACAAATTAATATTGTTTGCTAGGAAATGGAGACAACAAATACGTATCTGTATACATAATTATAGCCTCAGTATGGTATTGCAGAGAGAGAACAGGTCTTTAAGTCAGGAAGACCTGGGTTCAACTCCCACTTTTCTCTGACATATACAGGCTATGAGACTCTAGGCAAGTCACTTAACCTCCCAATGTTCTAGGCAATTCTTTTACTTTTCTTTTCTTTTTTTGGAGGCAGTCAGGGTTAAGTGACATAGTAAGTGTCTGAGGCTGGATTTGAACTCAGTTCCTCCCCACTCTAGAGCTGGTATTCTTTCCACTGTGCCACCTAGCTGCTCCATAGGCAATTCTTGAAAATTTCAGAGAAGATGCTAACCTGCATTAGTAGAAGGAGTTCACTTTGCCAATAAAAGTATATGTACCATCCCTATTCCTTTGTTGTCCTATATAGATTACTTAAATCTCCTTTCTCCCTAACATTGGGAAACTAGGTTGTTGACACAGTGGAGAAAGTGCCAAGCCTGGAGTTAGGAAGTCTCCTCTTCTTGAGTTCAACTCTACCTTCAGATACTTACTAGCTGTGTGACCCTACAAGTCATTTAACTCTGTTTGCCTCAGTTTCCTCCTCTATAAAATGAGTCAGAGAAGAAAATGCACACATTTCTGTACACAAAGCCCCAAATGAGGTCATGAAGAATCAGGCATGACAACAAATGTCTGAACAACATCTCCCTAATATTGGGAACTAGTTTACGTTTCCTTTCCCAGCACTCTCTGTCTTGTCCAGCTATCTGAAATATACATCCTCTTCACCTATGCCTCCTAATATCTCTAGTTTCTGTCAAAATTCAGTTCCAGAGAACCAGGGGGGAGGAGGGAGGTAAAGCCAAGATGGCACAGAAGAAGGACGGGCCTGTAGAACCTTCTCCCCCATAGTACATAAAATACCTGTAAAAATAACTCTAAACAAATTATAGAGCAGCAGAAGCCACAAAATGACAGAGTGAAAGAGATTTCCAGCCCAAGAGAGCCTGGAAGGCCGACAGGAAGGATTGATCACACCAGATGCAGAATGAAGCACAGTCCAGCCTTGGCCTCATAGTGCAGCAGGGACAGACCCAGAACAAGGTTCAGGATACTACTGGCAGCAAGAGCAGTTCCCATATTGTTCAACCCACAAATGCCAAAGACGGCTTCAAAGTCAGTGAGAAAGCTCTTTCACCTGGGTGAGGAAGGAATGTGGTCTGGCCCCTCCAGCAGCAACCACTGCAGTGGTAGCATCCATTTTTGCAGCCTTCTGCTTAAAGACCCTGGAGGAATTGAGCAACTGATCTAGATCTCAGCCCTGAGTGGCAGCCCTGGAGTGGGGAAGAGTACTGACTGGTGTGGTTGAGCTGGTGGAGGCTCTGAAGAGGGAATTCTACTCACAGATCCTGGGCAGAATAGTTTGTGGTACCTCCCAGACCAGAGCACAGGCCAGGAGAGAAGTAAACTCCTCTCCCTTGATTATGTCACCTTGGAGGAACTGAGGACTTACAAGTCCTCAGAGTATACCCTCTTCTTGACAAAAAACTTAAAAGTCAAATAACTGGCTGGGAAAATGCTCCAAAAAAAGGAAAAAATAAGACTATTGAAGGATACTTTCTTGGTGAACAGGTATTTTCTTCCATCCTTTCAGATTAGGAGGAACAATTTAGGTCTTCAGAGGAAGACCTAAAAGTCAAGGCATCTGCATGTAAAACCTCAAAAAATAAATATGCAATGGTCTCAGGTCATGGAAGAGCTCAAAGAAGATTTTGAAAATCAAGTAAGAGAAGTGGAGGAAATATTGGGAAGAGAAATGAGAGTGATGCAAGAAAATCATGAAAAGCAACTTGACAGCTTACTAAAGGAAACACAAAACAACGCTGAAAAAATTAACATTGTTAAAAATAGATTAACTCAAATGGCAAAAGAGGCCCAAAAACCAATGAGGAGAACAATGCTTTAAAGAATAGAATTAGCCAAATAGAAAAGGAGTTTCAAAAGCTCCCTGAAGAATATAGTTCTTTTAAAATTAAAATGGAGCAGATGGAAGGTAATGACTTTATGAGAAACCAAGAAATTTCAAAATAAAACCAAAAGAAAAAAATAGAAGATAATGTGAAATATCTTACTGGAAAAACTACTGATTTGGAAAATAGATCCAGGAGAGACAATTGAAAAATTATGGGACTACCTGAAAGCCATGATCAAAAAAAAAAAAAAAGAACCTAGACATCACCTTTCATGAAATTATCAAGGACAACTGCCCTGATATTCTAGAACCAGGGGGTAAAAGAAAAATTGAAAGAATCCACTGATTACCTCCTCAAAGAGATCTGAAAAGAGAAACTTCTAGGAATATTGCAGTCAAATTCCAGAGTTCCCAGGTCAAGGAGGAAATACTGCAAGCAGCTAGAAAGAAACAATTCAAGTACTGTGGAAATACAATCAGGATAACACAAGATCTAGCAGCTTCTACATTAAGGGGTCACAGGGCTTGTAATATGATATTCCAGAAGTCAAAGGAACTAGAATTAAAGCCAAAAATCACCTACTCAGCAAAACTGAGTATAATACTTTAGGGGGGAAAATGGTAATTCAATGAAATAGAGGACTTTCAAGCATTTTTGTTGAAAAGACCAGAGCAGAGTAGAAAATTTGACTTTCAAAGTCAAAAATCAAGAGAAGCATGAAAAGGTAAACAGAAAGAGAAATTATAAGGGACTTGCTAAAGCTGAACTGTTTACATTCCTACATAGAAAGATAATATTTGTAACTCTTGAAACTTTTCTGTATTTGGGTACTTGGAGGGATTAATCACTTATATACATAGATAGAGGCCCCAGGGTAAGGTGAATAGTAAGGGATGATATCTAAAAAAATAATTAAAAAATGAAAGAGGAATATATGGGGAGGAGAAAGGGAGAAATGGAATAGGGCAAATTATCTCTTATAAAAGAGACAAGAAAAAGCTTTTTCAATAGAGGGGAAATGGGAGGTGAGAGGGAAAAAGTGAAGCTTACTCTCATCACATATGACTAGGAGGGAATAACATGAACACTCCATTTGATATGAAAATCTATTTTACACTACAGAAAAGTAGGGGAGATGGGGATAAGTGAGGTGGGGGGAAGATAGAAGGGAGGGCAAATGGGAGGAGGGATTAATTAGAAATAAAAACTTTTAGGGAGGGACAAGGTTAAAAGAAAGAGAATAGAATAAATGGGGGGCAGGATAGGATGAATGGAAATACAGTTAATCTTATATAACATGATTATTATAGAAGTCTTTCGCAAAACTATATATATATAGCCTATACTGAATTGCTTGCCTTCTCAGTGGGGATGGGTAGGAACGGAGGAAGGGAGAAAAGTTAGAACTCAAAGTATTAGAAACAAATGTTGAGAATTGTTTTTGCATGCAACTGTGAAATAAGAAATACAGGTAATGGGGTATAGAAATCTATCTTACCCTACAAGAAAAGAGAGAAGATGGGGAAGGGAGGGGTGTGATAGAAGGGAGGGCAGACTGGTAGAAGAGGTAATCAGAATGTATAGCACTTTGGGGTGGGGAAAGGGGAGAGACATGGAGAAAATTTGGAACTCAAAATGCTTCGGAAATGAATGTTGAAAACTAAAAATAAATAAATAAACAAAAAACCGAGAACTGGGGTAAGGGGAGAGAAATAAAATTCAGTTCCAGTACCAGGTTCTAAATAAAGCTTTTCCTGTTTCGCCATCCATTACTTCCTCCCTCCCTCCCCTTCTCAAAAAATAAATAAATAACTTTGTATTTTTAGAGACTTTTATAGGTATGTGTTGTCTCTCACAGTAGATTTTCTTTGAAGAGTAGGAGAATTTCACTCTTATCTTTATGTCCCCAGCACCTAGTACATAGTAGGTACTTAACAAATGCTCATTCATTACTGATTGGCTCTCATGGAGATTATCGCAGGCAAAATCTTGGTTGACATTCATATGTAGAAATCTCAAAAGTTGTACTTAAATCATAGGTTCTATTATTTATTCATCAAAATCATTCATTTTTAGCAATAGTCAAGCTAATCGGAAATATCCTAAGGAGTTCATATCTAATGGCTTATTCTCCTGCCTTGGTAATTATGTAATTTGCTGTCTGGCCTTAGTTTACCTTATACCTCTAATCTACTGAGATTTCTCCCCATTTTCCAAAGAATATGATAATATTGATTTTAGTCCCAATTAGGTAGCTTTTTATAGCACCCTAGTTCCTGGTATTATAGACAACAGGTTTTTGCAGTGTGAGACTATTCTAATTCTATGACTGCCATCCTATTTAGCCAAGAATCCCCAGAAAATGGAAATCAGAAACATCCCTGGTTTATACTAAAGATGAGATGTTTTATATATAAGAAGGAAAAGCTAGAGAGCTACTTTAGTGTTATCTCACTTCTGGAGTGCTGTTCTCAGTCTTTGGTGCTAGTATTTGGTCTGCCTAGGTAAGTGATGCCCCTTCGTTGATCTGGGTTTCTAAGCCTCTATATAATACAGTAGTTCCATACACTCTTCAGCCTTCACAAGATCTATATTGGTTGCAAAGAATTAACATAAATTCTATACATGATCTGTGTTTCTTCCTTGAGTGTAGTAGTTAGTTTATCATAAGATCACTCATTTAAAGTAGAATAAATGTAAGAAAGAAATGGACACAGGAATCTGATCAATTTCTCTTTTCAATTATTTCCTGTGAACCTCAAATTAACCTTAAGTCATTTGGCAAGGGTAGTAGGGTCCTAAAACAGAACCTCTTTTCAATTTTATCACCAAGGCTTTCTAGGACCATTTTATCTCTAAGATATGAATTCTGTGAGACTTATCTATTTGCTGTTTGCCATGTGGCAAGGCACATTAGAATTAATAATGAATAATCTATAGATTCCTATGTGTTTGTTGGAAAGCTCCAAATATACAGAACCTCATAGAAGAGAGAGAAAGAGAAAGGAGAAGGAGAGGGGAAGGGGGAAAGAGAGGGGGAGAGAGAGAGAGAGAGAGAGAGAGAGAGAGAGAGAATAGCTCAAGGTCCAGAAGCCTTATTTTCCTGAGTTCAAATCTGGCTTCAAACACTTACTAGCTATGTGTCTAAAGGGCAAGTCCCCATTTGCTTTAGTTTCCTCATTTATCAAATGAGTTGGAGGAAATAGAAATGAAAAACCACTCCAATATTTTTGCCAGGAAAACTCCAAATGGGGTCACAAACAGTCAGACTCAGATGACTTATTAACAACAATACAAAAGTATTGTTGTTAGTAAAAGCAAATTGCAACAAACCACGTAGAAGAACAAATGTTTTCTATAAATAAGATATTCCCTAGATTTGAAGTCAGATTCCTTTCAGATAAGGCCTCATCGTTATATGTCCAACATGTGTGATCCATAGAAAGAATGAAATCTACCAATCATATAGATAATGGCCCCCCCGCAAAATCAATAGCCTGACAAATTTGCCTTTCCTTGTTCACATTTACCAACGCCACCTGTCTTCTTTTTATGATAACTCAGTTTCTCAACTCCCTATTATCATTAGACTAAGATAATACAAAGAACTAAAAGTAGAAAATGCTACATCAGCACAGGCCCTCATGGAAAAATAAATAAAAGTTTTTACTGACAGTTCTTTACATGCTATTTCTCTTAAACCCATTTGCTTTATGTATTGGACATAGGCAAATTTACCTGAACACAGAAATTAGTGATGTAAATGGTACATTTTTCATAATAATTTCACAAATTTATGCCAGATAGTTGTGTGGTTCAGTGTCAAAATAGTTTTTTTTTGTCCCTTGGGAGATTCTGAAGTTTTGCATAGCATTAAATTAGTGTAGTTGTATAGTTAAGCAGAAATAAAAATGCAAGAATGGTAACTACAAACCTATGTGCCTCCTTTCTCATCTCTATGAAATCTTTACAAGAATCATATATGTATATATATATATATATATATGTATATATATATGTATACACACATACATACACACACATATTGAAGATATCACTGATAAAAATGTGAAAAGGAATAAAAGAAAAATGGAGGGAGGGTCTCAAAATCATTTCCTACATTTTATATATCTTCACAGTCATGAAATTGATGAAAAAATATAAGATCCTGCAATGATCCTTGTATAAAAATACTCTAGAGGTTATATTTACTATGAGTTAACGTTTATCTCACATTCATGACCATTTGTGAACATTTTTGCAGGTACCAAAATATTTTATCAAGCATCATGACTGAGGCCTTCTCTCTTCCTTTTGGTTCCCAATGGACAAATGACTTAGTTTCTTAGGAAATACTTAATTGAGTACAGTATTTGTACTCACCCGTTGACAACTTACTTCCTGTACAGTAATTGGACTCTTCTGCTAACATGAAATGTCTCCCATTCTGATTCCTTCAATGTCATAAAAATGACGAGTAGAAGGCTCCCTAGGAGAACAATATGAAGTATTCAGTGTATGGTCATTGTGTAATGTCAAGGAATGTTTGTAATTCTGGCACCCTTTCTAGAATTGTCAATGACTTACCACAAAATCACCTATTTAGACAGCACTTGCACAGGAGTCTGATCACCTCTCTTGCCTCCAATAAATAAACCAAATGCCGTAAAATAGTTGTCCCCATGTGATTGCTGAGCAATTGCTAGGGGGAATTAGTGTTATTCCATCTGTATCTGGTCATTACACCATTTCATCTGAAAGGTAGAAATGTACCTTTTCATTTTTAGGGGAAGATGAAAAAGAGATTGATAATCTAATCAAACATGATAGCATCAATGACTCATACCTATGGGGTCATGATTATTAAAGTCAAATGGCAAGGTGAGGTTTTTTGAACATTCTAAGTGCTTTTCAAAACAGTCGTCACTCAGAGATCATTCTGAATGAAGAGATTTCAAATTGTTGTTGACCTTGAAAATGTCAAATGTTTCATGAACCCTTGTTTTATAGAATTCTACAATCTAGACATCTAGATAACACAAGCCTTCAAATACTTCATGACAGCTAAGGTGTTCAGGTAACCATCATACAGTTAGGAGGCACAGTAGCTAGAGTTTTGGATTTGGAGTCAGGAAGATCTCAGTTCAAATCTTGCCTCAGATACCATGACACCAGACAAATCACTTTGTCTCTCTCAGCCTCAGTTTACATATCTGTAAAATGAGGAAACTATAGCACCAACTTTCCAGAATTGTAAGGCTCAACTGAGATAAAAATATAAACCTCAGATGTTTGAGCGAGAAAAATACAAAATAGGAAACTAGTATCTTTCTTTAATTGTTACCTGATTAACTAAATGATATATGTGTTCATGTGACATAAAATAACATATAATCTATAGTGTAACTATTTTGAGAACAAAGTCACCTGAGGTATTCCATTTCTGCTGTGCTTTTCTTCTACAAAAGACAAGCATTGTTGAATATTTTCATCATTTAACAGGGAACTGGTGTTACAAAATTAGGCTTCTCAGCATGAGTATGCTTACTGTAATGTCAAAGATGTCTGTTTGGACCCCTCTGATGATGAAGGACTATTACCCAAGATGCATGTATAGAAGAATCTTGCACCCAGTAGACACTTTAAATATGAGATGAGACAGCTGTTATCTCAGCACTAATTGGCTAGTTGACCTTAGGCAAGCCATTACACCTCCTATGGTTGGGGTAGATTTTTAAGGTCCTTTCTAAAGTAAATATTTTGTGACTCTATAATTGATTGACTAAGTCTTTTATAATGGGATTTCAGGAATTATGAAATATGGCCAGGGAAGATATTGCGGGGGGAACAGAAACTTCACAACATGCCACAAATCATATCAACAAGCACTTCGTTGATCTCTAACATTTTTAAGATCAGATTGTCATTTGGTATAGAAATAATTCTCCCCCTTTCGTTTTAGTGATTAACGTAGGTTAGGTTTGAATTCCATTTCGAAACAATAATTTTATGTATCTCCTTGTTTCCCTTCCCTCTTGGGACCTCAGTATAAACTCCTTTCCCATCCAACAAGTAAATTTATTAAGTATTTTCTCTATGCAAGAAACTATTATACTCATTAAGGGTTCAAAGATAAAATGATTAGCAGTACATACTTCAAAGATGGAATTGTAGGATGAGATACTTATATTCTACTGAGCATAAAACTGGTACCTGAAACAACCAGCCCTATACTAATTTCGAAGAAATGGAAAAATGAGTTTAGACAGAAGATCAGTATGAGTATTTTTTACCAAGATATCAAAGGTAAACTTCTTATACTATTGAGCATTATCTCGAAAGTTATAAAAAGTTCTAGCAAGGAATTTTTATGGAATAAAATTCCGAGAAATAATTTTGATACTTAAGTGAAAGATACATCAAAGAAGGGAGAGACAGGTATAGCAATCCAAAGGCTACTGAATTAGTTTTAGTCCTGACAAAAGGTGATGAGGATCTACACAGGATGGTAGCTATGTGAGTAAAGAAGAGGTACATAACAAAGATGTTGAAAATAAATTAATAACAATATTTGACAATAGATTAGATTTGTGGGATGAGGGAGGAGTCAAGGATGACAAAAAGGTGAATGGGAGGATAGTAAGTATCCTTGATAATCACATGTAAGTAGTAAGTGGCAAAGTCAGAGTTTGAACTCAGATCATCCACCTCTGAAATCGACATTTCTCCTTATACCATACTTTCTGTACCCAAAAATATTTGTTTGGGGAGATCACAAGGTACAGCTTCTATATTGATTCAGCAAAATTTGATTACTTTACACACGCACACACACACACACTTATCACTTCTATAAGGTCATTAAGTTATCTTAAAGAATTTATCTTCAAATTTATTATTTGAAAGGTCATTGAAAAAAATTGGCAGCCTACAGTTGGCTCATTAATTTTATCAAGTCATATTGACTCAGGTTAGTTAGTACAATTTCATTTTTGGAAGAGGATTAATCATGTAGTTTATATGTAATTGTTCAAATTATGGTGAACAATCATGATATTTTGCCAAAGCAAAATTTTAGAACCTCCCTCAATGGTACCATACAGGTTGTAAAGTATCACTATCAAAATTCTAATTAGTATGCTACTATACATACATACTTACATATATATACATATATATATATATATATATATATATATATATATATATATATATATATATATATTTGGAATATATCTCCTATAACTTTAGTCATCTCCAGAGTCTTTAAGAAAATAATTAAGGTTCTAGCTATACCATCATACATCCCTGTTATATTTCAGTGTGCATACATTGAAAGGAGAGAATTTGTTGTTGTTTAGTCATTTTTCAGTCATGTCTGACATCGTGAACTCCCCTTTGGAGGTTGTCTTGGCAAAGATCCTGAAGTGGCTTGCCATTTCTCTTCTCTAGCTCCTTTAACAGATGAGGAACTGTAGCAAATTTAAGTGACTTGCCCAGGTTCACATAGGTAGTAAGTGTCTGAGGCCAGGTTTGAACTCAGGAAGATGATTCTTCCTGACTCCAGGCCCAGCACTCTCCACTGTACCACCTATTATGCCATGCTTTTCATGCACCATCCAAAGAGCTGTGTCAACAACCACAAAGGAAGAAACAATCTTTACTGGAAATAAATTTATATTCGAATGAAGGAAGATAAGAAGATAAATAAATGTAGAACAAATACAAAGAGAATTTTAAAAATACTAAGTATAAGGTAATTTGAGAGAAAGGGCATTAATAGTTGAGTGGATCACAAAAGGTTTCATGTAGAAGATACTACTTGACTATATCTTGATGGAAGAGAAAAATACTATGAGTAACAGAGAAAGTGAATTGAAGGCATGGAAGACAGCCATTGCAGAGACATGGAGATGGAAAGTAAGAGCTGGGAGACTATGTTTAAGGAATAGGGAGAAAGTCAGTGTGGCTGAATATCAGATTGTGAGAGAGAGAGAGTCTGAAAAATAGGGTGGGACCAGGTTGTGAGGGGCTTTAAAAGTTAGAGTTTATCCTTCAACCCAGAGAAAATAGGGAGCCCCCAGAGTTTGCTGAGCAAGGAAGTAAAAGGGCCAGATCTCTGCTTAAGGAACATCATTTTAGCCATAGCCATTCAAAAAGAAGGAAGAAAGCCATTGCAATAGACCAGATTAGAGGGGAGGAGGGCCTGAACTAAGGTGATAGCTCTATAAGTAGAGAGAATGGACTACAACAAGATGTTGTGGCAATTAAAAAAACAGGAAGATTGGACAAGAGTTGCATATATGAGGCAAGGGAGACTCAGGAGTTGAGGATAATGTCAAATTATGAACCTAGATGACTGGAAGGATGGTGATGTCATGGGCAGAAATAAAAAATGTTAGGAGATATATGGATTTTTGGGGAAAACAATAAATTCTATTTTGGATATGTTGAGTTTTAGATGTCTGGGACATCCAGTGTGAGATGTTCAATAAGCAATTGGTATTAAAGTTCAGAGACTGGATATATAGATCCAATAATCATTGGCATAGAGATGATAAAATCCATGGAAGCTGATACAGTATCCAAGAGAAAGTATAGAGAGAGAAGAAAAGTGCTGCAGGACAAAACCTTGGGAAATACTTACCTAGGTCCAGTCTTGGATATATGTATTACTCTAAGGATGAAGGAGTAAAGGAGTATTCTAATTGTGTTCTCTTCTGTTTTGCTTTCTAGTGTTAATACAAAAAATGGCATTGAAAAATCAGTCCACTATGGCAAGGTACTATTTTCATCACTTCACAAAATCTCTTTGAAGGTAACTGTATCAATTAGCTTTAAATATTCTTTTCTAAATAACAAGTATGAATTTCATTGTTGGTTTGTTTTTTTGTTTTTTTTTTTGTACTGAAATTAGGTCACTACCAGCTGGGGAAGCATCATTGCCTCATGGAGAAAGCCTAGCCCTGCAAACAAGAGTTAGATCCTGAACAACTACATCCAAAGAGTCAGATTCACCCAGAAACTGATTTTTTAGCCCTTACTTTGTGTGATAGAGATGCTTCTGAAAATTGGAGGGGAAATTGAGTTTTTATCAGTCAAAGCACGTTCTATATGTAAAGGAATCTTATGGTGAGCCTTTCCTTTTCACATTTGAATCATTCATCCTAAAGGAAGTGCAGCAAGTGGAACTGGATTTTTGGAAACAATGAACCCCATGCTTATTTCCTTTCTTCCTCCAAGGACCTCATTCCATGGAAGCTTCAGACTCCCCCAGAGTATTTTATAGTCATATGAGATCCACACCCCATCCTATTTGGAGAGCAAATGCTATTTGGTAAATAATTTAATCAGATGTAGGCTCTTATATCATGTTTTTAAATTGGTCATGGTCCAGGGACACTGGTCTTCCTGCTGTTTCCCCCATCTCTGAACTCTGTCTCTTTTGTGTTGGCTGTCCTAAAATCTCAACTTTTGCAGGAAGATTTTTCCACTCGATAATTGGTGGTGTCTTTGCTTTGAGATTACCTTGTATGTGCTTAAGTTGTTTTTGTATTTCCTCCTCCATTAGAATGTGATCTTGAGAGCAGAGCTGGATTGGTTTTTTCCTTTCTTTTTATCTCCATCACAGTCCCTGGAATATAATAAGCTTTGTTGTTTTTCAGTCATCCAGTCATTTCTGAATCATGACCCCATGGACCAACCATCCATGGGGTTTTCTTGGCAAAGATGTTGGAATGGTTTTCCATTTCCTTCTCCAATCTTAGGGCTTAAGTGACTTGCCCAGAGTCACACAGCTAGTGTCTGTGGTCAATTAAGACTTAATAAATGCTTGTGGATTGGTTGATTGATTCAAGTTGGGGTAACTAATTATGCTTTTTCTGATCATTTGTTGGAAATACTTCCCTCACAGTCCAGGTGAGAACCAAAGGATATTTAGTGCCATTGCTTTTTTGTCCTTAATGGAGAAAATAGCTATTCACAAAGGGTGAATAAACTCCACTCCACTCCCTAGAGGCCAGATTCAATTCAAATTCTAATCATTTTGATTAGGTACTAAACCCAGCAAATTAAGTTCTCCCATTCTCTTCTTAGGGAGCTTATTGACTAAAGGATGCCTACTGAGGCATCAGTTTGGGGAGATGACACTTATATTTAAATATTGTAGGTATATATGGGATTTAGCAGCAAAAGCTGGTTGTAATAAGACATATTTTAAAATCAGCCATGTGTATAGAAGCATGCAAAAAGATGCCTAGTAAAAGCAGAAAGTGCTATTTCAAACCAAAATAACAAATTAAAAAGCCTTCACAGTTTGACTCCTTATTAGGTAAGAACACTTGGGAAGGGAGGATAGTAACAAGAAAAAGATGAAAAAGACAATGGAAAGGAGGAAGGAGAAAGGAAGTGTGCTATAGAGGGGGCTGTCCTCAAGGTCATAAAGTCCTGGGTTCTAGTTCCACTCAGACACATAGCAGTGTGACTCTGGGCAAGTCACTTGATCTCTCTATGTCTCTATGCTCTAGGCAGTTTTCTGAAATGAAAAATTGCTGGGCAGGCACAGATTCCTCATCAGGAATTTTCTACAAAATGAAATCACAGGTCTAGCAAAAAATAAAATGTATTTGTGCACTAAATTCCTGAAAATCAGCCTAGCTAAATCTATCTACTATCATTCTGAGACAGAGGAAAAGTCTGCAGTCCAACATTGAAGGAAAACAGCAAATCCCAAACTGTATTATTAGTATGCAACCCCTACCCTAAAAAGAATGAAATTTTGAGAGCAGGGTGAGAGATTTTCTTTAATGAGGTCAGACTACTTTGTCATGAGATTATAGCCCTTTGCTTTAACACTGGCAGCTGGAATTTATCTCAGCTAAAAATAGTTGAAATGGTTGCACCTTAAAATACTGAGAATGGATTATGGGCTCCTACATTTTACAAGATTCGAGAATTTTTTGAAAATCTTAATCAGACACTGCTCTTCTGTCTGTGAGCTGTATTACGGTTTGTTAAGTCAGGAGCAGCTGAAGATAACAGGGTGATATCTGCTTTGCTCGGTGTGTTAAATGATCATAGTTAAGTCTTAGAGTCCCATGCCTGCCATGTAATGGAGAACACTGCTTATTTGTAGCCTAGGATTGATGACTTTGCTTGGTGTCTTAGTGTCCATAATTAGATGTGATTATTTAGCTAGGGTTTGTTATTTTAGTTGCTTTTACATACTACAAAATCTGCTAGGAGAATTTTAAATTAAAAGATATTTCATTTTTGAGAAAGAGGAAAGGAAATAACATAGTGCTATATAAAATAATATCTTTAGTTGGGGAAGACCTCACACTTCTAAGATAAGGAAAGATGTTATTTCTTCCTGAATTTTTATTTTAGGATAGCAGTTCACATGTCAAAATGCCTATGGAAATAGATTTGGGAGCCCTGCTATAACAAGACTGACTGGGGCAAGGGTGCCCCTTTTGTAATAACTCACCTAGGGCAAAGGATATGCCTCAGTCAGGGGGACTTCACATAAAACACCAGAGTGCCCAAAACATGGACACCAATGTGATGGGTGGACTACTTTTGGTGAACACTAGCACCCTGGGGTGCCACACAGCCCTGTCCCCTGGGCATTTGAGTAAGTTGAATGAAGGCATAAAAAAATATACATACACAAGGGTGGATATTACAGGCAGGCCCTGAGAGCAGTATCCCTTTAGTTTGTAATCAATTTGGGGGAAAATGAGCTACTTGCAAATCACTGAAGAGTTAATAAAATGAATCTTCATTGTTCGCTACTGTTCTATTCTTTGTGACCCAGTCTGGGGCTTTCATGCCAAAGATACTGCAATGTATCCTATTTCCTTCTCCAGTGCATTTTACAAATGAGAAAACGGAGGCAAACAGGGTTAAGTGACTTGCCTAGGGTTACTCAGTAAGTATCTGAGGCTAAATCTGAACACATGAAGGTGAATCTTTTTGACTCTCGGTGCAGCACTCTATCCACTGTACCATCTAGCTGCCCAAAAAGTAGCCAACTTTACCCTAACAGAAAAGATGCAATAAGGATATAACAGCCCTTGGCTTTTATGGGCTTAGCCTTTCTCCTATCTGTATGTAGACAGGGCAGAGAGTTCTTCAGACATGTAACCAGTTGTAGGAGGGACTGACTCCACATTGGTGGGAGTTTTTATGCTATTAAAGAAGAAGCTGCCTCAAAGGAGGCAGGAGTCAATCAGGTCTGGGGAACAACTTTGTTGTCTTAAGGGCAACTAATGCTTGTGAGGACTCTGGTCACTGTCATAATGGGAAAACTTGAAGTTCCCCAAATTCCCAGTTTTTACATTTTTATGGGAGAGCTGAATCTCCCTTTACCTGTTCACACTTCTCAGATCTATACTGTGCTGCTAAAGAAGGGCCAGAGCTAGATTTGCTTTTCATTTTTAAATTTTAATCTCCAGAAGCCAGGCCTTCCATTATGTACCATCCCCAGGGGAGAAACTGCTTGCAGATGTATCCACACTTGTCAAGCTCCATGAGCTCCATCCCCCATGCTGAGCTGAGCTGAGCACCCCTGGCTATAAGGCTGATGAAGGAAGACACTAGAGTAAACCTTTATTTCTAAGAAATTAATGCCACCCATAAACATTAAACCAAAACAAAACCAATCATCATTCCTGACTGCTGCTTCTGTCCTTTATAGTCACAGAAGACTTTTAGATGTATATACGTGAGATCTTTTTCACACAGAAATAGGAAAAGGGTATTTTTTCATTTGCTAGTGTTGCTGCTACTTCATTTCCTATTATAATGCTCTCCTCTCCCTACCATGGATATAGGGGTAAGAGAAAGAGAGAAATTAAGTCTCATCCTAATGCTGAGAAAGCCCAGCCTCAGGTCAAATTTGGAAGGTGAATTTTGTCTTTTAAACTGTCCAATGCCAGGCTGCTTATCCTCTGTCCCATTCCTTCTAGTCTCTATTAAGGTGTTTTTTAATAGCTAAGGCTATGATGATAAAGGCTAACTGCAACAGGGGGTAGTTACATTTAGCTTGGGAACTCAGAGACTTTATGTATCAGAACTCAAAGAAATGGAATTATAATAATAGGTACAGCAATGAGACTGATAAAGTGTCAACTTGTTATCATGGACATAGCTCTGACTCTGTGTGTACTGGAGGGCAGAAGACAGGATTTTGACTCCTGACTCCTGAACTTGCTACCTGCATAGTGACCTTGGGACTGTCATTGTATCTCCCATGAAAATAGTTTCCTAAGTGGAAATAAAGGAAGTCAATGTATCATCCTGGAATTCATTATCTAGAACACAATAATCTCTTAAAAAATGCTTGATTGTCTAGTTCTTCCTTCTCTAGATCTATAATCCTACTGAGGGGTGTGGTAAATATTTAACACTCATCTTTGCCCTCCCTACTCTCCCACCCAGCAGAAATATGTACGTACAATGTAGTTTTAAGTTTCACATTAACATTTTCTTAAGTCTAGATAATCACAGTAAATCAACCCTTGGTTTGTAGTATTTACCAATTTCTAGGATAGAAATGCACCTCCTGAAAATTAACCATAAACTCTTATGAATAAGTACTAGTCAGTTTCAGTATACCCATGATCCTATACCAATATAAAGGTAGACAGTTCTAGCTCTGACACTGGTGAACTGAAATTTCACTATAGCCTAGTCAGGATGTCAAATTCAAATTGAAAGGGGGTGGGAAGCACTAAATGCTAAATAAGGATTCCTGCAAACAGCACATTGACTTAGAAAACCACATATTAACATTATCTATGTTTGAGAAAGTTGATTCATTAAGGATTCCTATTCTACTTCAACCAGTATTAATCAATTTGATATAGGGGTAGCTATTGTAAGTTCTGTGTATTTGGCTCCACAGTTATGAGTTGCAGATGGTAAGATCACTTGCATAATCATAAGAAGCTAGCTAGAGGCCCTCCACCCTTGTTTTATCTTGTCATGGTGACCAAGCCCAGCGTGGTAGAGGTGACTCAACTACATGGAAAGTCCCCCCAAATTATTTTTGTACCTCTGTACCATTCTCTCTTCTCCAACACAAACAGATGTTCATCTTATTACCACTCAGTCAGTGGAGATGACCTATGCTTCACCCATCTCATGACCACCTTCACTCAACTCATCACTTGACTGACAGATCACTTAGCTTATGCACCATATGTCAACCAATGGAATTATTTTGCATCTGGTATAACTGTTCTTGAATGTTTAAATATCCAGGATCTTGCAAGGAGGGAGCATCTCAGAGGAAGAGGAAAATCTGAGGTCCACTTCATTAGAGGGGACCATGAAGCCTTTAATAGTGCCATTGGCTCAGAGCTCTGCCTCAGTTTCTCTTGCTGTAGGTTGGATGGTTTTAATCCCCACATATTCTATTGTATTTTGCTTATTTTGCTACATATTTCCCAAGTGTATTTTAATCTTGTTCAGGCAAGACTCTGGAGCTCTGCAGGTGGTGATGGCTGCTGAGTGTTTGACACCTCTAGTCCAAAGTACGATTTTTCTATAATTGGTTTCTGTGGTTATCACAAGGAGCAATACTCTTCAACATAACTGGTCATCATGAAGTAATTATTAAGTACTTACTATGTGTCAGTCACTGAGTCAAGTGCTGGAAATACAAAGATGAGGAAAAAAACATTTTTGCTTTCACTGAACTTGTGTTCTATTGGTAGAGACAGCATGTAGAGAAACAAATATATATAAATATAAAGAAGAGATATAAAGCAGCATAGGAAGGTAAAGCACTAACAAGTGGGAACACCAGGAATAGTCTCCTGTAAAAAGTAATATTTGAACTGTGTCTTGTATGAAGGAAAGGATTCTAAGAGGCAACAGTGAGAAGGATGAGAATTCCAGTCCTAGGGTACATTTAGTGCAAAGGCATGGTGATGAGAAATGGTGTGCAATTTTGGAGGAACTGGGGCCAGTATGACTGCATCATGGAGTGTCTAGAGGTTAATCATTTGTTTAAAAAAAAATCTAGAAAGATGTATAACCTGTGACTTGAAGACTATTTGCATAGAATTCTCCTCACTGTTAGAGATTGATTATTTAGTGCTTTAGGACTGACTTCCAGGTTCAAGAAAGAAGATATGCAGTTTCATATTCTCTCTAGGAAGACACCCTTGAAGGGAGAAGAGAGAATGACCCAGGGGAGAAGCCACATTTAGAGAATCTGTCACCTTAGTACCTGTTTTTGTTTTTTTTCAACCATTTTTCAGTCATGCCTGATTCTCTGTGATCCCATCTGGGGCTTTCTTGGCAAAGATAGAGGATTGATTTGCCATTTCCTTCTCCAACGTCATTTCGCAGATGAGGAAACTGAGGCAAGCAGGGTTAAATGACTGGCCCAGGCTCACATGACTAATAAGTGCTAGAGGCCAGATTTGAATTCAGGAAGATGAGTCTTCCTGAGTGCAGGCCTGTTGCTCTATCCACTGTGCAAGGTTTTAGCAAATTTTCCTGTGGGTGAATTCTGAGAGTCGTTCTTTTGATCACTTCTTAGGGGTGGAATGAATGAGCCTATAAAAAGATTTAAATTACAGACAACTGATTTGTTATGCTAAAGGTAATAGGGAGCCACTGGAGTTTACTTAGGAGAGTCATTATTGAATTTTTGACAGGATCAGACCTACATTTTAGGAAAATTCTTTTGGCAACCACATGAAGGATGATTGAATTGAAGGAGAAACTTGAGGTGAGAACATTTATTGTAATATTTCAAGCTAAAAGGTAATACTGGCCTTGATTAAACTTGAACTTGATTTGTGGCTATTTGAGAAGAGATAAAGGAAAGTATATGAGATATGTCATAGAAATAGAAACAATAAGATTTTGCAACTGATTAGATCAGTGCTGTGAGTGATAGTGAGAAGACAAGGGTAACCCTGAAGTTGAGAACCTGAGTAGAAGGATTATGGTGCCCTATAAAGAATAGGAAATTTTAAAAGGGTGGGATCATCAGTTTGAAACCTCCAAGGGTCAACTGGTAACATAGGACTGGACCTCTATAAGAAAGACTAGGGCTGGAGTTATATATCTGGAAGTCATCTGCAAAGTGATGTAACTGAACTCATAGGAAGTGATAGGTTCATTAAATGAGAAAGTAAAGAGAGAAAAGAGTAGAGAGTCAAAGACAGAAACTTGGAATATACCTGCATTTAGTAGGCATGACATTAATGAAGATTCAGCAAAGGAAGCTAAGTAGGGTGCTCTATGATCATGTACAAAAACAGTAATATTAGAAATAAAAGTTTGCCCCAGTGTCTTCCTTCATCAGCCTTACAGTGAGGAATCAGGGAGAGCAGGAGACATTCAGAGAGACAGGCAGACGCACACACACAGACGGAAAGACAGAGAGACAGAAAGAGAGAGAGACAGAGAGAAAACAATGTGAAATCCAAGAATAGGTAGAAAGAGAAGGTGAACAACTGGTGAACAATATACTTCAAAAAGGTCACAAAGAGTGAGGACTGAGAAAAGGCCATTAGACTTGGCAATTAAGAGATCACTGGTACTTGGAGAAAGCAGTTCCAGTTCAATGATGAGGTCAAAAGCCGTATTACAGGAGTTTTAGAAGAAAATGATAGTATAGAGGCATTGACTCCAGAAGGCTTTGTGAAGATAACTGAACTATCCACAATTATTAGCACTTGGTGTGAAATGAGGCAGCTGCAAATAGAAAAGGAATTGTAGGACATATGGATTCCCTATAGATTTACTTTCTACAAAATAAAATGTAAGTAAACACAATTCACATGCCTTCAGTTGCTCCCTCCATAACTTTAGAGGTTGAAAAAGCTATTGGTGATTATTTTATCTCATTGGTTAAAATTATGAAGAAGAATCTGTTATTTTTCTCCTCAAAACTGGAATGGACAAAGAAATATACATGGGAATAATCTGCAAGTAAATAAAATATTTACAAAGCCAACTATATACTTTTAAAGTTACCTCTTGGGTCAAGTTTCCCTATCTCCATTTCCCCTCTCCCCAAAATTCTATTCAGTAAAGATCTATTAAGTGTGTGCTGCATGCAAGGCAGAATAAGAGTGGACAGAAAGTTGACTTTGGGACCAGAGAGATCTGGGTTCAAGTCCTGATTCTAATACATATGGGATATGTGACTCCAGGGAAGTCTGGTCACCTTAGTGATGAAGACAACTCTCTGAGACAGTGAGTTATAGAAAACACGTTGCCTAGAATTGGGAGAGGAAGTTCTTACCAAGGAAGGGATATACCAATGAAAATGCAAATCTAGTGTTTCCTAGGGGCAGTCAAGATGGCACAGTGAATAAAGTATCAGACCTAGGTTCAGGAAAACTCATCTTTCTGAATTCATATCTGGCTTCAGACTCTTACTAGCTGTGTGGCCCTGGGCAAGTCTCTTAATCCTGTTTACCTCAGTTTACCTCATCTATAAAATGAGCTAGAGAGGGAAATGGTAAACCACTCTAGTATTTTTTGCCAAGAAAACCCCATGAAGGATCATAAAGAGTCAGACATGACTGTAAAAGATTGAAAAGCCAGTGTTTCCTAAATACAAGACCCAGGGGATAAGAAAGAGTGCAGATAGTAGTAATTCTGTGCTATCTTATCTATCTCCATCATCTATCTATCTATCCATCTATCTATCTATCTATCTATCTATCTACCTGTCTGTCTGTCTATCTTTGTCTACCACTCATCCTTGTGGTACTTAGGGTTTTTGAAAGTTCTAACTGCTACCAATCCCAGATTTCAAGATAAGTTCTGAGTAATCTATAGATAGTAGCCCCTTTACAGAATCAAAATCTGTGCCACTGGATCCACTGTTTCTTAGTGTGGAATCTAGATGAATTATTCCTTTAGGTGAATTACTTTACCCACTCAATGCATACACACACACACATTGATGATGTAATTTTCTTTTTTATGGATCAATACAGGATCACTATGATATTTTAATTCCTTTTCTGTTCATCCTGTAGGTAACATTTTCTTGTGAGTATCCTCTGCAGAGTTTCATTTGTTACAATGACAAAGCAATAAGTTGTATGGGAGTCTTCTACCTATTACAACAATTTGTTTCCCTTTCTCTGACCTCATACCTTGAACTTCCTTCAATTTCCAGGAAGAAACACAAATTTGCTAATTTCTTAGCTCAGGCTTGCTCATATTTCCAAGTCAAATATGGTTCCCTGTTCTTTTGCTAAGTCCAAACCCATGGGATAGTTTAGACAGCTAATCAAGGAGGTGTGCCACCCTAAAATAATCTAGTTTGTGTATTTTGATGTGTTTTTCCTAAGCCACCCTGAGCTGCTCTGCTCCTAAGTCTAAGACTATTGCTCTAATTCCTTCACAACCATTGCTTAGTCCTCTCAATTTGTACAACCTGTAGATTCTGGCTTGACTCAGCACTAAATTTTGTTTACTTATAATTTGGACCATAGATAGCCCTTTTTTTCAGACAGGTTCCCTTCTTTGGAGGGAACCTTCTTTGTTTCTTCCCTTCTTTATTTCCTCAGGCATGGGCTGTCCTCATTCCCACATCCAATAATACTTTCTCCATTATATCAAGTTCCAGAGAAGTATTATGCCTTGCATGGGGGCTGCATGACTCAGTGAAAGGCATCATAGAACTCAACAATCGTTCTACCAAACACTAATTAATAGTGCAAAAAGGCAGGGGCGGGGAGGAGGGAAGCTCCATCTTGAATTTCTTGAGAAATAACTTCTCATGTTCCATAAGTTCCAGGAAAGGGTATGAACCCCAGGTTTTCTAAATTGTTTGGGATTTTAAAAATATAATTAATTTGTATAAAGAGATTTAAGAATTTTGCAGAACTGAATTATACTTGATTTCCTCAAGTGTTTTCTATACTTCCATAACCAAATGTTTTATGGTTTTCTTCGGGAACTCAGCATGGACTCAGTGCTGTTCACCTGCTGATAATGACTAAAGATAAATTAGCACAAGCAATTACTAGTGATGTTAAAGCTAATCTCCCTGTTACTGTTATCCATTATATGTAACTACTGTAGTTTGTGACTCCCTGGCATTAAAAAGCATTACTTTATTTAGTTCCATAGTTCCGTTACTTTTGAAGTATATGAGTTTAGAAAAGTATCATCAATTTACTTCATTGATTTGACTTCCCTATTTCATATAGGTTAGTATGTGATCTGACAGATGACTATGAGAGTACAATTGAATATAAAAAGAATGGATTTAGTTTCTTCTCTTTCTAATTCTTTCTCTAGTTTTTGGCACCATAAAGGATTCAATCTTATGCCTGTCAGATAACTAAAATGAGGTATAACAAAAGGAAAGTTTCTTTTAAGAAGTTATATTCTATTATATTTTCTTAAAAGACCTTGGATCCAGCCTTATTAACTGAGTGCCTTCATTTGAATACTATTAGACAAACACAACCAACTTTCCCAACCAACTCCAAAAACTACTTTTGTTCTGAGTCAATACTAGATAGCAAAAAGTTTCTTTTAGCTCTAATATTCTATGATTTTGTGTAGGTAAGAGTCTAACATTCTGTGTTTCTGTGAAGATTCTCAGTGGAGGGGAAGGGGAAAGATTGAATTGAAGATCGGTCCCCAGGAATTATGAATAGTCTGAAAAGGCTAGCCAGAGCCTGCTGAGAAACATTATCAGTTACATAGATCATTCCAAAATCTGTTTGGTCCTAAGTCTAAAATAGACACTGTTCTCTTCCCAAAATATATCAGAAAGCCCAGGTAAGCTCTGCCTTCCTAGCAGGACTAACTGGAGATACAAAATAGCAGATAATTTTTTTTGTAATTTAACTAATATTGATTGATCACCTTTATGAAATACTCAAAAGTTTGCAATTCATTTCATGTACATTGACGCATTTAATCTTCAGAACAACTCTGTACAGTAGAGTGCTATTATTTCTATTTTACAAGTCACATCAATAATCATTTATTAAGCACTTATTGTATGTCAAATGCTGGGGATACAAAGAAAAGGGAGAAAAACAGTCCTTTCTCTCAAGGAACTCATACTTTACGGGGAAACAGTAAACAACAATGTACAAACAATTTATTTTGTTTTTCAGTCATTTCAATTGTATCTGACTGTTTGTGATCCTATTTTACAGGATTTTATTGGCAAAGATATTGGAGTACTTTGCTATTTCCTTCTCCAGCTCATTTACAGATGAGGAACCTGGACAATCAGGGTTAAATGACTTGTCCAGGGTCACATAGCTAATAAATGTCTGAGGTCATATTTAAACTCGGGTCTTCCTGACTCCAGGCCAAACATTCTATCCATTATGCCACCTAGCAGCCCAAACAATTTATACTCAGAATAAGTTGAAAAGATCATAGAGGAAAGAAAGCATTAGCATTAAAAGAATGAGAAAACTGAGAAGTCACATTGGGCAGGCAATCACATGGTAGTCAGAAGAAGCAAAACAAGCACACTCTCAAGTTCTCTCTCAAGAACTTTGGATTTGACTGTGCAACATGGGAGACGTGTACGGGACTGCTCAGTATGGCATACCCACATCAGAAAGGGTGTTCTGCTCTATGAGCAAAGCAGACTTGAGACTGCACAAAGTAACATAGGATGCACAAATTTGGAGTATCCACCCCAAATATTCACACTGACTTTCTGTGCCCAACCTGTGGTAGTGCATTCTGAGCTCATATTGGTCTGATCAGCCACAATCAGACACCCTGAAACTTTATCATGGTGATGTCATATTGATCCTCTTTGAAAGCCAAGGACAACAGCCAACCAACCAACAAACCAACCAACCATGTCATTGATGGGACCAATCAAATACATCATGTTTTGTGGGTATTTGCCCACATTTGGCCTCACAATTTAGAAAGCTTGAAGAAGAAAATGAATTACTTATTTTGGAGAATTATATTGATTCTTTCAAACAATTTAAAAACATGTCATGCACTAGACTTCTTCAAGGGGGATTCTAGATATAGGAGAGAGATGGAGTTGTCATCTAACTATAAATAGAGTAGAAAAAAAGTGATAAAAAAATGTTCTCATGTTTCCAACACAAGTTTCTTCCTAAGTGTTTGCACTTAGCAATCCTCATTCAAATTGTAGAGTTTTCCCAAAATAACAAAATATCAGAGTACAAAAGAGTTTACCTACAAATCTGAACGTGTTATAAAACTTTGGCCTTTGGATGAAGGAAACTGATGGGAGACGGGGAACTTCTATTGACTGACTGACAGAACAAACTATACCTCTCAAGTCTTTAAAAATCAAGCTGGCCCAGTTCTGCAGACAATGAACTCAGAATTTCAGCTCTGGAGGAAGTACTGAACTCTTGAGAACACCTTCTCTCTATCTTTGGGGAAAGAAGATGAAATTTATTTTGGGGGTGAAAGAGATTATGTTCTCCCAAACCCTCCCTTCTTCCTAATATTCGTATTGTTTGTTTGTTTGTGTTTGCCCCTCATTTTCAAAAAGAACCACTGACATCACAGAGTGATCTCTTGACTCCTTCATGAATTGGATTTAAGTGAGGCAGAATTGCTCAAAGTCATCAGCCTCTCTCTTCCGGAGTCATTGAAGTCCGGTGGTGAGACAAAAGTCATAAAGGGCACTAAGCACTCTGCATCACCTGCTTCAGCCACCTTCATGGCTGTTGGAACAAATTGTTCTACTCTACTCATTCTACCAGAGAAAGTCTTTGTTTGCTTGGGGTAGACACTCTTCTAATTAACTGACTGGTAATCTCTAGGGAACCTCCATCCTCCCACTCACCTGTACTCACAATATAGGTATCATGTTCAACTCCTCTCTTCCTCCCAGTACCCCACCCCTTGCCCCCATTATTCAGTGTGCTACTATCCTGGTACAGGCCCTCAAGCTTCTACCTGTACTATTGCCATAGCCTAATGGTTGATATCCCTGCCACAAGTCTTCCCACACTTCATTTTATCCTCCAATCAAATTGACATTCCTATCATCTTATTCAAAAAACTACAATGGTTCTATCGCCATTGGATCAAATATAAAATCCTCTGTTTGCATTCAATAACCTGGTTCTCACCCCAACCCCAACTCCCTGGTTATAGTCTTTTTATATGTTATTTTTCCCATCCCTGACACACATTCTGTATTCTGATCCAGTGATTCTGATGTCCTTTGCTGGACACTTCATCTCCTTAATCTGGGCATTTTCACTGACACATAGTAGGCACTCAGTAAATCCTTATTGATTTGACTTGGTGATTCATCAGATCTCATGGTCTCAATTACCTTTTCTTTACTCCAAGATTTATATATCTGTCACTGCTCTTCCTCCTATGTTCCATTCCTGAATCACTTTTCCAAACTGGATGTCCCCAAAGTATCTTAAATTCAGCACCCCCAAAATAAATTTCATCTTCTTTCCCCAAACCCTCCTCCCTTCTGAACTTTCTTGTTACCATCAAGGTTATGACCATTCTCTATGTCATCCAAAACAAAGAAACCTGGTATTATTTTCTAATCATCACTATCATTGCCTCCGTGTATCTAATCCTGTTCCAAATCTTACTATTTCATTTGTAAAACATCACTCATATATGTCCCATTCTTTCTACTCACACAGTCACCATCCTAATTCAGGATTTCATCATGTCCACCTACACTACTGCTATAACTTTCAGACTGGTGTCCCTGACTCATGGCTCTCCCAACACCAGTCTAACCTTTGCTCAGTAGTCCAGATGATGTTGCTAAAGCTGAGGTCTAACCAAATCGCCTTCCTACTTCTGTGGCTCCCTATCGTATCCACAATCAAATATAAGCTTTCCTATTTTCCATTTAAAGGTGTTTTTACAATCTGACCCCTTCCTACCTTTCCAATCATCTTATATTTTACTACATTCAATATACTCTATTATCTAGGCATGCTGTTGGCCTGCTTGCCTCAGACATGGCAACCCATCTCTCTCCTATGTTGCTTTGCAGAACTACTCTCACGTCTGAATACTTTTTTCCCCCTCACCTCTGCTTCTTACTTTTCCTAGCTTTCTTCACCATAGCTCAAATTTCACTTTCTGCAGGAGATATTGCCCACTACCCTAGCATCTATTTAGGCCTTCCCCTCTAAGATTGACTTCAGTTACTTTTTTAATATCCCACCTAGTTATTTAAATGCTATCTTCTGCCTATTAAAATCTATATCCCTTATGGGCAGGCTCTGTGGGTTTGTTGCTTTCTATTTGTGATTACTTATTTGGGGGGCCGAGGGAGGTGCTGCTTTTCTTTACATCCAAAGTGCTTAGTACAGTGCCTGGAACATAAGAAATGATTTATGAAAGTTTGTTGACTGACTGACTGACTCACCCAAAACTAAAAAAACTGGGGATCAGAAGTAGAACCTCAATCATTTTTGTACAAGGCTAATACCAAACACTCCTACTATACAGCACAACTCTCATGGGAGCCTATTAGGGAGCTCAGAGTTCTATATCATATCAATAGGAAGCTGAATCAATTTTTCTACTGGGTGAATACTGCTTTGCTTCCCAAAGGGAACTGAATGTCTATAATCATAGCCTAAATAATTTGGGGTATAAGTGATGGGGTACAAACTCTGGGAACCTCCTTGAACTCCCTTTGAATCTTCTCACTTAATCTGGCCTTTCAGATGCAAATCTGTTACTCTTAACCTAGCCATGTCCTCCCCAGTCTGTTACCTCTGTATTGCTTCTCATCCAAGCCCTCCATTGTCTGACACCTCCCAATTGGCTCCAGCTGTTTCTCATCCTTGATTACATCTCTAGTTACTCCAGTCTCATCAAGATCCTCCTTAGACCCTCCTCCCAGACTACTAAACCACCTCTAGATCTTTCCCACGGTCTTTCAGCATGCAAGTTCCATTTCACCTCCATGAAGGCACTCATTTTCAATCCAGCTCTGACTCTGTCTAGGTGAGATTCTATCTGGGCCCCTTGTCAATACAAGCATAACATATGCTTAGGCTCCTTAAGAGTCAACCTAACATGGCACAATCTTCAATAAACTTTGTTTTGCTTTGACTGGAAGAAGTCTTGAGTCAAATTCATTCAGCAGGACCCAGAGTGTTGGTATTTTAGGATCCTGAGCTCATCGTGGTTCCCTGATCTCAACGTGAGAAGTATCAAGCCCTGGAGAATGTGAGATGTGAGTGCTATGTGCATTGAGGTTACATGTGGTTATACAATCTAGGCATAAGTTTGGAGATGCAAAGTGAAGGATTATTTATAAAATACTCAGTTCTCTCTGGGGCAACTAGACAGCTCAATAGATAGAATGCTGGACTTGGAGTCAGAAAAGATCTGAGTTCAAGTACAGTCTTAGACATTTACTAGCTGGGTGACCCTGGGTAAATCATTTAACTTCTGTCTGCCTTAATCCTCTGAAGAAGGAAATGATAGACCACTCCCGTGTCTTTGCCAAGAAAACCCCAAATGGAGTCATGAAGAGTCAGACACTACTAAAAAAATAACTCAACAATTGCCAGGTACAGTGCTAAATGTTGGGAATGATAAAAGAGCCAAAACTCCCTCAGGGAGTTTATAATCTAATAGGTTTAGTCCCTTAACTTCTGAGGGCTTCAGGCAACTTTCTAAAACTATAAATTGCAGAACAGAATAGATCTGTGTTTACTTTTGAAAGAGGAGTGTTCCTCACTGGTAGTTCCTTATGCCAGAGTATTCACATGTCTAGACCAAACCATATCTTGAGTATCAATTCTATTATGTGTGTGTGTGTGTGTGTGTGTGTGTGTGTGTGTGTGTGTGTGTGAAATATTCTGATAGTCATTCTGTTTGGCAAAGGAAATGGAGTCAAATAACAATCAAGAACATCAGGTTTTCCTATATCAGCATGTATCACCATCCCATTCACCTCAAATAGTTGTCCTGCACCTTCTTCAATTCTCTTCTCTACTCCCCTAATATAGCTTTAAAAACAAACAACCCAACAACCTTTTTTGTTGTTCTTGGTCTTAGCTTTCTTCACCATCTTCAGCTCATTTTCAACTGTATGAGCTTGAAACTATTCTGATAGGGGGCTCATACCACACTATCTTCTGTATATAACCTTTTTAAAAAATCAGTTACTAAGTTCTCTGTGCATCCACTGTGCCCTATTCAGACAACTCTCATATTTCTTTTTTATAAGACAGTTAATCACAAACCTGAGGTTCATGAACATTGTTGAAAAATATATTTTCATAATCATATTTCTATATAATTAATATCTTTAGTAAGTTTATATACCTACATACATGCATGCATACACATACACATAAATATATGCACACATATATGTTTATACATGTAAATGCATATAAAATTTAAAAATTTTATTCTGAGATTGGGAACATAGGGTTTAACAGACTTCCAAATGGATCCATGATGCCAAAAAGGGTTAAGAACCTCTGCTCTAGAGGATTATGGTGGGGGAAATGGACGAGAGTAGCACAGGTCAGAAAAAATAGATGGATTAAAATCTGTAATACAACATAGTTCCCTATGAAGTAATTCATAACTTTCCAAGGAGGAGAGTGTTTAACATATAAACTACTAAATAATGGATGTATTTGATATTTTTCATCTATTTCTAGTATAGATATTATAATATTTAGATACAAATGTGTCATTAATAATTGATACGTATATGATTTTGAGGTTCGCAATTCACTTTACACACATATTTTATTTGATACTTACAACAGCCCTAAGAGACAGATGCTACAGGAATTGTTATCTAGAGATTCAGAGAGGTTATGACTTTTTGCTAGAAAAATTGAAGCCATTTATTAAAAGCTTGCTCTTGCCCTCTCTTCTTCATCCCATATCACCCAGATACCTTCTGCTTTTATCTTCTACACACCTGTCTCATATAAAGAGGTGGTCCATCTCCTTGCCAAGGCAAAGACTTCTACATGCACAAGTGATTCCTTTCTGGCCTGTGTTCTCTGATAGATTGCCCCTTTTACTATCCCTGTTATCACTTATCTTCAAACTCTCAGAGTCTGTTGCCTGCTTCTCTACTGCCTACAAATTGTCCATATCTCTCTGACCATGTTTTCCCCTCCCCCAGCTCAATAAATCACAATGTTCATCATCTCTAGTATCAAACATAAAATCCTCTGGCTTTTAAAGCTATCATGACCTGATCCCTTTCTACATGTCTAGCCTTCTTATGTCTTATGCCCTTCTACATACTCTGCAATCTAGTGGCACCAGTCTCCTTGATGTTCCTGCCACATGTAATTCTCTATTTCTAGACCCTGAGCATTTTCACTGGCTGTCCCTAAGCCTTGAACTCTCCCTTGTTATCTCTACCCCTTGCTTCCCAGGTTCCTTCAGGTCTCAGGCAAAAGTTCTACCTTCTGCAAAAAGTCTTATATAGACTTCAAAAGCATATATACATATTCATAAATAAATGCATGTATATGCACATATGTATAAATGTATATATACATATACATAGTCATACACATGTATATGCTAAATGCTAGTATATATATTTATATATGTGTGTGTATATATATATATATGTACGTATGTATTTATGCTAAATTCTAGGACCTGTTTTTTGCCTTTTTTTCTCCCTAGGACTTTGCACAGTGCTTGGAACATGGTAGACAGTTGATAAATGCTTTCTGAGTCAACTTGACTTGTCCATGCTTACTCAACTCTTTGTGCCAGGGATAGGACTGATGAGATTCAAACCCAGTCATCAAGTTCAACCGCTCTTATAACTTGTATTATTGCCTTTTGTTGTCATTTTTTTATTCATACTCTCTACCTAGTCCTAACTGAATCTTCCACTACAACAAAGGAAAACATTACCAACCTGATGCTTTGCGTACCCATAGTGCCCCATCTTTCATCAGAGAGGAAAGGAAGTATATTTTATTATCACTTTTCTACCAAAGTTGTTTATCACCATTCATCAGAATTTGACTTCCTGCACTTTCTTCTTTTTCTTATTTAACATTTTATTTTTTCCCGGTTCCATGTAAAAGCAATTTTAACATTTTTTTAAATTTTGAGTTCCAAATTCTCTCACTCCCTGCTCTTCCCTCCTCATCTAGAAGGGAGGTAGTCTGGAAGACTCATTTTTCTGAGTTCAAATCTGGCTTCAGACACTTACTAGCTGTCTGACCCTGGGCAAGTCACTTAACACTGTTTGCCTCAGTTTCCTCATTTGTGAAATGAACTGGAAAAGGAAATGACAAACTACTCCAGTATCTTGGTCAAGAAAACCCCAAATGGGATCACAAAGAGTTGAATATGACTGAACACCAGTACCAACATCAAACATGGAAGTCATAAGAACATAGATTTAAAACTGGAAGGAAACTTAGAAGCCATCTAGTCCAATCACATCATTTTACGGATGGGGAAATTGAGGAACAAAATTATTTACTAAGTATCTGAGGTGGGATTAGAATCCAGGGCCTCCTTAAACTGTCTCTGCCTGAGCCTAGGCTGCCTCCCTCATCTAGAAGACAAGCAATTTGACATAGGTTACATGTGTAGTCATGAAAAACACATCTCCCTGTAAGTCATTCTGTGAAAGAAAACACAGACAAAAAAAGAAAAAGAAAGTAAAGAAAAATATCTTTGATCTGTCTTCAGACTCTACCAGTGCTTTCTTTGGAGATAGACATCACCTTTCATAATAAGTCCTACAGAATTGTCTTGGATCATTGTATTGCTGAGAGCAGCTAAGTTATTCACAGTTCATCATACAATGTTGCTATTACTATGTACCATTTTCTCCTGGTTCTTCTCATTTCACTTTGAATCAGTTAATGTGAGCATTTCCCTGTTGTTCTGAGAGCATCCTGCTCATCATTTCTGAAAGCACAATAGTATTGCATCACAATCATATACAACAACCTGCTCAGCTATTCCCCAATCAATGGATATCCCTTCAATTTCCAATTCTTTGCCACCATTAAAGAACTGCTATAAATATTTTTGTACATACATCCTTGTCTTTTTTGTTTTTTAATTCTTTGTGATATGTACCTAGTAGTGGTATTGCTTGGTCAAAGGGTATGCATGGTTTTACAGTCCTTTCTGTATAGTTCCAAATTGCTCTCCAGAATGGGTGAAGCACTATACAACTTCATAAATAGTACATCAGTGTTTTATTTTTGTCATATCCCCTCCAACATTCGTCATTTTCCTTTTCTGTCATATTGGCCAATCTGACAGGTGTGAGATAAGCTCAGAGTTGTTTTAATTTTCATTTCTCTCATCAGTAGTGATTTAGAGCATTTTTTATATGACTATAGATAGCTTTGATTACTTTGTCTGAAAACTCTCTGTTCATATCCTTTAACCATTTATCAATTGAGGAATGGCTCTTATTTCCATAAATTTGACTCTGTTTTATATATGTTTAAGAAATGAAGTTCTTATCACAGAAACTCAGTGTAAAATTGCTTTTTTCACATTCATTACCAACTATCTATTTCCCTCCATCCTATTTCCACTGTTTATTTTTCTTTCCTTTTATCCTGTCCATTCTCAAAAGTATTTTGTTTCTGACTTTTACCTCCCCCAAACTGTCCTCCTTTCTATCAGCTCCCCCCACCCACTCACTTCTCTTATCCCCTTCCCCTCCTACTTTCCTGTATGATAAGATAGATTTTTATAACCAAATGAGTGCATATATTATTCCCACTTTGAGTCAATTCTGATGAGAGTAAGGTTCATGTGCTCCCCTCTTCACTTCTCCCCTTTTCCCCTCCAGTACAAAATCTCTTTCAAGCTTCTTTTATGTCAGATAATTTATTTTATTCTACCTCTCCCTTTCCCTTTTTCCCAATGTATTCTTCCTTTTCATCCTTTAATTTTATTCTTTTAGATAATCACATCATCATATTCAACTCACTCTCTGCTTTCTGTCTATGTATACTCCTAATAATGCCCTATTTTTCTGAATGTCCATTTTCCCCCTAAATGATTATACTCAGCTGGGTAGGAGATTCTTTGTTGCAGTTCTAGCCCACTGTAATATCATATTCCAAGCCCTTGGAGTCTTTAATGGAGAAGCTGCTAAATCTTGTGTGAAACTAACTGTGGTTCCTCGATATTCGCATTATTTCTTTTTAGCTGGATGCAGTATTTTCTGCTTGATCTGTGAGATCTGTAATTTAGCTTTAATATTCCTTGGAGTTTTCATTTTAGGATGTTTTTGAGGAAGTGAGCAGTGGATTCTTTCAATTTCCATTTTGCCCTCTGGCTCTAGAATATCAGGTCAGTTTCCCCTGATAATTTTTTGAAAGATGCTATCTAGGCTCTTTTGTTTTTGGATCATGACTTTCAGGTAGGTTAATAATTCTTAAATTATTTCTCCTGGATCTATTTTCCAAATTAGTTGTTTTTCCAATGAGATATTTGACATTTCTTCATTTTTTTTTGTTTGGTTGTTTCTTGATATCTCATAAAGTTATTAGCTTCTACTTGCCCAATTCTAATTTTTGAATGAACTTATAAGAAACTATTTTCTTCTGTGGGCTTTTGTTACCTACTTTTCTATTTGGCCAATTCTACTTTTTAAAGAGTTCTTCTCTTCCTTGAATTGTATCTCTTTTACCGTTTGACTAAGACTATGTTTTAAGGCATTCTTTTTTTTCGATTGGATTTTTATGTATCTTTTTACCATTTGGTCTGATCTGTTTTTTTAAGGTGTTATTTTTCTTAAATATATTTTGTGCCTCCTTTACCAAATTGTCGACTTTTTTCATGATTTTCCTGTATTACTCTCATTTCTCTTCAATTTTTTCTCTTCCTTTCTTATTTGATTTTTAATAACCTTTATGAGCTCTTCCATGACTTGGAATCAATTCATACTTTTCTTGGAGGCTTTGGATGTAGGAGCTTTGACTTTGTTGTCTTTTTCTGAGTGTGTGTTTTGATCTTCTGTGTCATAATAGTAACTTTCTTTTTTTTAATATAAATTTATTTATTTAACTTTTTACATTTATTTTCACAAAATTTTGGGTTCCAAAATTTTCTCCCCACTTGTCACCTTCCCCCACCCCAGTACACTGAGCATTCTAATTTCCCCTATCACCAATCTGCCGTCTCTTCTATCATCCCTCCCTTTTCTTCTCCCCATCTTCTCTTTTGTCCTGTAGGGCCAGATAACTTCTAATCCCCATTACCTGTATTTCTTATTTCCTAATAGCAAGAACAATACTTGACAGTTGTTTCTAAAACTTTGAGTCCCAACTTCTCCCCATCCCTCCCTCCCCACCCTTTGGGAAGGCAGGCAATTCAATGTAGGCCATATCTGTGTAGTTTTGCAAATGACTTCGATAATACTTGTGTTGTGTAAGACTAACTATATTTCCCTCCATCCTATCCTGCCCCCCATTGTTTCTATTCTCTCTTTTGATCCTGTCCCTCCCCAAGTGTTGACTTCAAATTGCTCCCTCCTCCC
>CM053771.1:322041992-322063224 GCA_028658325.1 Potorous gilbertii | reverse complement strand
GGAGGGAGGGATGGGGAGAAGTTGGAACTCAAAGTTTTAGAAACAACTGTCGAGTATTGTTCTTGCTACTAGGAAATAAGAAATACAGGTAATGGGGAATAGAAAGTTATCTGGCCCTACAGCACAAAAGAGAAGATGGGGTAAGGCAAGGAAGGGATGATAGAAGAGAGGGCAGATTGGTGATATGGATAATTACAATGTCCAGTGTATTGGGGAGGGGGGAGGGCACAAATGGGGAGAAAATTTTGGAACCCAAAATCTTGTGAAAATGAATGTGAAAAGTTAAATAAATTTATTTAAAATAAAAAAAATATATAAAAAAAATTAGAATGGAGCAGATGGAAGCTAATGACTTTATGAGAAACCAAGAAATTATAAAACAAAACTAAAAGAGTGAAAAAAATGCAAAATATCTCATTGGAAAAACCACTAACCTGAAAAATAGATTCAGGAGAGATAATTTAAAAATTATTGGTCTACCTGAAAACCATGCTCAAAAAAAGAGCCAGATATCATATTCCAAGAAATTATCAAGGAAAACTACCCTGATATTCTAGAACCAGATGGTAAAATAGAAGAAAAGAACTCACTGATCAGACCCTGAAAGAGTTCCCAAAAGGAAAACTTCTGGGAATATTATAGCCAAACTCCAGAGTTCTCAGATCAAGGAGAAAATATTACAACAACCAGAAAGAAACAGTTCAAATATTGCAGAAATACAATCAGGATAAGACAGGATTTAGCAGCTTCTACACTAAGGGATCAAGGGACTTGGAATATGATATTTCAGAGGTCAAAGGAGATAGGATTAAAACCAAGAGTCACCTACCCAGCAAAATTGAGTATAATACTTCAAGGGAAAAAATGGTCATTCAATGAAATAGAGGACTTCTTGTTGAGAAGACCAGAGCTGAATAGAAATTTTGACTTTCAAATACAAGAATCAAGAGAAACATGAAAAGGTAAACAGGAAAGAGAAGTCTTAAGGAACTCATTAAAGTTTAGCTGTTTACATTCTTGCATAGAAAGATGTTATTTTTAACTCATGAGAACTTTTTCAATATTAGGGTAGTTAGAAGGAATATATATCTATCTACATATATAGATATATAACTATAGCTATAGATACATATGTAGGTGTGTATGGATATGTATGTATGTGTATATTATATATGTGTAAGTGTGTATATGTACATGTGTGTATGCATATATATATAGATATGTATATGTATGTGTGTGTATATGTATGTGTGTAGGTGTATGTGTATATGTGCATATATATATATATATATATATATATATATATATATATATATATATACACAGAGGGCACAGGGTGAACTGAATATGAAGGGAGAATACCTAAAAAATTTCAATTTACCGTTGAATGGAATGTACTAGGAGTAAGAGAAAGGGAGAGGCAGAATGTAGCAAATCATCTCCCATACAAGAGGGAAGAGAGAGAACTTCTACAATGGAGGGGAAGAGGGGGGAGATGAAAGGATATAATTGAGCCTACTCTCATGGAGTTTGTCTTAAGGAGGGAAGAACAGACACTCAATTGGATTTTACCCTGCAGGAAGGCAAGGCGGGATGTGGTAGAAGAGGGAAGATAATAGAAGGGACAGAAAATTGGGGAAAGGAATAATCAGAAGCAAACACTATTTTGGGAGGACACTTCAAGGGAAGGAACAAAATAAATGAAGGACAGAGGCAAATGTGATTAGTCTTTTACAACATACATATTATGGAAGTGCTTCACATGGTTACACATTTATGACCTATATTGAATCGCTTGTTTTCTCAATGATGGTGAGTGGGAAGGGAAGGAGAGAATATGGAACTCAAAATTTTAAGAATGAAGGTTAAAAATTGTCTTAGCATGCAACTGGAAATTAAGCTATAAAGGCAATGGAGTATAGAAATCTATTTTGCCCTTCAGGAAAATAGAGGGGAAGGGGGATGGAAGAAAGGTGGGTAATAAAAGGGAGGACAGACTGGAGGAAGGGGTGATGGGGTGCATGCTGTCCTGGGGTGGGAGGATGGGGAGAGTTGGAGAGAAAATTTTGAATTCAAATTCTTGTGGAAGTTAATGTTAAGAACTGAAAAATAAATTATTTATTAGAATATTTTTTTTAAAACAAATAAATAAAAAATTGTATGTTAAAAAAGAAAGATTGCAAATGGAATGATGACACACAGAGATGATATACAACTCATTCAAACTCAATACAAATTGATGCCAGGATTGATTTATTATTTTTTCCCTGAAGAATTAAGGAATACTATTTCCAGGAGTGGTAGTTAAGTGCTTTTCTAACAACACCTATGTTAAATGCTTGATTTTGTTACTGGATGAAAATAAGTTTTCTATGGAAATTCAATAATCTCTTCTTTAAAAATACATCATGTAGGAAAACTTTATACTTGCAGTTTTTTGAACTGCATAATGTCAATGATATCATTCCTAGGGCTGTGAAATCCTCTTTCAGTGAATCTCAGAAGAACAGGAGAATTCAGACAAAATTTTTTGTACAGTTGGCCTCTTACCTAGGCTCTATTCAATTGGAAATCACTGCTCTAATTCTGAAATAGCCATTACAGATCTGGAGATCTGCAACTCATCTTTATTGAGCTTAAACAGTGAAAAATTGAAGCAAAGCTATAAATGGACAGGGTTTTGCGATAAAATGGTATTTCCCTTTACAGAGAAAACCATTTCACAAAGATTTAAATTCTGACTCTCCCATGAAACATAGAACCTTTTGACAAAAAAAAAAGTGAAATGAAATGTGTGGTGTCAACCCAGGAGAAACCTGTTGAAGTCCTTCTAGATCCCTCAAGTGAAATTCCCTTGTCAAGGTTAACTCTTTGTTATTGATACCTTTATTCTAGCACTGGCATTTCTCTTTGAAAAGTTGTGAACTTGTCTTGAATTCTCCTTGAACTCTTTTGAACCCCCTTTCTCCTGGCTATCATTGAGATAACCCCCTTTTAATAATAAAGTTCATTGGCAATTATCACCCATTTAACACTTCATTGTTGCAGAAGTTCATATCTGAGCAAAAAACTTGGACTTGCAATGTGAGAAGCAGAATTGAAATGGACTGAGGGAAGATGGTGTGACATACAGTTCCCTGGAAGGAAGGCAACATAACCAGGTGGCCCTTCTATGGAACTATGCACATCAGAGAACCACATGGCCTCAGGAGAGGAGGAACAACAGGGCTCCAGAGATGGCAACAGAGGTAACAAATGGCATCAGAGCAATGGAAATGACAAAACTGCCTGTGAATGCACAGGAGGAGTTTCCAGATAATTCAGAGTTCTTAGATCAAAAGGGAGTTGGAACAAAGGAATAGTAAGGGACAGTGTCTCTGCATAGAGAAGCAAGCTCTTGCAGGTCTGGGGAAAGAGTAGCTGAATCATTTGCAACCCCCAGTTTTATATTTATCTGTTGGAAGTGGGTAGAAGCTCAACATTAGCAGGGCATCATATGTCTGTAGTACCCTACATGCACCTGGAGCACTTGGGGGCCAATAGAGCGAAGGTTTCCTTTACCCCCTACCCACCATAAATACTTTCCCATTCTGGGTAAGTTCAATTTGGGTAGTACATTGGTGTGCAAGTTAACTGGGACAGAATAAAATAAATTTACCAAGTTAAAACCTTACAAATGTTTCCTTAGAAAACTTCTAACATACAATATGCCCTTTTGCTACAATCACTTCTTTAACATAATTGGGCATCAATTTTGGCATGATTTTGACAGTATTCATTAATTCTTTATCATGAGAAATGTTTTTTTTAAATTCTGGATATGAGATATATCTTTGACAAATAGTCTGTTTTTCTAAATCTCAATTTAATTATAACCCATACCTTTTTTTTTTGAAATTTAAACATTTTAAATTTTTAACTAGTTGTTTTTAGTTTTCAATATACACTTCCATAAGATTTTGAGTTTCAAATTTTCTCCCCTTCCTTATCATTCCCCTCCCAAGACAGTGTGCAATCTGATACAGGCTCTACTTATGCATTCATATTAAACATATTTTCACATTAGACATTATGCAAAGAAGAATTAGAACGAATGGGAGGAACCATGAGAAAGAAGAAACAAAATAAACAACAAAAGAAAAAGAAATCAAATAGCATGCTTGCATCAGCATTCAAACTCCAAAGTTATTTCTCTGGATATAGACAACATTTTCCATCATGACTCTTTTGGAATTGTCTGCATTGCTGAGAACAGTTCACTCTATCAAAATCAGTATCAAAGTACAATGTGGTTGCGACTGTGTACAATGTTCTCTTCATAATCCATATCTTTTTAGTGAGTTTTAAGCAGGCCTAGTTTCCAGATCACTGAAGGATACTTAATTATATTTACCTATATTTCTTGGATATATTCCTTAATCTTTTGTGAAGTGACATGGTACAGGAACATATTGCATTAGTCTATTGTCATTTGGGAATTTCTGTTATCCCAAAAAAATAATGTCTTTCTTGATGTATCAATGATTCGATATTACTTCATTGTAGCAAAGACTTCCAGGACTGTTAAAAGTATGAAATTTGTCAGTCTGATAAAGATGCCCACATCTTACAAGCTGACCTGTACTTCTTACAAAAATCATTTTGTTAAGCATTGAATTTTTTTAAAAAAAAGAACTTCACCAATACAAATAACCCTTTCCTAATCTTCAATATTCCATTATTGGTATTGTTTTGTCCATGACAAGCATTTTTCTTTTTTTTAAATTTTGATTTAATTTTTTAAATTTTATTTCATTCATTTTCAGTGTTCTATAATCACTTCCATATAATTTAGATTTTTTTCCCCTCCCTCCCTCTCTCTCCATCCTACTTCCCCCTCCCTCCCTGAGACCACATACAATTTTATGTAGGTTCTACACATACATTCCTATTGAACACATTTTCACCTTATTCATGTTGCATGGAAGAATTAAAATGAATGGGAGAAATCATAAAACAAACCAAAACATAATACAAAAGAAAATGATCTGCTACACTCTGTGATTGAATTCCATATCCAATACTCTGGATGTGGAAGGCATTTTGCTTTAAGAGACCATTGGGAATTCTTTAAGTCCTTGTATTGCAATGAAATCTACCAGAAAAAATACTCACACACTGTGGTTGCTGCTGTGTACAAAGTTCTCCTGGTTCTGCTCCTTTCACTTGGCATCAGTTCATATACATCTTTCCAGGCCTCTCTGAAGTCTTCCTGTTCACCATTTCTTACATCATAATAGTATTCCATTACATTCATATACCACAGTTTATTAAGTCATTACTCAATTGATGGGCATCCCCTAGAGTTCCAGTTTTTGACCACCACAAAGAGAGCTGCTATAAATATTTTTGTACATGTGGGACCCTCTCTCATTTTTATGATCTCTCGGAGATACAGTCCTAGAAGTGATATCGCTGGGTCAAAGGGTATGCACATTTTTGCAGCCCTTTGGGCATAGTTCCAAGTTGCTCTCCAGAATGGTTGGATCAACTCACAGCTCCACCAACAATGAATTAGTGTTCCAACTCTTCCACATATACTCCAACATTTATCATTCATCATGTTTTGTCATGTTAGCTAATCTGATAGATGTGATGTGGTATCTCAGAGTTGTTTTGATTTGCATCTCTAATCAATAGTGATTTAGAGCATTATTTCAAATGACTACAGATAGCTTTAATTTCTTCCTCAGAAAAGCACTTGTTTATATCCTTTGACCATTTATCAATTGGGTAATGACTTGCATTCTTGTATATTTGGCTCAGTTCTCTATATATTTTAGAAATGAGGCCTTTATCACATATACTATTTGCAAAAATTCTTTCCCAGTTTTCTGCTTCCCTCCTGCTCTTGATTGAATTGGGTTTGTTTGTGCAAAACTTTTTCATTTAATATAATCAAAATTATCCATTTTACACTTCCTAATGTTTTCTGTCTCTTTTTCAGTCAAAAATTCTTCCCTTCTCCATAAATCTCATAAATACACTATTCCTTGCTTCACTAATTTGTTATTTTTATACCTTTTATACCTTTATACCTTGATCATGTACCCATTTGGACTTTATTCTTGTGTATGGTGACAGCCATTGGTCTATGCCTAGTTTCCACCACACTGTTATCCAATTTTCCCAGCAGTTTTTGTTGAACAGGGAGTTCTTATCCCAGAAGTTGGTGTCCTTGAGTTTATCAAACAGTAGATGACTATATTCATTGACTACTGTAGGTAGTCAATGTTAGGTAGTTGAGTACCTAATGTATTCCACTGGTCAACCCTTAAGTTTCTTAGTCAGTACTAAGTGGTTTTGATAATTGCTGTTTCATAATACAATTTGAGGTATGGTAGAGTTAGGCCACGTTCCCTAGCATTTCTTTTCATTAGTTCCCTGGATATTCTGGGCCTTTTGTTCTTCCAGATGAATTTTGATATTATTTTTTCTAACTCTACAAAATAATTATCTGATAGTTTGATTGGTGTGGCACTGAATAAGTAAATTCATTTAGGTAGAATTGTCATTTTTATTATATTGGCTTGGCCTACCCATGAGCAACTGATGTTTTTCCACTTACTAAGATCTGACTTTATTTTTGCAAAAAGTGTTTTGTAATTGTGTTCATATAGTCCCCAAGTAGGTTTTGGCAGGTAGACTCTCAAATATTTTTTAGGGTCAACCCTAGCTTTAAAAGAGATTTCTCTTTCTATCTCTTACTGTTGGGATTTTTTTAGTAATATATAGGAATGCAGTGTGGTTTTATTTTGTAACCTGCAACTTTGCAAAAATTGTTTATTATTTTAAGTAGTTTTTTACTTGATTCTTTGGGATTCTCTAAGTATATCATCATATCACCTACAAAGAGTGATAGCTTAGTTTCTTCTTTGCTATTCTAATTCCTTCAATTTCTTTTCCTTCTTTTATTGCTACAGCTAACATTTCTAGTACCATATTGAATAATAAATAGTGGTGATAATGGACATCCTTGTTTCACCCCTGATCTTATTGGAAATGCATCTAGCTTATCCCTATCATATATAATGTTTGCTGAAGGTCTAGGTAGATACTACTTATTATTTTATGTAAAGTTCCATTTATTTCTATGTTCTCCAGTGTTTTCGATAGGAATGGGTGTTGTATTTTGCCAAAAGCTTTTTCTGCATCTATTGAGATAATCATGTGGTTTCTGTTAGTTTTGTTGTTGATATGATCAATAATGCTAGCTCAGCAGAGGAGAACTCTGGCATCCAGACCATCCCTCCCCCACCCTTAACGAGCTAGCTTCAGGTATCTTCAGGGAAACCCAAAAAGTCTTAACCTGGCCTCTGCTTTCCAACACCAGTCAGCTCAGCACCAACTAAGCTGTAGCATTTTAGCTTCTAGCTGAAAGAGCCAGAGGCCACAATACACAAAACCTCAAGTTTTAGGCACAAAAACTGTGGGACGATAGATACAGAGATCTACTTTATCTCAGAGATCTACTGCCGCAGATGCAGAGATCTACTTTAAAAGTCAGGAAAAGGGTTATTTTCATGAGTAAGAAGCAAAGCAGAAAAGAAAAGACCATAGAATCTTTCTATGGGGACAATGTCCAAAACACAAATACCAAAAAAGTCAGCATTGAGACTGTACTTCTGAAACTGTACGATCTGAAACTTCAGAAGAGAATATGAAGTTGTCTGAAGCACAAAGAACCTTATTGGAAGAGCTCTGGAAGGACTTTAAAACCCAAATTAGAGAAATATTAAGAAAGTATTTTTTTCTTCCTAGCAACTGATAACAACTGGTGTTTCTTGAGTGGTAGTAGTATTCCCATTCTTCCAAATTCAAGTAGCTTATACCACACTGTAGAAAAATCAGCAGCCAGCTCTCAAGATTCCAGATCTCTCTAAAGGTCCCTGTTTGTGTTATGATGACTGCAATAATAATTTGTCACTAGTTGACTTTTTTGTCCTATTTTCAATTTTCCTTTCCTTTGTGCTTCACGGAGACTGATCCTATTTCAGAATGAGCTTTAATGATCCTTGAATTGAATTGTTTGCTTTCCTCAAACCAAGAGCCACAGCAACATCCCTAATAGTCACTGAAGTGTGGTCTTTAAGAATTATCTTTCCTTATATTCTTTCCCCTTTTTAATTCATTTAGGTTCATATCTATAAACACTGACATTTCCCCAATGCTGCTTTCTTTGTCCATTTTCTGTTTAAGATAGACTATTCTTATCTGCTAGACTAAATGATGTCTATGAGATGTGTCAAATATTCAACATGATAATGACAATCCCTAAAGAACTGATAATCTTTATTCCCTAGAATTTTGAGTATCTATTTTTAGCACCTCTTGTATGTAGTTGAGTTTTCTGCTTATCACACTTTTGAGAATTGTTAGTCATTATAGGATTAGGTAATTAAAAAAAGCCTTGATAATGTTATAGAAAATAGCATACTATTTTTTTTAAATTTAAAGACAAGGTATTATTGTGATGAAGAAGGCCATGCCATCAGAGAAATAATGACATGACTTGCACTTGACTTTGTTTTGAATGAGGGAGGGCTGTAGAGGTCACCAGGCCCACAGAGTCATCTGAATCCAGTGACCAGATATTCATCAGAATGACTGGAAATGACCCAGGATGAGGCAATTGGGGTTAAGTGACTTGCCCCAGGTCACATGGCTAGTGTGGTGAGGTGAGATTTAAACTCAGGTCCTCCTGACTCCTGCACTGGTGCTCTATCCACTGTACCACCTAGTTGCCCCTTGACTAAAATATGGTCAAGTGATGAACATATAAATGTGTAAAGCCGTTTGAAAAAATCCATTCCTTTAAATCAGAGCAAAACACAAGAAAAGAAAACAATGAAAGACTTATGAATGGCAAAAAAAAAGAAAAAGTCCAACATTCAATTGATAGGAAACTGCCTAAAAATGAGGAAATTGGCTCAATCCAGTTTCATCTAGTCAAGGATAAACTTTCTGAGTCAGCAAGTATCAGTAGTAGCACACAAAGATACTACTGTCATAAAGTGAAACCATATCAAAATTGCAATGTTCATCCCAACTAATTCACACAATTCTGTACTGACTATAAGTCTCAAGGACTGAATAGGTCTCTAAAACATGAAGGACAATCCAGAGAGGAAGGGAGAATTGGTTTGACCATTTATGGGCTTAGGTTCATCTCTTTGCTTTTCTTTTTTGGTCAGTGTTAATAAATCCTGTGCTATAGTTGACGTATTCTTTGCCTGAGGGCTCACATGGGAACTTTTCTTTTTGTTTTGGAGTTCTAAGCATGGGCCAAGTTCTAAATTTCCCAGAGGAAACTCTGTGTGTAGACATGAGCCAAAAAGAGATTATTTTAGGTTGAAGACTTTAAGATTGACACTGGCCCAGAAGGTTGGTGCTATGTTATGGGTTATAGTAGTAAAAATGTAAAAGTGACCATTTCACATATTCTATATAAAATAAATCTTTTTTTGGTACCTGAGACACTTGTACTATTCACAGTTCTAAATTATTTTTATTTTCCATCATTTATCAATCTCATCTAATTCCTTTACCTTGCTCTCACCTATTACATATTAGTAGAACAATCTTAAAGTAAATTACCATCCCATAAATTGAACAATATGCATCACCTACCTACATTGGAACCAGTTTTATGGTAATGTATTTTGCAGAAAAAATGAAAATTTTGATAAATCTTCCCCAAAGCAGCAGAGATTATTATATTTTAGAACTTTATTACACCTCATTGACCTCAATATGTGCTACCCTTTTCAAGCCAATTCTTTAATGAAAGGGTAATAAAAATGCTCAATTATGTGGAAATATTGCAGAACGTCTCAGATAAATATATTTAATTTTTTTCAATGAAGGGAATGATACAGAATAACCAGCACTAAGAGTATATTAAAGAGTTTGTAAAGCATTTTGCTCTAGTTTCCATAATGAAAATTTATAATTATGAATCAATATAATCTGTGAATATATATTCATTGAATCACATGTAAAATCATTCTGGTTATTTTTTACATATATGTATGCATTTATATATAAATATATTGTCTTCATGTGCATAAAGTTGCTAACTCTGTTACTGTTTATATGAACAACTATGTCACTTTCCAAGATAAATATCCACATAATCCATTGGTGAGCCAATTCTTTATAGGGTCTTTCACTGCAGCTCTGACTCTTTGACTCAGAGGCTGTAAGATGCCTTTAATTAAAATGAGTCATTCCCTCTCCATTTGTCCAGGGCTACATGACTCTGTCTGTTGCCATTGTGTACAAGCAGCCAGCAGCTATTCCGGGACTGTTCTCACTTATTGACCAGTCGAGCTTCCAGAGTTTAACAACTTCTTAAAACCTTGTCTTCTCTAATAACCTACATCATCTTGATCTTCATGTAGCCTTTGTCTCCATCCTCCTCCCTGGCATGACCTATTCTCTAGTCATTGCTCTTGATTCCACCCTTACAACAAGATTTCTCTTCACGTAAGAGAGCAGGGAAACAATGGAAAAGGAAGCATGACTTGCCAGCCTAGTTCCTACCAGCTAGCAAGGGCAACTACCCTGCTTTCATTTGAGGTCAAAAGCCCTGGGTCAAGCTTTACCTACTTTGAGACATTTATGACAATTAAAAAAATCAATATACTTCTATCTCATGATGAGCATCCAGTCAGAATCCAACTTTATAGATGATTCATTTTTGTGTGCATGTTCATCCTTCATTTCCGAAGACCATGACATCAGAGAAATGATGACATGGAGGGAATGATTCATTTTAGCATGTGTACCAAGACCAATCACTGTTTCCATTTTTTACAACCCACTATTCACAAATAAGCATAAATCAAAAGAAGTTATGATTGGTTATCTTTCTCATCTAGAGTAAGCTATTAAAGCACTAATTAAATAAGGAATTATAAAGAAACTTAAAGAATAAGATAATTTTAAAATGCCAAGAAGAAGATAGGGTGGGGGAAAATGGCCATTTCAATGTCAGCAGGGATTTTCCTGAATGTAACATCAGCATACACCAGTAGCTCAGTCACTTTTGTCTTAATGGGTCATTTGAGCTGTTAATATTGTGGACAATTGGAGGGTTTGGAACTTCGGCATTAATTTCATGGATACCATACCACTCCAATGCCTAGCCTACCAGTCTCTACGCTCTTATCCCAAACCAGTTGCTGCAGCTTCTCTCTCTCTCTCTCTCTCTCTCTCTCTCTCTCTCTCTCTCTCTCTCTCTCTCTCTCTCTCTTTCTCTCTGTCTCTCTCTGTCTCTCTGTCTCTCTCTGTCTCTCTCTCTCTCTCTCTCTCTCTCTGTCTCTCTCTCTCTCTCTCTCTCTCCCCAACTTTCCCAGAATAGAAGAAAATAGGCTCTTCTATTTGGGGAGACTTCTTTCAGAAATTCATGTAGCTAGGTAGAAAGAACCTTCTCTTTACCCTCAGAAGAATAAGTCTCTCAAAACTTCAATATGTTTTAAAAACTTTGCCTTCTTCTTACTCCCCAAGTTTGCTACTTTCCCAGAAGCGTAGATGAAATTAAGAAGGTGATTAATGTCAACTTCCACACCTCCCTATATGCTGCAGTTGAGCCTTTGAAGCTTATTAAGGTTTATTGCCTTTCAGCTCATGTCATAATAAATTCCTTAGGCACAGGAAGAACATTTGTGACTCTAGCCAGAGTTATCACATTCCAGTAGGTTTTCTAGGGAATGGCAGATATTAACGATTAGAAGTCATTCACAAGTTTACAACTAGTAATAACTTAGAACTTGCACAGGTCTAGGCTTTGTGTAAATGGTTTATTAGTTACAGTTATAGAACACAATACAACCTATAACTCATATTCCCATTTTGGCAATGTCCGGAGATTTATAAGTTTAAGAGGAAACTGTATTTGGCTACACATGAGATACTTGAAATAACTTCCTTCCTGAAGTCAAAGGCAAGCCTACCAGAGCTATTATTATTATTTAAAATCAATTGTTACCAGGAACTGAAAATAGCCTATTTAACTTTTATCAGTTAAGGAATGTGCATGGAGCCGGCCAATTACAACCTCTCTCAATCCACATGTGCCAACTCAACAGCCCCAATTTAGAGAAAGGATAAATCACTTAATACAGCATAAAACATAAAAAGGGAAAAAGTACTTTGAAGATAAATTAACTCTCATCTCAGGCTGCCTTAAGCAGCAGGAGTTAAATTATTAAATTTCTTATTCCAAAACCAAGTCTGAGAAAGAAGAGTGATAAATCAATGCAAGATTTTTTGGAGCTTATTTCATTCCATGCTATAATCATTCTTTCCTTAAAATGAGTGCTGATGGTTTAACATTATGTGCCCTGGATGAGTCTATGCAAGTTATTATTGAAGAAAAGAAGTCAAAATAGGGGAGACATTCTATGTTCTTTCATCAAAAACTATCCTATAACTGGCCCAGGATTGTGTAATCCAATTTCAACAAAGTATGGAAGAATGCCAGTTCAGGTGAATGTCAGCTTGGATGATGTTCCAGCATAAGATGTCAATCCATTTCCCAGAGACAGACCCCTTGTGAAGGAAAAGCTTTAACTGAGATTCCTTCGGGGGCAGTGATCTTGTCTAAATCACTTTCTTTGGTGCCTTAAATACTTTGTGCAATGGAGAGTCATGACTATGAGATAAGGAGACTATATCCATAAGTCACAAGCTGTGTTAAAGCAACTTGTTTTTCTGGTCTTACCTTCTATTCAAAACATATAGTTAAAGCCATATACAAAAACTATAGGCTATGCTTATTTTTATTTTTTAAGCTATGTTTATTTTTATTTATTTTATTCTAATCTTCCTTTCCCATGCCCCCTTCCCTGTTTTTAGTAGTCACTTAAGGTCTTCCAAGTGTTACCAGAACCATCTGTCTTACTGTAGTTCCAAAACCACACTGGGATTATTTTGTTAATTTTGAAGAAATGGGCCATGTTGATTTAGCCCTGGACCACCATCCTCCCACTTTATTGTTGCCTGTGACTCTGGATCCTGAATAGAGCAGGTAAGTTCAGTCTGTTTTCTGTACTGGGGATAGCATGTGATGACAGTTAAGCTGGGACAGAAGAATAGTAAAAGGACAGTCAGGGCTTCTATGGCCCTCTACCCTGGCAGTGATGGGGTCAACTGCTAATAGTCTGCTCTTTATTCAGTGGCACATGGGGTGGACAGATGGTTAAGGGAGCCACTCAGGAAAATTTTAACATGTAATACAGTTGTTTATTGTGTTTATTCTTTTCTGTGTTGAAAAATGTTTTAATTCTAAAAAAATGTAAAGAGTAAGATGTAAGATAGCGAGAGAGAAAATGTGCGTATGAGAAAGAGAAAGAAAAGGGGGAGGAGGGGGGAAACAGACAACATGGAATAATTCTAGCCTCAAAGTCAGGAAGAACTGGTTCCAAATATTGCCCTGAAACATGCTGGCTGGATAACTCATGGCAAATAATGTCACCTCTCAGCATTCTAGACAAGTCTCTAAGACTCTAAACTGCAATGGACCAAGCTGCATTGGGAGAGGGCGTTTCTTCCTCTGGGAGCTATATCAAAATACCAATGAAATCACAGGTGAAGTCCTATCTCTGTGTTGTATCTTTATCTACCTTGGTGCATGTTGTCCTCTCTCTCATCTATGGAAAGTAAGTTCCCTGAGGGCAGAGACTATTTCATGTTTATCTTTATATGCTCAGCACTTTGCACCATGCCCAAAACACAGGAGACATTTAACAAATTCTTATTAAATAAATGGATACTTATACCTACCATGAGTCTTCCCATCAAACTTGGGTCAGTTAGCCATGACCTGAACTGATTAAAATATAAGTGGGAAATGTGTGCCTGTGTATGTGTGTATACTGTGCTTATATATACATATATACACACATACACATATGCACACATCATACATACAAACATACACCTATATATATTTGGTGGATAGGGCAGTATTTCTCTTTGCCCTCAGAAGAACAAGTCTCTCAAAAATATGTTTTAAAGAGTGCATAGACACACATACACACACAACAATATAGATAATATTCACTTGTGATTTCCTAAGTCCCATACCACCACAGAGATCTGTGTCTCTTTGATTTTGCTGCCATTACTCTTGATTAACCTCCGCTTTTATGTGGTATTCCATAATTTGTAAACACAGAGCATCACTGGGAGAATATTTGTATTTTTAGATACTTGTATATGTCCATATGTATACACGCATAAGGGACAGCTAAGTGGTGCAGTGGACAGAGTGCCCAGGTCTGGAGTCAGGAAAGCTCATCTTCCTGAGTTCAAATTCAGGCTCAGACCCTTACTAGCTGTGTGACCCTGAGCAAGTGACTTAATCCTGTTTGCCTTAGTTCCTTCATCTGTAAAACAAGCTGGAGAAGGAAATGACAAATCACCCTTGTATCTTTGCCAAGAAAACCCAAATGGGGTCACAAGGAGTTGGACATGACTGAAACGAATGAACAAAAAATAAATACACATATATGCATATTCAGAAATATATTTACATGTATATGAAATGTACTTTTTTTCCCTCCAGGAAACAGATTGGTAACTTCAGTAGCAGTAGCAGCAATAGCAATGACAGTGCCAATAGTTGTAGCAAGAGCTGCAGAGCTAGCAGTAGCAGGAGTGGTAGTATCAGCAGCTAGTATTTCTATAGTACTTTTAGTTTTTCAAGGAGTTTTCTCGTTTGATTCTCACAATAACCCTGTGAAGTATTTGCCATCGTTATCCTGTATAATGATTGATGAAACTGAGATTGAAAGAGTTTGAGTTACTTGCATAGGGTGGCCCAACTAGCAAATGAGATGTGATTTGAACTCATCCCTCCTGACTAAATGTAATACTTTCTCCAGTACACCACTCCGACCTTCATGAAAGTACTGAACCATTTCCCAAGTGCGATCGAGTTGATTTCTCCCTTCTTCTCAATTCACTATCCATGCATAGTTCCTATCCTAGATTCATGTCCTGATGTATTAACTCAGAAACTCAGTCTTCTCCCTCTAAGGCATACTTAGGACAACAAGCGTTTTTCATCCATTGAGTTTTTCCCATATAGATTGCTAGATTGGTCCCCTTTGAATAAACATAGATCTTATTAATGGAATTCTATGACATTCTGAGGCTTGAATTTTTTGCTGTCATATCCATGTAGACGACTCCCAAATCTCTGTCTCCATCTCCAATTTCTCCCCATTGTTCCATTCCTATGTTACCTGCTATCTGATGAATATATCAATCTCAACATGCCAATGGTTTATCTCACACTGAGTACATTGGCTTTTTCCCCAAAGCCTACCCTTTTCCTTGACATCTCTATTTTTACCAATGATATCACCTTCTTCCCAGTCACTAGGTTGTTTTTAAATTAGAAGTCATCTTTATAGTCTCTTTCACTCACCTCTCACATTCACTTTCACTCTTTTGTTTTCCATATCTGTTTCCTCTTCTCCATTCTCACAGCTACTCTTACTCAGATCCTCAACTATGTTTGTTTAACTGTTATAACAACTTTTTGAACTGGTCTTTCCTATACTTTAAAACCTTTCTAATCCATTCCTTAAATAGGTACCCCAGGAATATTCCTGATTAGAGTCATGTTATTCTTTTTTTTTTGAGAAGCCTTCAGTGGGTCCCAATTGCCTACCTGATCTTTCTCGTTATTGTTCAATCATTCAGTCATGTCCTACTTTTTATACTGTCCATAGTGTTTTCTTGGCAAAGATACTAGAGGGGTTTGCCATTCCATCCCCAGTGAATTAAGGTAAATAGAGGTTAAGTGACTTGCCTAAGGTCACAGCTAAATATTTAAGTCTGGATTTGAACTCAGGTCTTCTTGACTCCAGGAGAACTTTTTTTATCTACTGAGTCATCTAGCTGCCTTGGTTCTAATCTACCCACCCAGCTTTATCTCATCTTATTACATTCTTTCACATATTCTACATTCTAGCCATACTAAACTACTCTTCACCACACTTGTCCCACCCTACCCTTGTTCACACATGGCTCCCATTCATTTCTGAGCAATCTCCCAAGGTTTGATTCAAATGACCACCCTTGCATTAAGATGTCTCATACTCCCTGTCCAACGTTCAGGAAAATAGATCTCAGTTGACATTCCTTACAGAGCTTTTCCTGGATATACCCTTTGTATATTTCATTGTCACTGTTGCTCAGTCATTTGGGAGGAGAGGAAACTCTTGGTCAAGACAGTGGAGTAGTTTGCTATTTCCTTCTTCAGTTCATTTTATGATGAGGAATTTGAGGCAAAGAGAGTTAAGTTATTTGCCTACGATCACACAGCTAGTAAATGTTTTATCTCACTCTTTTCATTATGACTGTGTGTATACTTGTCCTTTTCTCCTAGAAAGTAAGTCCCTTAAAGTGGGGTCTCTTTCATTTCTATCTTTGTACCCAGGTGCCAGCAAGGAGTGCTGAATGTACAACTGATTGATAGAATTCTGTTATTCTGGGGCTTGATTCTCCTTTTTTCATGTCTATGCAGATGATTCTTTTTAAGTAATTTTTACCGAATTGAAGTGAAAGATCAATGACACCAATGCAACCAAGATTAGGAAGGAAGCAGAAAATTGGGAAAGAATTTTTACAATCAGTGTCTCTGACAAAGGCCTCATTTCTAAAACATATAGAGATAAGAATACAAGTCATTACCTCAATTGATAACTGGTCAAAGGGTAAGTACAGGCAGTTTTCAGAAGAAGAAATAAAAGCCATCTATAGTCATATGAAAAAATCCTCTAAGTCATTATTGACTAGAGAATCAATCAAAACAGATCAAAACAACTCTGAGGTGCCACATCCTAGCTATGAGATTGGCTAACGTGACAAGACAGGGACATTATAAATGCTGGCGAAGAGGTGGGAAAATTGGAACACATTCATTATCGGTGGAGTTGTGAAGTGATCCGACCATTCTGGAGAACAATTTGGAATTATGCCCAAAGGGCTATAAAAATGTGCATACCCTTTGATCCAACAATACCACTTCCAGTATATTTCCCAAAGAAATAGTACTGTATTTCTTCATAAAATGAAGAAATGACCCACACGTACAAAAATATTTACTAGCAGTTCTTTTTGTGGTGGCCAAGAATTGGAAATTGAGGGGATGTCCATCAATTGGAAAATGATTGAACAAGTTGTGGTATATGAATGTAATGGAATAATTATTATGCTATAAGAAATGATGAGCAGGGGGACTTCAGAAAAACCTGGAAAGACTTATATGAACTGATGCTAAGTGAAGTGAGCAGAACCAGGACAATATTGTATACAATAAGAGCAACATTGTGTAATGACTGACTTTAATAGACTTAGCTCTTCTCAACAAAGACTCATGATGGAAAATGCCATCCATATCCAGACAAAGAACTATTGCAGTCTGAATGCAGATTGAAGAATACTATTTGCTCTCTTTTTTTATTTTGTTTTACTTTTTCTTTCTTGTGTTTCCTCCCATATGTTCTAAATCTTCTAGGCAACATGGCTAATGTGAAAATATATTTAATAAGAATGTATATAGAGAGACTATATTAGATTGCATGCTGTCTTCAGTGGGTGTAAGGGGAGGAAGGCAGAAAAAATTAAAATTTATGGAAGTGAACATGGCAAAGTAAAAAATTAATTAATTAATTTGCATAATAAAAAAATAGACAGTAATAACCACAATCATTTCTATAGTGCATTAAAGTTTGACTGTGCTTTGCAAAGAAAACAAAAAACAAAAAACAAAACATAAATGACATGATTCCTGTCCTAAAGAAGCTTATGATCTCGTAGGAACAATGATAAGTACATGCGAGGAACAGAAAAAACTGTAATGTCCTATGAAGGTCCTAACCGGGAGAGTCAGGGAAGGATAATGGAAGAAAAGGTATTTGAGGAAATCCTAAGACCAGAGCTTTTTTTAAATGAGAAAAGCAGAGACAACAGTAACAACAAAGAGCTATTGCTTCTATTGCTTGTTATCAATTTTTAAAATATCATTTCAGGAACAGGATTATCTTTCAATAAGGAATTATCGTCATTCAATCAATATTTATTGAATGCCTACTGTGTTCAGAATCCCTTGAAATTAGATGAAAATAAGATGGAAGGTCTCTTCCATCAAAAAGATATAAGATGAAAATATTTTTTTAAAAAATAGATGAGATCACATGAGGAATAAACTTATTAAGTATAATCTACAGTACAATGTTATGGATTTGTATATGTAACTAGAGACTAAAAAGATGGGAGTGGGGATCCTGATGTGAATGGAATTACCTGATTCCAGAGTGGTATTAATCAGAGATTTCCCAGTGGAGCTGTCTTCCCAACTGCCTTCATTACTGTCATATATCATTTATTAAGGACCATATGGCTCTGTGTATAGTTTTTGAATGGTATAATGGGAAGTTCACTAGATTTCCAGTTAGAAGATTTAACATTTGAATTTCATTTCTGCAACTTGCTACCCATATGACCTTGGGTAAGTCACTTCATTTCTCAAGTCCAAAGTATCTATGTATGTGGAATAAGAGGTGGAACAAAATTATTTCTAAGGTCCCTTCCAGTGCTCAATATAACAGATGCATGTGTTTTTTTCCATTGTACCATGCACGCTGCCTCCAATGATAGAGAGAAAATGTTTGAATGTATCCAATTAATTTTTTCCCAAAATGGCATATAATTATTAAAAGTATGTGGTCAGCTATGACTTCTAAGTATTTATATTCTATACTTTTCACTATCCACCATAAATATGCATATACTTATCTATCAAAAATAGTTTAGTATAATATAAATCAGACATTTTCAGTTATATATGTGCACATACACAGATATATCTGGTCAGAAAGGTGAGGAAGAACTATGGGAATGATGTGTCGCAAAAATCAAAGAATGAGGGCTAATAAAGAAAGGGATAGTTAATAGTGTTAGATGCTTACAAGAATTCAAGGAAAATGAGAACAAAGACCTTGGTTTTTCTCAATAAAGAATTAATTAATCATTTTGAATGAGTTCTATCAGAAGAGTAGTTATGGGAAAAGCCAGATTGTCCTACTTACTTCTTCTACATATGAACTTTGCCCTTGGCTTCTCTTAATCTATTTCCTCCTGCATCTTCTCCTACCTGTCTGTCCTCTCAGGGGTTTTTTCTTTTCTCCTTCCTTTTTCTGGTGGTTCATTATCTATCTCCCAGCCCTCAAATGTGAGTATCTCCCAGGCTCCGTCTTGAATACTTTCTTCCTTTCTCTCCCTATATTATCTCCCTTGAATTCAGTTACTATGAATTCAACTGAACTTCCTATGCATATAAATCCCAGATATACATATCTAGCTCCAATCTTTGTTATGAATTCTGAGTGATCATCTACGACTGTCTACTGAACATGTCCACCTGAATGTTCATTCAAAATTAACAAGGCCAGAGGGGAAATCATCATTTCTACCCTCCAGACCTATTCCTTCAAATTATCTTTACTATGAAGAATTATGAAGAAACCATCACTTTCTCACAAATTTAGAGTTGTCCTTGATTTTTCCCTTTTGCTTACCATTTATTTTCAATCAGTTTTGAAGCCCTGCAGAATCCCTTCCCCAACCAATACACACACACACACATACTCATGCACACAACTTATCTAGATCCCCTTTCTCTCCGTTAACATTGTCATCATGCTAGTTTAGATCTTCATCACCAGTCTCTTTGGATCATTATAACAACCTCCTAATTGAGCTTTTTTCATCAGTATCTCCAGTATCAAATTCATTCTTCCAACTATAACCAAAATAATTTTCTATGTCTAACTATAACTACATAGCTCCCCTGCCCCAAAACTCTAATAACTCCCTATTATCTCCTGGATAAAACAAACTTTAGTGTGGCAATTAAGATTCTTACACTCTGGTTACACTCTAACTTTCCAGCCTTATGGTATCTCATATTTCTTTTTGACATTACAGTCAAATTAGGTGGCTAACCATTCCCTTAATTTGATATACTCTCATCTTTCTCTATGTATTCAAAAGATTTTCCTGCATTCTTAGAACATTTTCCTTCATTGCCTCCATAATTTGAAAACCTTATCTTCCCTCAAGAGGCGGTATTGAATAATGTACAGGGAGTTCAACTTGCTGTCAAGAAGATCTCAAGTATCAGTCTTGCTCTAGTCTAGGCTGTGGGACCTTAGAAAAGTTGTTCCAGCTTTCAATGCTTGAAGCAACTCTTTAAGAAAATAGGTTGTGGGGGAGGAGCCAAGATGGCAGAGTAGAAAGATTCACATATGCTAGCTCTGAACTCACAGTCCATAAATTACCTGTTAAAAGGAACTCCCAACAAATTCTGGAGGAGTGGAAGCTGCACAGCAATGGAGTGGAAGAGATTTCTGTTCCAGAGAGCCCTGAAAAACAGGCACCAAAGGTCCATCGTGCACCAGACCCGGAGCAGAGCCCAGCCCTGCCTTGGCTGTGCAGCCCCAAGGGGAGCAGATCTGAGCAGGCTTCAGGGACAGAATCTCCGGCAGCGGCGAAGGTTCCTCCACCCACAGGCGCTACAGGTCAGTGAGAGAGCCTTCTGGGATGGCTGAGAGGGGAGCAGGGTGTCTCCATATCTCAGGCCCCTTCAGGAGGCAGCAGCAGAGGTAGAGGTGGCCAGGGGCTCCCGGAGCAGGCAAAAGCTGGGTCCATTACTGAAGGTCTCCACATCAACCCCCTGAAGGAATGGAGCCTGGGAGGTGGCCCTGCCCCCACATGAGAAACTGAATTTAATCTGACCCTGACTGGCAGCCCCATTTGTTGCTGAAAGCCTTGAGGCTGGGGGGCCGCATTTGAATCTCAGACCTCAAGCACTAGCTGGGCAGATCTAGGCAGGGGTGCAGAGGAATTTCAGAAGTCAAGTAATTGGCTTGGAAAATGCCTAGAAAGGGAAAAAAGATAAGACCATAGAAGGTTACTTTCTTTGTGAGCAGATGTTTCCTCCTTTCTTTTCTGATGAGGAAAAACAATGCTTGCCATCAGGTAAAGACATAGGAGTCAAGGCCTCTGTATCCCAAACATTTGAAATAGATATCCAATGGGCTCAGGCCATGGAAGAGCTCAAAAGGGATTTTGAAAATCAAGTTAGACAGGTGGAGGAAAAACTGGGAAAACA
>CM053771.1:321983759-322041492 GCA_028658325.1 Potorous gilbertii | reverse complement strand
TGTAAAAAGTTAAATAAATTTATAAAAAAAATAGGCCACTGAAGAATTATTGGAAACAAAGCTATTAGATAAGAATAGAGGCGCTGTATATCTGTTGGTCTTCACATTTTTGAAGGGAAAGAGTTGAAACTTTTATTCCAATTTCCACAAAGAAAAAAATGAAATTAATCCTAGTTCATATTTATTTCTTTTACTTTTCTCCTTCACTTACTTGAGAATTTTTCACAAAATAAAGACTGCATAAGTCAGTAATTATAACTGCCATCACCACCACTGCTGTCATCATCAAGGTCATACACAAGCAAAGGTGGTATTTTCGTGTGTCATTTCATAACATAAAACTAGAATTGTAAATATCATTGAAGAGACGGTCAAAAGTCAAATATCCATAGAGTATTGAATTTTTTTATTTTGTTTTTCTGTTTTATTTGACCAGACCTGTAATTTTACCAATATAGGGTGAGAAATAATCAGAAATCTGCACTTTTATTTCTCTGTTATTTGTATGGTCTTAGCATGTTGTGTAAGACACATAGAAGTTCGTTTTCCCAGGGTTACACAGTCAGTCAAAAAAAAAGATCTTGAAACCAGTTCTTTCTGACTCTTTCTGGTCAGGTCTCTATCCAAAAAGTTCAACATAGATTGAAATTAGTGATGGGAAACACGAAGGAAAGTGAATACTACAGTAGGGGAAAAAGAAGGTTTAAAGGAAGGGCAGGGACCTATGCCATCTAGATGGTACAGTGGATAGAAAGTCAGAAAGACTCATCTTTTTGAGTTCAATTTTGACCTCAGACACTAGCTATGTGAGCTTGGACAAGTCACATAATCCTGTTTGCTTCAGTTTCCTCATCTGTAAAACTAGCTGGAGAAGGAAATGGCAAAACATTCCAGAAACTTTGCCAAGAAAACCCCAAATGGGATCAGGGAAGAGTTGGACATGATTGAAACAGCTGAACAGTGACCTTAATAAGTATAGTATAAATTGTCCTCTCAGTTCTGCTCTTGTCACTCTTCATTAATTCATACAAGTCTTCAAAAGTTTCTCTGAAACAATTCCTTTCATCATTTGTAATAATACAAACAGCATTCCATTAAAATCATAAATCATAATTTATTCAGCCATTCCCCAAATGATGGCAACCCTCTTAGTTTCTAGTTCTTTTCCACTATAAGAAGAGCTGCTAGAATTTCTTCTTTCATAGTGCGTATTGCTTAGGTCAAAGCATATGCATAGTTCAGTAACATGCATATAATTCCAAATGATTTCCAGAATGTCTATACTAATTCACAACTCTACCAACAATGCGTCAATGTGCCTGTTTTCCCATAGCCCCTTCAATATTTGTCATTTTCCTTTTTTTTCCCAACCCTGCCAATCTGATGGCCATGAGGTAGAACCTCAGAATTTGGCTTTGGCACATATTTGTCTGATTATTTAGTGATTTGGAGCATGCTTTTTTTTTTCATTTAGTCATGGGTAGCTTGGATTTATTTCCTTAAGAACTGTCTGTTCATATCCTTTAATCATTTATCAACTGGGAAAGGCAATGTTCTTTCCACTGTACCACTATGTTGATGTAGCATGTTCTATGTATGACCAAATTAGAAAATGTATGTAAAGCACTTTAACAGCCTTAAGTAGTAGTAGTAGTTGCCAATATATACTATACTCTGTTTTGGAAAAGATTAAAATGTTTTGATAGTAAAAAAATATCACTTATATACACATATCAAATATCTGTAACTACTATAATATTAATTAGAATATACTAATGTGCTAATTACTACAACTAATTGTACTATTTTTATATTTGTACTATTAAAAACCATGTAAACATGAAATGACATTAGTAAAAAGAAAGGGAAATAAATTTTAGTTTATGTCTTTATCAGAATTAATTACTATATTAAGATGTATGGCAGCCTTTGTAATTCCTTCAATGACAAGTAATTTCACATCAAATGGTTCCTCAAAACTACCACAAGGCACCGTGCTCCCTTTAACATTTAGAACTGTGTCAATCATAGTTGACATGAATTCATTCAATTCTTCTGCAGATGGAAAATGGTTCAAGATTTAAATTTGTACTTAGGTAAATGTGGAGGAATTATTCACAGAACCACATGGCAGATCAACAATAGTCTATATTTTCACACTTATAGTTGCAGACTAATTTCATTGTTTTAAAAAAAATTCTTAAATTTTAAATCAATGCATGGGTTCTCATTGTTATGGAGAACTATCTCCACCAAGGCAGAGCAGATTAACAATTGGTTTATGACTTAGTAGACTAAGTCCTTCCTAAGGGAGACAGAGGTTAAGTGGCAAGCCCAGAGTTCTCTAGCCAGAGGCAGGATTGGAGCCCAGTTCTTTCTGACTCCAAATCCAGTCCTATGCCCACTGCCCTTGCTGTATCTGAATCTTAATGGAAACTCAAAATTGGAAAAAATATAAAGTTAGTATTTAGCTTACTTGTATACAATATGACATAAATCTCACTCTCAACAGTTTCTTTCCCAGTTATATAATACCTCTCCCCTGTCAGGAGCAAAGTATGAATAAGGGTTGAACGGAGAGGGATAAGTACATTTTAGAATATGAACCCATGAAGGATAGAGAGTAGAACCCCAAAAGGCGTGTCCGGAAGAAGTCTTTAGATAGCCACAGGGAAACATAAAGACATTTTGTACCCGCGGTTTAAAGGATAAAGAGGTGGGAAGACGAGTATGGTTGGGAACATGTCAAAGACAAACTTTGCAACTTTTCCTGGAGTCTGGGCAACTCACACCATTAAAAATTATCTCAGGGACACATTTAATTTATGATTTCTAGTGAACCATGTAAACATGAAAGCAGGTACTTACCTGAATGAAAATGCTGATTCCACTAAATAATGTATATATAATGAATCAATATAACTTAAGCATATGTCACTATGAATTCTACTGTACATTTTAGCTCAGTCAAGTTCACCCCTAACCTTGCTTACAGATGCAAAATGTATCACCTAAGGCTCAATCCTGTATCCCAAATGATATTTTTATCCTGCTCTCTTATATGCCAGAGATTTGTGCTAAGTGCTAGGATTATAAAGATAAGCCAGCAAGAATAAACAGAATGGGAAGAAAACACACAAAGGGTGACCAAAAAGAGGACAAAAGGGAAGTATATGTGATAGCATAGTCTGGAAAAGGCTCAGAAGTAACTGGGATTTGTAATTTTTTTTCCCCAAAATCTGGCAGGAGCAAAAGGCAGCCATCCCTGGACCTGATGCGTAACACAGACCTAGCCTCAGACATGAATGGAGAGTGAATTTGAAATTTAGGACAAGAACACAAAGAAAGCATCTCTCTAATGGAATAGGTAAATCTAAGGACTCACAGATGGACAGATATTTATTCTCTTCTACTCAAAACACACTAGTTCTCCTTGCAAAGCTGCCATTTGCTGTAAGCTATTTTCTGAGGATATGCTATAAATGTTCACAGGAGGCATACTTAGAGAACATCACAGGTTGAAAAGTTTACTGTATAGTATTTCAGTAGAACATTATCGCTATTCATGAAAGGACACACATGCCCATTGCAGTATCTGTAAAGATGGAAGTTTAACTAAGTGATATAATATCCTCTCACACTTCTGAACCCCATACTTCCTAATTCTTCTACATAAAGATACCATGAAGCTCAATTAACAAAATACCTTTGGAGCACTTTGGCTGTGCAATGTATAGGTATATGCAGTTCTACATTGTTCTGTCTTTTTTACTGGTTATTCAAATTCATGATTATCCAAGGACATTCATTCTACTGAAGTCATTCAATGATCTCAGCCTTTCTTCTTTACCTGGTTTGCCTCTGAAATATCTCACATTTCTGCACATTCATGACTAAATGTAAGATGTCAGCTCCTTTGGTATCTGGAGCAAAGGTAAAAGCACTGACCTTCATCTGGGTTCTAAATAATTAATGGCTTCAGCTTTTAACTTACATAGAAGCCAATAAAACTTCTCTTGCCAGCAGGATGATTTTCAAATCAAGGGACATAACCCCCAATATTCCCTGTGTGATAATGTGGCAGTCCACCAAATCACAAGGGGACCTGGCTCAGGAAATTGTGTTTAAAGGAACTCCTGGGATGCCTTTAGGCTAGCCAAAGTCAAACCAAAAAGAAGGTGAAAACCAATCGAAGTCACAAAGACAATGATTCACATTTATGTAATGCCTCACAGCTTACAAAACAAGCCCATAATATAGATAATGTGAATATTATAATCCCTGTTTTACAAATGAGGACGAAGGAGGCTCATCGAGATGCAATCCAATGCAACCATCATTTGCTAAGTACTCTTTATGTGGAAGTCAGACCGTGCCAGGTCCTAGAAATATAAATGAAAAAAAATGAAAGTACAGTCCCTTGTCTTCAAGGACTTTCCTGTTCTCCTCTTACTCTGTGGCCATTCTAATGTGGTCATACTGCCACATGTATACCCCATGCCCCTCTTCCTTCCCCATCTAGGACTAGAAACAGTTATCAAACTGACAGTACCATTTCCTAGAGACACCTCCACTCCAAATGTTCCTGTAGTCTATTTCCATTCAAGCTCTGGTAGAACTTTCCAAGGTCGTATTGGTTTGATCAGTCAAAGTCAGACACAATATACATTGACCCCAACATGGTGATGTCATTTTGGTCCTAAAATGAGACCCAAGGACAACAACCAACCAATCATTCTTAGATAACACATATTCATCAGTGGCCCAAGGCTCCACTCTGACTTTTCAGTCCTAGAAAGACCTTTTTCTGGTTGCCCCTCCCCTGTGTTATATCCCCCTATTTGAATACTTTTTAAATATTTATTTTAATTTTAAAAGTATTTTTTAATATTTAAATCCCAACTTGGCACATACTACATGTACTATCTTATAAACACTTTTTAATTCATTTATTCTCCTGAGATGTCCTTTCTAGTAAACAAATGTCAGACCTGTCACTGAAACCCAACTCTTCTGACTCCAAGACAAATTTACTTCTCCCTATGCCCGATTATAAACATTTTAATACTAATATGGGACCATGAACATAATATTTAATAAATACTTGGTTATGTTTGGATTCTAAGTCAGAGACCTATTCAAATTTTAGAGATCCTTAGTAAGTCACTTAACCTCAGTAGGTCTCAATTTTCTCATCTGCAAAATGGAAGGCTGATATCAAAAGTCTCTTCCCATTCTAAAATCTTGCGATGTAATAATTAGTCTAAGTTTTGGGTATAAAATGCACTGAGAGGTAGCTTATTCTCAGTTTTTTCTATTAAACAACTGTAGAAATCTTAAATTCAACATCTCCAATTCCCCTTCCTGGCTTTCAAACTTCCCTATTAGAGATGAAGGCACAGCTATCCACTGAGTCACATAGGCTTACAACCTAGAGGGTCTTCCTCAACTCCTTACTGTTTTTCACTACCACCCCCATATTTAATATGTTTTCACATACTGTCAATTCTACCTTTGCAATATCTGTCATATACTCCCTATTTTCTCCTCTGACATTGCCATTGTATTCTGACTCCTACTACCTTACCTCATCTGACCATGCAACCCCTCACCCCTCCCAGTCAGTAAACTCCAGTGAATCCCTATCACCTCCAGGATGAAATATTAAATCTTCTGTTTGGCTTTTAAAGTCCTTTATAACATTTCCAATCTTCTTCCTTTCCACTCTACAATCCAACACCAACTTCCTTGATATTCCTCACATGTGACATTCCATCTCCATATTCTATTTTTTTTTTCCACTGGCAGTCAGTCCCCCATGACTGAAATGCTTCCCCTCCCTGTCTCTGGCCCTTCTTCAAGTCACCTAAAATCCTATATCTTGTGCAAGAAACCTTCCCTGGAAAGCCTCAGTGCTAGAGCCTTCCTTCTGAGATTACCTCCAGTTTCTTCTATATATATTTTGTAAGTTCATAGTTGTTTGTATGTTACCTCCTCCAATACAATGTGAACTCATCACAGAGAGGAATTGGTTTTTCCTTTCTTTGATGCCCATCTTAGCATAGTAAGCATTTAACCTCTGAATTAGGGTCTAGAGAGCATATTATTCCAATATTACATACAACTTACTAACATTATGCAAAACAGTTTGATATATTGGATTTCGAATAAAAGGAACTAGGTTCAGATCAGAGAGCCATTTATTTGAGTATGATTAGAAATAACTAAGTGTCAAACTGAGTGCTAAGCTAGCAAAAATAAGTAAGTTAGAATAAAATGAATCAATCTCAACTGAATTGAGGACATATTTGTATATTTCACATCACTTTCTCTTGTCACAAAAAGCTAGTTACAGCTCTGGAAGATATGTCCCCACTTCAAAATTCTTACAATCTAGTTAAGGTGAAAAACTAGTAAACATACATAGAGTATAATTAAGTACAAAAATGGAAATATTTACTACAAGTGCAATATACAGAGAAAAGAAAAAAGATAAAGTTGAATAGCTGGAAAAGTATCTTAACATAACAGATTTCTCCAGTTCTAGTTAGACGCTTTAGAGTATGATCCCACTTTGAGTCTGAACTCTGAAGTAGTAGAGACCCTATCATAGACCAGAAATGTAGCTAAGAAGACCATCAAGTAAACTCCAACTTCTTCATTTTGTAGCTAATAAAATTAAAACTGAGAGAGGTTAAGTGACTTGTCCAGGGTCACACAGCTCAGAAGTCTCAGAGGAAGGATTTGAACCCAAATCTTCCTGAATCCAAGTTAAGAGCCTAAAGGGCTTTATACATAGGACCACTCTAACCATCTCAGGAGAGGTATAGGTTCCTTCAAGAGGTGAAGGTTTACCTTGGATGACCACTTGTCAGGGCACGCTATGATGTGAATTTTGGGGATAGGTTGGACTAGATGACTATATAGATAGACTATAAACATCAATATCAACATTGATATATAGGTTGTGTATGTGCCTATGTAAATATATTTATGTATGTGTATATAATATACTCATATATTATATGCATGTGTGTATACATGCGCACATATGTTGCATGGAGGCACAAACACATATGTATGCATATGTGTATTATGTGCCTGTGCATATGTGTGTGCATTTGTGCACATGTATGTTCATACCTATATGTACTATGTGCGTGCATCTGTACATGCGTATGTATATATACATGCATTTATATGTTAATATATACACATACATGTATATTAGGTATTATGTGTGTATGTGTATATGCATATGCATATGTATATGTATATTAGGTTCACAGTTGTGTACATGTTACAGATAAAGAATAGGAGAACCTGGGTTCTAATGCTGGCTCTGCCATTTCAAACTTATTTGCACTTGAGCAAATCCCTTCATTTATCTAGACTTCAGTTTCCTTATCCATAAAAATGAGGTGATTGAAATTGATTACTATCCATATCCTCCCCAACTCTAAAGATATGACCCTATAATACTGGATTTCTTTACCTAGGGGGGTACACAATCTCCTTGAAAGCAAATTCTGTGATTTTTCTATCTTTGTTTCCTCAACATCTGGCACAGTGCCTTGCATACAATAGATGCTTAATAAATATTTATTGAATGGAATGAAATTGGAGTTGTGGAAAAACCCTTAAAACATCATAGTTGAAATTATTCAACTAATAATTTTTAAACGCTTAATATATAATAAGGTACTGTGCAAGGCACTAAAATGAAAAAATTCAGTTTCAAAGACTGTGCATGAAATTGGATTTCTAGAATATCTTCCAATTTTCCTTCTTTTAGCTCATACAGTATTTGAGCAGCTATGTAGGCCCAAAAAAATAATATTTGAAATTTACATAGGATTTAATGTTTGTAAAATATCTTAAATTCATTATTTTACTATAAACTAATAATACCCTTGTGAAGTGGATACTGCTGCTATCCTCCTTTTACATATGGGAAATTTGAGGCTCAGAGAGGTTAAATGACTTACCCAGAATTACACAGTTAATGAGGGGCAAAACTAGGTTCTCAGATACTAGCAATGTGACTCTGGGCAAGTCACTTAACTCTGCCTCAGTTCTCCCATCCTTAAAATGAGCTGGAGAAGAAAATAGCAAAAAAAAGTGGTATCTTCACCAAGAAATCCCAAATGGAGTCATGAAGAGTTGGACACAACTGAAATATGACTTTACAGCGACTCTCTAGCCCCAAGTCCCATACTTCATCATACCTTACCATCATTCCAACCATGAAGGACAATAGAAGAAACCGCTCTGTATTCTCCTTCTAGTTTCTGCACATCAAGCAACATAATCTGCTCTCTACTGGTCTCAGTATCCCTTCCAGTTCTGGAGAATTTCCCTAAGTGAGCACTACCTGGAATCTTGGCCCTATTCGGCAAAGTGATCTCCTTAGTGGCGCACTGAGGTAAGCACTGGGTTTTGTTCATAATATTTTTATCGGAAGAGTATAAAAATGGGGACAGGGACAGAGAAGCATTGGTTTGGTTAGTTGTTGTCCTTTGTTCTTGAGGGGACCAAAATGCCATCACAATGATAAAGTTTCAGTGTGTACAACTGTGGCTGATCAGACCAATATGAACTTGGAATGCTCTACCACAGATTGGGCACAGAGAGTCCACATAAACATTTGGGGTGGATACTCGAAATTTGTTCATTCTACATTTCCTTTGTGCTGTCCCAATTCTTCTTTGCTCATGGAGCACAGCATCCTTTCTGATGTGGGCACACCATGTTGAGTGGTCCTGTGCCAGTGTCTCCTATGTTGCACAGTCAAATCCAAAGTTCTTGAGAGACCTTGAGAGTGTCCTTGTATCGCTTCTTCTGACCACCATGTGATCACCTGCCCCATGCTAGTTCTCCATAAAATAGTCCTTTTGGTAAGTGTACTTTTTACATTCGAACAGCATGGCCAGCCCATCAGAGTTACACTCTCTAAAGCATAATTTGAATGCTTGACAGTTTAGTTTGAGCAAGGACTTCAGTGTCCAGTACCTTATCCAGGCAGGTGATCTTCAGAATCTTCCTAAGACAGTGCAAATGGAAGCGATTCAGTTTCCTGGCGTGGCCATGTTTCACAGGCATATAACAATGATGTCAGCACAATGACTCTGTAGACCTTCATTTTGGTAGTCAGTCTAATACCTCTTCTCTCCCAAACTTTTCTTCGGAGCTGCCCAAACACTGAGCTAGCTCTGGCAATGCACGCATCAACCTTATTGTCAGTGTGTACATCCCTGGAAAGTACACTACCAAGGTAAGTGAACTTATCCACACCATTCTAAACTTCTCCATTTGTTGTAACCGATGGTTCCACATATGGATGGTGTGGTAGTGGCTGATGGAGCATTTGTGTTTTCTTGGTGTTAATTATTAGGCCAAAATTAGCACAGGCAGCAGAGATTTGATCCATACTTTGTTGCATCTCAGCTTCAGAGGTTACAGTGAGTATATAATCATCAGCAAACAGAAAATCATGCACCAACACTCCACCCACTTTGGTCTTGGCTTGTAGCCTTTTCAAATTGAAGAACTTACCATCATTGCAGTAGTTGATTTTGATGCCATGTTCATCCTCATTGAAAGCATTTGATAACATGAATGAAAACATTTCTCTCCATTGGTGATGGGAAGGCATGAGAGCATTGTCCACTATACAGACCCCAGACAAACATGCCATCATGAAATTGATGTACAATATTGATGAACTCCTCTGGGCAACCAAATTTTGACATAATTTTCCATTAGCCCTCATGACTAACAGTGTCAAAGGCCTTGGTCATATCTACAAACATTGTATACAGACCTCTGTTCTACTCCTGGCATTTCTCCTGGAGTTGTCGGGCAGCAAATAACATAAAGACTGTCTCTCGGGCCTTTCTGAATCCATACTGACTCTCATGCAGATGACTATTTTCCAGGTGAAGGATCAGCCTGTTAAGGGAGGCTCTAGAAAGAATCTTGCCAGCAATGACTAAGAGAGAGACACCCTCCCCCCGTGATTGCTGCAGGACAATCTATTTCCTTTACCTTTATAGAAATGGACAATGGAGGCATCTTTGAATTCTTGGGGGATAACCTCCTCTTGTCATATAATCTGGAAAATTTCAGTCAGCTTTTGTGTGAGCAACGGTCCCCCTACCTTATAAATCTCAGCTGGAAGAGAATCAGCAGCAGGCACTTTGCCACATATTTATGATATTTTCATTGGAACAGTATAAGAACAGGGGCAGGGGACAGAGATGGATAAGTCTTTTAGTAAGACAATAAATCAATGGGAAAATTTGTTCCAATGGCCAGGAAAGTAGCTGAATCAGGCTCTGTGGAATACTTCAAGCTTGGTCAGACATCTAAGATACTAAGTCATCCACTCTGTCCTGGGCCATGGCTGGTCATCCTGACATTTTTCTTTCCACTGGACTTCAATGACTCTGGAAGAGAAAGTGAGGTCAATGGCTTTGTGTGACTCTGTCTCACTTAAATCCGATTCACACGTAAGTTAGGGCAATAGTTCATGATGTCGTTGGTCCTCTTCAAAAACAAAGGATTAACAACAAAAACAAATCAGTGGGATGAGCAACTCAGAACTGAACTTCAGGTCAAGAATTTCTGAATTCCAATCCTGTCTCAGATACTTAAACAATGTGTGACACTGGACAAGTCTTCAGCTTCTCATAGCTTCAGTCTCCTCATCTGTAAAACAGAGCTCATAATAGAACCTCTCTCACAGGGTTGTTGGAAGAATCAAAGGAGATAACCTATTTAAAGCTCTTGGCAAACTTTAAAGTTTGCTAAAATAAAGTTCACTAAATAAACTCTCACTATTATTATTAATACTAGATTAGCAAAAAAGAGTCAACTATTCCCAATTTTAGTTATTCCTGTTTAAATGTGTACCTACCACAAGCTAAGCAGTAAGTCATTTGAACATAAAAAATATGTGTTTCCTATTTGGAAATACCAAAACACTTCATGCACCACTAAGCACCCTTTATCAGGCACTTGGTAAATATACACTAACTGACTTGCTTCTTCCTTTGGCTATTACCACCAAGGGATCAGGCACACAGAACAAAACTATGCTGAAAAGAATTCTCATATCTGCAGTTCTGCAGTGAGAGAGATTTCCATATGATTTCCACCACTCCCCACCCCCTGGTGTCAATGTAGCACTGATTTTATTTCAACATTCCATCATTACAAATGTAAAATATAGAAGCAGAACAGTTGGGAAAAATTAAGTCAATTATGTCTTGAGATGAGCAGCCAATGGGTGAGTCATTTAACAAACTACATCTGAAGAGTTTATTAGTACTCTGAGTTCAAGTTTTTTGAAGTCTCTATTAGAGCCAGATACTTCAAGAAGGTTGTCAGGCGTGATATGTAGTAATCATATAGCAACCAACATTTTTTCTACTGTTCTCTTTTGCTTTTTCTCCCACAGTGCCATATCCCAGTACGCTATTGCCTCCTCTCCTCCAACCTTTCCTGATAACAAAGAAAAACAGTTAAACCAAACCAGGCAATATGGTTATTGTATCTCATATCAGCTGTCATTTCTTCCAGTTAAATAATTTCTTCCTTTAATTTCTTTTTTAGACAATCAAAGCTTTGCTTAGGACTTTTGTACTGATAGAGCCCTGGAAATAGTCATCAGACCTACGGAATTGGAGAAAGAAGAGTTCATTTCCCCCCCCACTTTCAAGTCATCCATTCAGCATCTCTCTCTCTCTCTCTCTCTCTCTCTCTCTCTCTCTCTCTCTCTCTCTCTGTCTCTCTCTCTGTCTCTCTGTCTTTGTCTCTCTCTGTCTCTGTCTCTATTTCATTTTGAAACAACATATAGAGGGACACAATAAATAGGATGCCTCATATGCAAGTAGTATCATTTTTCGAGCGTATATAAATGCTATTAAGGATAGGCACTCAAATTATAATTTTACTACCACTGGGAATTCTGAAATGAAGGAAATCTCTAAATCTTACAAAGTAGACTAGAGTCTGAGAAATTAAAATAATCAATCCATATGTATTTACAAAGTGCTAAGGGTACAAAGAAAGTTAAAAACACAGACTCTGCCCTTAAGGAGCTCCTAATGTTGTAAATTTATCGAGGATGATGCAACCAAATCCAAGTCAGAGAAAATGAACACAGACCTTTGGCAAGTGGATCTCTATCCCATATACCAAGCTGCCTCATATATATGTGTGTATACATACATACACACATGTACACACACACACATATATAGTATCTCTCAATAGATGATAGAGATATGTAGGTAGATAGATAGATAGATAGATAGATAGTTTCAGACATAGCAATTTACTCTGCACTTATCCTCCCAGAGCAAAGCTGGATCATCTTCCCCTGTAAATTCTAGGTGTATTCCTAAATAGTTGAGGGTATCTTTCTTTAATGTTTTTACCTCAAGTCCCCCTGTCCGAGGTGTGTTTTGGATATAGAAAATATATCTCCCCTCTTCCTCACTGTTAGCCTATGATGAATTAATGAATCCACTTCTCTGCTAGTATTGAGCTAGGTCAAGCAAATTGCTTAGGACTTTGCTTCTTACCATCTCACTTCCAGCAAATCCCAGCATAGATTTCAGCTCCTAGACTCATATGACTCACTTTCTGACTTTTCTGAAGCTCACAAGGTCATAGCCATCTCCACTCTCCTTCACTTAAAATAGGAAAGAACAAGTGCAAAGAATAAAGGCCCCTATGCACTAGCCATATGTCATCCTTGGATGGAGAAAAGCCAAGCGCTCTCCCCTTATGTCATCAGCTCTCTTACTTGAACGGCTAGGAGGCAGGAAAGAAATCAACCAAGCTATTCAGGATCTTCAAAGGTGTTAAACCATGGCTGGCAGCCTTATGTTGATTGAGAGCTAAGTCCATCAGAGTCAGGAGTGCTGGAGGACATCAGATATTGATTCAACACAAGAAAAAAATAGCTGCAATCATCAGTATGAGGATAGAGAGGCTATGTTCATACCCTGGAAATACCCAATGCTCAGATTTTATTAAGTGTCCCTGTCTACATCTAACAAGTATGTAGTGACAGCAGAGAGCAGGGGATTCTAACTATATCTCAAATGAGACAATGCTTCAATGAGGACGTGCTTCTGAATGTAATAGATGAGAGTCTGTTGTCACGTACATCTTCTTTCAAGTTCTTCATATGCCTTCTATATAAGGACCTCAAAATGAGTCTCTAGTAAGAGCCAGAACAAGGCAAGTCAAAATGAAGCTGAATTCACATCTCTCGTTTTTCCTAGGTAGTGTATATTCAATTAAACTCTGGAATATGTCACTACTAAACTGATAGTGGCTCCTTGAAAGCAGGGACTGTTTTGTTTTGTTTTTCTTTCTCTGTTTCTAGCACTTACCTTATCCCCGCCTGGATTTTCGGCATAGTTCTCTTCTTATCTTTCTAATTACGCCTTCTCAGTATCCTTCCGGTCTGCAAGGGAGCCCCTCAGAACTCTGCCCTAGACTCTCTCTTCTCCTCTGCACTCTTCTGCATGTCATCACCTTCCACTACTTCAACTATCATCTCTTTGCAGATGAATCACAAATCTAAATATAACCTTCATCTCTCCCGAGGTCCAGTCCAATTTCCTATCATGTACACCTATCTGGATGTACAATAGGCAAACTCATTGTGTCCAAAATGGGAGTCATTACCTTTTCCCCTAAATCTGTCCTTCCTAATTTCCTTCTTTTTGCCAAGGCTACCACCAGCCTTACGGTCACTGAAGAGTCCTTCTCAAATCTTCAGTCTCATTCACCCCACATCATCTAATCCCTTTCAATGTCTTGTCAGTTTCATTTCTTCATTATCTCTTAACACCCATCCCCTTCGCTACATTCATATCAAAACCATTCTAACTCAGTCCTTTACAGCTTCCACATAGACTTCTGCAATAGTTTTCTAATTAGTTCCCTTTCCCCCAACCTCTCCTTTCTCATCCACCATACAGCTGCCAAATTCATATTCCTAAAGCATATCACACATACTTGGGAAGCTTTACTGACTTCCCTACTGCCTTTAGGATAAAAGAGGAATTCCACAGTTTGGCATTTAAAGCCCTTTACAATCTGATTCAAGCTTACTTTTCCAGGCTAATTACACAAAATTTTCTCCCACACGCTTCTTGTTCCTGGATTTCTGCTCCCCCTGTGCACAACATTCTCCATGCCCTCTTGCAGATTGATTCCCAGGCCTCAAATGCCCTCCCTCCTCACCAGTGCCTTCTGAATACCTATTTCCCTTCCAGCAAGCTTGAAAAAGACAGGCATCATGGTCGCTGACTTACAGAGAGTTAACGAGTATTAGCTGGCTTACAAATCTTCTCACCCTTGCTCAGAGCTGCATTGCATAGAAACAGAAATGAGATTAGTATAGAAAAGTCCAGATTTCTTTTATTCTTTTTTTCAAACAAGTAGTGAAGGTTTATTATATAGGTATACTACACTTAACCACAAAGAAAACAGTCCAAAATGGCAAAAATCCCATGGCACAAAGTCAAGAGGCAGGTAGGTGGAATTTGCATTAAATGACAGCATGTCCTTTTGTCAGGGAAGTATCAGATGGTGGAAAAGTCCTATATCAGATGGTGGAGCTAGTAAAGTCCTTTGTAGGGTGAGTGATGTCTCCCAAAGGTTTCTGCTTTCCTGAGAATGTCACCAAGGTCATTCCATCACTGCTCCTATGACCTCCATTATCAGCACAGTCTGGTGACTTGGACCTCTGCCTCATCTTTCTCCTCTTACTTTTCAGCCTACCCATTCATTTCTTTCCCCACTTGGCTCTTATGGCACGTTGGAAGTTGACAAGATGGTGCTCAAAAGAAGCTGATTCTTTTTCTAATGGAGATAATTGACAACACTAAACTTCAACAAAGAGCTTTCTGATATTCTCTCATTGTGTATGCTTTCCCAAAAAAAAGTGGAGTTCTACAACTCCAAGGGGTTGTACAGGGAAATGCAGGTGCAGGGAAAATAGATAACATATATACATACACACACACACACACATACACACACACATACACACATATGGACGGAGCATTAAAGCTAGAAGGGACCATAAAGATCATCAAGGCCAACCCTATCACTATGTGGCAGAAATGAGTAAACTGAGGTCCAGGAGATGAAATAACTTGCCCAAATCCATACAGTGAATTTATGACAGAATCAAGACAAAACCCCAGTTCTTCTGATTCATAATCTAGTGTTTCCTCTTCTATACCACATATCATGATCATCAGTTGATCCAATCTAGTCCAATGATCATTTATTAAGCATCCAGTATGTGCTAAGTATATCTGATGCTATTGATACATAAGATACAATTGGTAAAAAAATAAAATGTTCCTGCCCTCAAAAAACTTAAAATCTAATGGTGGGAAATGATATAAAAATTAATGTGATTGACTTTTTAAAGAAATATATTAGCCATAACAGTGTTGTTCTTTTCAAACAGTCATGTTAAAGATATTTCATTTTTCAACATATTTTTGGAGAATCCCTCCCTTGGAATTATTGCCTGCAGAACCTGTGATGAACTTTGTAAGATTGCTCAGTTTTAGAAATTCCTTTGTTCACTTGCCCACACACATACTAGTGGAACTTGGGAATGATGGATACAGATCTCTCTTTTTGCTAAAAAAAGTTTTACTTGGTCCCATGGTTCATCTATTAATAGATTAATTAATTAATCTAATACATTAATAGCTCATGGCTATCAGTGTCAAATAGCAGCAAGTTAAATTGATAAAAGTTAAAATTGGAGATTCCATCAGGTGATGAGGCTTTCAAATTTGGGAAATGAATGAGAGATTGTCCTAGAAATGGAGTAATGTGGAAGGTCAGAGGGGCACAGGCTACAGAAAAATAAGGTGAGTGAAAGTAAGTAGTCCATATTAGCCCCCTTATTAGCCACAGAAAGGGTCCTTTTTTAGTGTCTGTCATAATAAAATTTCCCTACCATTCTTAGATTTCATTTAACTTTAAGCTTTGGTTTCTTGAAATTTTATGTGGCAGAAATGTATTTACTTTTATAAAAAAAAAATGTTTCAAAAGGACAAGTCACTCAAGGGAAAGGGAAAGATAGATTGTGGGCAGAAGCTCACTATAACACGTTAGGCTTGCATCTGAGAACTCCATGAAAGTCATTATCAAGTATGTGTATAGTTGGAACAAGGAAGTAAACTGTTATGGACTTTATTTTCTTCAAAATAGTGATAAGGACTGGATCTGTGATTTCATGGGCATAGAGAACTCCAGATGAGGAAACTCTTTCAAATAATGAATAATGAATGAATACCTTCTTTGCAACTTAAGAGGTAATTTAAATGGTTTATCCAGGGCTATACAGTCAATACATTTCAAAGATGGGACTTGAATTAAGGCCTTCCTGACATTGAGACCAGGTCCCTTATCCAATGTATATCACTCTAACTCTGTGTTTTAATCGACAAGGAGTAAACGGTTGCTAAAGTAAAAATTATGGAAATCTTAGGAAGAACAATCCCCACTCTGTAGGTATTCAGCTCTAAAGAGTAAGTTTTGAGGGAGCATTCAGTTCTTGAAGAATTCTCCATCTTTTCCCCTTATGCTTCTTGGAAAATAAGTGGTAGAAGGGATTTCTCTCACTTCTTTTCCCTCTTCCTCACTGACAATGACATTTCACAGCAGAAGCACATGAATGTAGAAACATGTGTTTATATTTATTCTGATAATGGAATTAAAGAATGTGGCTTTCAAAACCCAACTTTATGTGCAGAGGAGGCAGGATTGTGTAGTGAATAGAAAATTGTTGTAGGAGTCAGTCCTAGCTTTAAATCCCACCTCGGAGATATAATAGCTTTGTGATCTTGGATAAGTCAATTTCTCTTGGACTTAAAGGGAATAGGACTAGATTACCATCAAGGTTCCTTAGGTTTTTAAAGCATGTTTATAGAAGATGGAAAAAAGGGTAAGTAATAGACAATTAATGCAAAAGATTGATATGTAGTATTATTAGAATTAATAAAATCCTATTAGAATTCAGATGCTCCAATAATTTAGAATGATCTGATGATGAATGCAAAGTATAATAAAAAATTTTTTTTTAAAAAGCTATGTTGGGTATAAAAAGAATCTTAAAAAGAGAAATAAATGATCAATGAAAAATTAGTAAATTTAGGGTTTTTTAAGTTTATTGATTTGTTTTTATATTACAAACATTTATAAATTAGTCCAACTTTAAAAAGTCTTTTGTAACAAAATAAAACAATTAAGCAAAGACAAGATATCTGAAGGTATATCATGCAGAAGAGAAATTAGGTGTTTTCTGCTTGATTCCCAAAAGGGAAAAACTAACTAGGAGCAAAGGGTGGAAGTAAAGTATGGAAGGAAGATTTAAAATCAACTAAAGAGAAAGGTTCTCAACAAACGTGGAAAAGCCACCTTGTTAGAAAGTGGGTTCCTTTCCCTATAAGTAGATAACCATTTGTCAGAAATACCTCCTTGTCCTCCCCTCCCTCCAAATAGAATATAAACTCCTTGAGGGCTACAACTTTTTCTCTCATTGTCAATAGTTGTAAAGAGTTTTGTCAATAGTTCATTAATTGTCAATAAACATTTAATAAACATTTGTTAAGTGCCTTCTGTTTGCTTAACAAAGTGCTAAAATACAAAGGCAAAAGACAAAGCCTGCTCTGGAGGTATCCTCGGTCTAATCGATGAGCCAACATGCAAACCTCTATGTATAAATTATATACATATATATATATATATACATAATGATATATGTATATAATGCATGTGTATATATGTATATACATATTTATACAATACACATGTATATATGTATATAATGATAAATTGAAGATAATCAACAGATGGAAGGGATTTAACATAAAGGAGGTTTGTGAAAGTCTTCTCATAGTAAAAGCTAAAACTTTAGGTGAGACTTGAAGGAAGACAGGTAATGGAGATGCTGAGGGAGAAAATTCGAGGAATGGGGATGGTCAATGAAAATGCACAGTCAAGAGGAGAGCATCTTCTGTGAAGGAGACCAAGGAAGCCAGTGTCTCTGGACCACAGAGTACATGAAGGTAAGATGTAAGAAGACTGGAAAGGTAGAAAGGGCCTAGATTAAAAAGGACTTTGAGTGCAAAAAAGAGGATTTTATATTTGATCTTGGAGAACATAGGAGACCATTGGCATTTATTGAGTAAGAGCAGTCATGTGTCCAGATGTTAACTTAGGAAGATCATTTTGACAGCTGAGGGGAGGATGGACTATAATAGGGGGACATTTATGGCAAAAAGACACAACTAACAGGCTATTTCAATAGTCCAGAATGGTGGGAGTATCAAAGAGGAGAAGGGGCCACATATGAAAGATGTTACAAAAGTAAAATTGAAAGGGCTAGTAACAGATTAGATATGGACAGTGAGAAAGAGTGGAGAGTTCAGATGAAACCTAAGTTGTGAACCTGGTTATGCCTCAGAGTCTAAAACAGTCCCTCATATAAAGCAGATACATAATAAATGCTTATAGAATTGAACTAAACTTGTCATTCCTCTTCCCTGAAGTCCATTTTAATTCTGAAATCCCGTGATCATGAGGCAGTTCCCTATGTTCTAAAATGGTACTTTCTGCTTCCTTCTCATCCATTCCCTAAAAGCAAATTATCTGAGCCAGCTAAGATATGACTTGGAAAAGGATATGACTAAAATAATTCACACTTAATATGCTAACACTCCAGGAGTATTTGCATTTTAAAGAGAATTGCATTAACCCAAGTGAATGTATCTATGATAATGGAATGTCAGATAAATTATTTGGGGGTAGTTCAGCCTTCTTTGCACTCCTCCAATTATACTCTGTAGTTAACCCACTACTGGGTGCTTGCAATCTCCTAAAATCCAGAGGGAGAACAAATACCCTGATTATGCCTTTGACCTGTATTCCAATTCCTAAGTCTTTTCAGGAATTGTTTCATTAAAATGATGACCTAAACTTTATCATACCATCACCACAGTGGTGAGCCATCACAATCTCCTGCCACCCCTTCCCCTGGTCATAGGCCTAGAAATCATCTGAGCTGCTTAACTACTACTCACAAAGCTTAAATGAGATGGGAATCATCAAATCTAATCCTTCCTATAAAATGGAGCATCACCAGGCCTTGCTATCTACACTTCATCTCCTAAGGTCTTCCAGGATTTAAGATATCTTCCCTGCAAACCTCCAGGACTATCATTTGCCTTATTAATACAACTTGAAGACCTCTGGGTCTTGTCATTGACTCCACTGTTGCACCCAAAAGACTTCTGGACCTTTTCATCTGTCCTAAAGTTAAACTGCCTTTATTATATTGTCTCTCCCAATTAGAATGTGAGTCCCTTGAGAGAAGGGGCTTTCTTTACTTTTCTATGTATATCTCCCACATTTAGTGGAGTGCTTGCCTCATAATAAGCACTCAATAAATGCTTTTTCATTCATTCATCCAACTAATGTAATTAATTGTATTCTATTTCACAGAACTTTCAGGCCTAAGGAAAGAAACCTTTTGGGACAAAAACAAATCCTGCAGCTCCCTGGGTCATACTTAAAGGTTAAACAGCTGAAGCCAGGGCCTTATTTATTACCTATAGTACTAAACCAGTTGGGATGTGATAAATACTGTTGGCGTGTCACAATCGATTAGAGAGCTGTTCAGCCTGAATGAGTTTCTGACAGTGAGAAATGCCATTGGCACCTGTTAACAGACAGTGAAGACTGGACTCCTCGACAAGTGAACTGCTTCTGAATGACTTGCTGTTTGGGGCACCACGCTATATACCTCCAAATGCCTGCAGGGAAACAACCTCAGAAGATGTTATTCTAAAGGAAAGGGTGGGGAATACACTGTATTCTCTTTATATTGCAGGACTCTTGATGACCACAGATGGGGCACAACAGACCCCAGATCCTGTTGAACCATGCCAGATCACACTTCAAAAGCTGGCAGATGAAAAGTGTCTCATTGTGGCTCCCATCATACACAGCATTCTGATTGCGCATCATGGAGAATGTTTTCAGAAAATAACACTTCTTTAGCCAAAAACGAAACTTGTGGTTAATCTGACAAAATCTCAAGTGATTTACCACTCTGATATAAACAGTCCATTTATTTTTTTCCCCTAAAAACAAGAATGTATTTCTGAGAAAGGGAGGGAGAAGGAAGTATGATGTGTTGAGGAATTATGAAATCCCAAGCACCCATGCATGTCTAAAGTTGAACTTGGCACCTAAATCATCCTAAATTGAATTCAACAAACATTTATTCAATACCTTCAAGGTTCAGAAGAAAAAAGACAAAAATGGCACAGCCCCTACCCTGAAAATAAATAAGAATAGTGATGATGATGATGACTAATATTTATATAATACTTATTATGTACCAGGCACTGTGCTAAGTCTTGCTGTACTATTATTATGTCATTTTATCCTCACAACAACCCTGAAAGTTAGGTGCTTATCATTAACCCATTTTACAGATTCTACCCAAAGAGAACTTGCATGCCAATAATTAAATGGAAAATATCTCATCCTGGATAACACTTTTGTTTGAAGTGAAATCCCAGTTCTATGTCAAATAAAAAAAAATATGTGAACTATTCAAGGGAGGAGCCCTAACAAATTTAAATGATATAGAAGGACCTCTTTTAGGAGGTGGCACATAATCTGAGTCTTGAAAGGCTCTCAGTATTCTAAGAGGTAGAAGTGAGAAGGAAGAGAATTTGATGCAAGGGGCAGAATGTGCATGGAAGTGGGAAGTCAATGTCCTACACCGGGTATGTAAAACAGCTTAGTTTAATTGTCATATAGAGTATGTGAGGAGAAGTAATGTAAACATGTCTGAAAAGATAAGTTAGAATCATAAAATACAAATGTATTTGTAGTTTATGCTAGAAACAATAGGGAGTCCAGGAAACTGCAGTCCAGGAAAGAAATGATAAAGTCCTCTATTTGGGTGCAGACCACATGAGTGGAGAAAAGAGGCCAGATTAAGAGATGTTATGGAGGTTGGATCGTCAAGACCTGATTACTGAATGGATATGAGGGGTGAAGAAAAGCACGGAGTCAAAAATGACTGACTCTGAGTTGTAAACGGTGATGCTCTTTACTGAAATAAACAAGTTAGAAGCAAAGTAGGACTCATAGGGAAAGAAAATTAGTTGAATTTGAGTGGGTATTTTCCAGTCAATTGATAGTGTGGGTCTGATGCTCAGAAGAGAGATGAGGAATGGATATGTGGATCTGGGAGTCAAATATATCAGGATGCTTGCCAGTTGAACTGATGGGATCTGATAAGATTACTAACTTCTCTGGTCCTTTTAATGACAGCACAATGATCTCAATTACTCAGACTCCTAATATCAAAGTAGAGAGGGCTCTGGAGGAGAAGTGAGGCTGGTAACTTTGCACAACTCTCCCTCACTCAAAACAAATCAAGTGCAAGTCATATCATCATTTCTCTGATGTCATGGTCTTCTTCAGCAACGAAGGACGAGCACAATCCTGTGAGTAGATGCATCTGGCTAAATGCTATCTGGGTAACTCACCTCATACTCTCCTGTCTGCCTCCCCCTCCCCTTCCTTCTTTCCAAAGGAAGGTAAACTTGGATGGCCAAAAGATGCCCAGTTGACTTGGGTTTTACTGTCTCCTTTCCTATTTCCTCTCCTCTCATCTCCTCTCCTCTTTCCTGTCCTGTCCCCTGTCTGGTCCTCTTCCAAAACCTTAAAACTACTGCACTCTGAAATTTGGACTACATTGGGGCCCTGCCTGAGGGCTCCTCTGGACCCTCCTAGCTTTAGAGTGATTACCAATAGTAACTTTTGCTGTTTCCCACCCAGCCTAATGTCTTTCTTTTTCTTGACCTCATTAAAGGACCATGCCCTGACTACTTCTTAAACAGGCCTATTCAATGAATGAGCATTTGACTCACCATAAGTACCTGCAAAGACATTAGCCTGAAGGGTTCCAGGTCTCTCAGTGCATCCTGGATCATCTCCAGTCATCCTGAAGAATATCAGGTCTCTGAATTCAGATGGCTCTGAAGGAGAAGTGGGGTGGCTGACCTGCACAGCCCTCCCTCACTCAAAACAAAGTCAAGTGCAAGTTATGTCATCATTTCTCTGATGGCATAGTCTTCTTTGGCAACAAAGGACAAACAATATCGACGTCATTTTAGTTTCTCCTCATCACTCCACTCATCCAATTATTTGCCATTTCCACCTTTTTCAAATTGAGTTCAATGTCTTGAGCTGTCTCCATTGAGGGCTGAGACAAAATGTAGTGATGGGGATTTGACTGACCTGACATGTGCTGCTCAGTTTGCCTCCCTCAGAGTGTCCTGCCACTTCTCCCTCATTGCAACTTTCCTTGTTGAGAACCCCACCTATTCTTATCAAGACCAATGTTACAGATATTTTAACTGGTTTTCTTGCCTCCCAGTTCCATTCCTTCCTCCTGAGTAATCTTAAATCCGCTATTGACAAAATTACTCCTCTACTCAAGGACTTTTCCTGATTCGGTAATCCATGAACCCTCTATACTGTCTGATTTCAAACAATCTAGCCAACCTTATCTAATTCTACTACCATTCATATATTTTATTTTCCAACTGAAATCGACTGCTCTTCATTCTTCATACTTATATTCTTTTCTTATCTTATCTTTGCTTGTAACATATCCCATGGTTAGAATAGATTGTTTATTTGTTGAAATTCCAGCCTCACTTCACAGCCCAAATCTGATGATGATGATGATGATCCCTAAAGCCTTCTCTGATATCCTTCTATCCAGGATCAGAGGACTGGTGTACTCTAATTAATGAACATTGATTAGTTTAATTAGTTAATTAATTATTAATAATTAAATACAATAATTATACAATATTGATTATTATTGATAGTTATAAATTAGTAGTAATTTATTAGTTTAGTTAATTTAATTAATAGGCAATTAATGAACATTTATTAAGCACTTACTCTGTTGGAGGCACTATGCTAAGCACTAGGGATACAAAAAGAGGCAAAAGATAATCCCTGCCTTCAAAGAGCTCCCAGTCTAATGGGGGAGACAAAAACAAGCAAATATGTACAAAGTATATACAGAACAAATGGGGAAGGATTAAGAGGGGAGAGGCACTGGAATTAAGAGGGATTGATAAAGGTTTCCTATAGAAAAAAGGGGTTTAGTTGGGACTTGGAAGAAGTAGATGGAGATGAGGAGGAAGAGTGTTTCAGGCATGAAGAATAGTGAAAAAAAATGCAGGGAGTCAAGAGATGGAGTGTCTTGTTCCTGGAAGAAGGAGGCCAGTGTTTTCCTGGATCAAGAAGTATGTGTGTAGAGGGGGTGTGGAGTGGGATGGTGGTAAGGTATAAGAAGACCACAAAGGTTAGAGGGAGCTAGGGTATGAAGGGTTGTAAACACCAAGCACAGGATTCATGATGGGGCAGTTGGAAGCCACTGGAGTTGGGGTGAAGGTGGCATGGTCAGACCTGTGCTTGAGGAGTATCACTTTTTAGACTGAATGGGAGATAGATTAGAGTAGGGAAAGACTGAGGCAGACAGACCCATAAGCCAGCTATTGAAATAGTATTGGTGTTAAGTGCTAAGAGCCTGTGCTGGGGTAATGGTAATGTCAGAGAAGAGAACAGGACATATTGGAGAGATGTTACATAGGTAAAATGGATAGGTCCTGGCAAGAGAGTGTCTTTGGGATCCTCTGAAATATTTCCGATCAAAATCTTACAGACTTCCAGCCCCCAATACTTCCTACTTAAATGGCTTCCCATTCCCATGTTTTATGTCAGTGTTAAGAGTTTCCGACCTTTGGGGAACTTGCCCCATTAAAGTACTCTGGGCTTCCTATCCCCCATGGAAAACGCTGAAGTCATCAGGAGCATCTCTGTTTAAGTACTGGCAAACTACCTGGCCCTTTCCCTGTGGTTACTCTGGCTTCTTCTCTGATGGAATCTCTCTCTCAACCTCTGCAGGCTTCTAGCTCTCTACATGTGTAGTCATAAGATGAAGAGAGAAGTTTTTTTTTTTTATTTCTTAATCTTTTTTCAATCTGGCATCCTAAAGAGATCTTCTCTGGAATATACATAAAAGAGACTTTAGTATAACTTTACACATCACCATCTTACCTGGAAATCATCTAAATTCATTGAATGCATTATGAATTCAAAAATAATCATTGTTATGAGGGTTGTTAGTTAACAAGGTAGGAGCAATGGTTCAAAAATTAATGTGATACAAAAGCAAGTTATCAATATATTTTTTAGAAAAGGAAATGGAGAAAAAAAAGAAATGTTACTCTACCCCATCTTTTTTCTCTCCTATTTCTTTTGAATAAGATATAGCCATTCAGAGTTGTATTCCAATCTTGTGTTTCATCCCACTGAGTCTCAGTGATACCTATGATGTTAAACCAGCTTTTCTCTTCAACATCTTGCTTTTTATGGGCAGCAAGGCAGAAATTGTGCTTCCATTATCTTCAGTTAGTCTTTGTTGGAGGAAAATGAAGCTTGGTAGGGATAAAAGTTAAAATTCTACCCTCAAGTTTAAAAAAATCAACTATATAAATACAAGACAGATGAACCGTAGTCCGTGGCAGTTCACAGGAAAAAAGTATGTGGGAAGTTTATTGAGATGTAGCCTCTGTTTGAGTGGATAGAGTGACATGTGTGCCCCAATCCATAAAATATATTAATAGGAACTTGGGCTATATTAATAAATCTATCATATCTCCACAAGAAGGATGCTATCCCTCCCCACAAGTAAATTGGTAGATCTAACTGTATTAAAGCCAAGATAAATAATCCAAATAAAAATATTTACTTTTTTAATGATGAGCTTGGGACAGGAATTATATGTATATGTGCACATACATATTACTTTTTGATCTTGATAATACAGATAATTGCTCCACTTTTCCATTTCACCTTACCTCTTAGCCTCAACATTTTCCCACAAAAGGAATAGGACAGAATTCCAAAATAAGAAGCAAATCATAAATATGTCCACATTCACATCACTGGAAAATTCAGCCAAAATCCTCCAAAAAAGAGAAATGTCAAAATTTTGCTCACCAGATTCATTCTGACCATCTGTCTTCCAATTAAATGAAAAGAATACACTGCCTGTTCGTGTTTTTTTCATTGTTTTCATTTTTTTGTTGCTGCTGTTTAGCATTTATGTCCTGCCTACGTCCAAAAAGGATTTGAGGCAGCTCACAAAGCTTAAAGCAATACAAGACCAGGCAATTAAAAGCAGAAACAGAACAAAACCCAATGTGTTTTCCATTATCCTCCATTTCTGAGCAAAACCCAGAGACATTAAATGACAGTGCTGAGTCACAGCATTTCTAATCTCCACTCTACTTCATCCTTAAAAGATCCCTATCTTTTAAGAAAGTGCCATCATATCTGGAATCCAATCAATAGAAAATCACATGGGTTTTCCTCTTTCTGATACTTAATACTGTGTCCATCACTGCTAGTCTATAACACACAGCTTGAGACGCGTGAATTTTCAAGCTGTGTTTCCGTATTCAGGGTATTTTTGGATCTTTACTGTCATCTTTATTGTTTCAAGATCTACCAAAAGCTGTCTTTTGTTTCAATTTCTAACATTCTTATTCCTTGTGATTTATTGCTCACAGGAACAGAATCTGATGTGTAATCTGATTAAAATATCAAATACTCACATGTCACATCTCTTTAAGATATGACCAGAAAGTGCTGTCTTTGCAGCTGAGAGGGGAAAAAAATTATTATGCTGTCTTATATATTACCCAAGGCATCCATCCTGCATCACTAGATATAAACATTCTGTAATAGAGAAATCAGAATTCTTTGAAACACCCAAATGAATGAGTATAAAAGAAAAACAAGGGGGATATTAATTTTTCCAACAAGCTAGGAACCATTAATTACTAAGAATGCTCATCCAGGCACTCCTATGCTAGGTAGTTATAACTAGGCCACCCAGAAGCCACAATTAATTCACACTCCAAAGTCTTAGGAGGGTAGAATTCCCTGGGAATTTGGGAAAGGCCCAGATAAACAACATCCAATAATCCAAATAAGGTTCATTAGGATCTTGCCACCACTATTCCCTGCATCACTTTACTGCCTGAAAAAATAATAATTCACTAACTACAATTCCCTAGAACCAGGTCCAGTCCATATAGAGCAGAATAGAAAGATATTCACCCCAGCTCATTCACCTCCCTGATAACTGCCTAATTTAAGTAATTATTCTTGCAAACCAGGTTCTAAGTTTTGTTGTGTTTTTTTGATGTGAAGGCCTGGGAGTTCTTTAAATTTCCATCACCCTGCTCTAGTTACAACTTTAGAAGAACAAACTAGGGGTAGAAACCAGGTGTTCTGAATCCTAATTCAGTATACCTGAGAGGTGCCAAATGGCACATCACCCCCATCACTTCCACCATTCAACTATACTGCAAAAGAAATTGCCATGATTAGTATATTTCTTGGGGGATTAAAGCATTGCTTCAAGAAAACCATGTAAAGAATATGGGCTTCTCCCCCAAAGAGCATAAATAAAGAAGAAAAGGACCCGTATGTATTTCTTATATGGCAGTTCTTTCTGTTGTGGCAAAGAACCAGAAACAAAAGGGAAGAATTAAATTGTGGTCCATGAATGTAATTTATTATTGTTATTCTATTAGGAACTAAAGGGACAGTTTTCAGAGAAAGCTGGGAAGACTTATATGAACTGAAGCCAAATTAAATTAGCAGAACTAGAAGAGTAATTTATAAAAAATTAAATAAATAAAAGCATTATAAAAGAATTAACAACTAATCAATACAGTGACCAGCCACAACTCTAGACAACTAATGATGAAGAAGTGAGAAGCCCTGGTTATCCAAGAACAGCATGTTATGTGGTGGACGGGGAAAAGAGGAAGCCCACAGCTAGAAAGAATTGTGGAAAGGGCAAAAAGAGAAATCTGAGGCTTCCTCTCCAGTGAAGAAATTGACTCCAAAAATCTCTAGAAACCTAAGTATTTGTGGAATGGGACCTAAAATATAGAAATGATAGGTGGCCAGGAATGGAGGGCACTTAACAACAATGTATCTTCATAATGCAAATGTATTTATAGTCTATACAATGAAAGACTGGAAGATAAAAACTTCTCTTAAGTAATTCACCAAGCTAGATAGTGTAAATGATAACTATAAGGCAAGAGGAAGAATGGTATAGAAGAACAGATCCTGACAAAAGACATAAATCTAAGAAAGGAACCAACCCTGAAACCAATGGCTCCAAATGTCCAATCAGAAATGTACCAAGTGTAGGCAACGTGCAAAATCAAGATTTTAATATAGGAAAGCAAATTTGATGAGTTATCAGTGAGACTCTGGATGGAACCCATGAAAAGAATAACACAAATGAAGAGGTAGGGGTAGAAATCTAGCACTTTATTTGATTTGGGGGAAATAAAGCAAAATTATTCCAATACACACAAAAAACCTGATATAAAATAATACGTGCACATACAAAGTAGAACATAAACAGAGGATTTCATGTGAAACCAGAACTCGCTATTGCAAACAGTTTGTAATTTTGAAGATATAATAAATTCTTCCCCCTTCCCCTCCTATTGCCTGTATAGCTAGCTAGTTTTATATATCTAAGTTTATTTTTCCCTCCTTGAACCAAATCATATGAGAGTACCTCTCAAACGATGCTCATCTCCCTCCCCTCTTGCCCTCTACTATAATATAATTTTGTACTTCTTCCTGTGATGTAATTCACCATTTTCTGCTTCCTCCTTTTCACATCTCCTGTTATAATCCCTTCTCATGCTTAAATCATATATTTATCATCACATCATTTACTTTATACCTAGTCCCTCCATCTATGTATATCCCTTTTATATTTCATAATAGATATACAATTCTCAAGATTAACAAGTATCATCCTCCCTTACAGGGAGGTAAACAGTTTGCCCAAATTGAGTAACAAGTTTTTCTATCCCCCTGTTTACCTTTTTATGCCTCTCTTAAGACCTGCATTTGAAGCCTTTTTGTCAGGAAGGTCTGGAAATCTCTTATTTTGTTGAATATCCATCTCCTTGCCTGAGATGTTATGTTGAACTTTGCTGGGTAATTGATCCTTGCTTCTAGTCCCAGTTCCTTTGCCTTGTGGAATACCATATTCCATTTCCTTCAATTTTTTAATGTAGAAGCTTCAAGGTCCTGTGAGATCCTGACTGTAGTTCAGGAACAATTTGAATGATTTCTTTCTGGCCACCTGTAGTATTTTCTCCTTCACTTGATAGTTCTGGAATTTGGCAACAGTATTTCTTGGTGTTTTAGTCTGGAATCCCTTTCAGGAGGTGAATGGTGGATTCCTTCGATGACTATTTTGCTCTCTAGATCTAGCATTTCTGGGCAGTTTTCCTTGATGATTTTTTGGAAGATATTGTCCAGACTTTTTTTTAACGTGGCATTCTGGTAGGCCAATAATTCTTAAATTTTCTCTCCTGGATCTATTTTCCAAGTCAGTTGTTTTTCCAGTTAGATATTTTACATTTTCTTCTATCTTTCATTCTTTAGATTTTGTTTGACTGATTCTTGATGTGTCATAGAATCGTTAGTTTCTACTTGCCCGAATCTAATTTTGATCAAATTGTTTTCTTCAGTTAGCTTTTGCATCTCCTTTTCTATCTGTCTAATTATTCCTTTTAAGGAATTATTTTCTCCAGTTAGTTTTTGTACTTCCTTTTCCATTTGTTAGGTTTTGTGCTTCCTTTTCCATTCATGTATATTTTTAAAAGATATTGTTTTTACTCTTTAAAAATTCTGAACTTAAATAAAATGAGCACCACATGCACAGAAGAACAGAATTGTAAATAAAACAAAATTGTAAATAAAACTGCAAATACTGTGCATAACTTGCTTTTTTAAGTATTAAAAAAATTTAACATGTTAGTTTCAAATCTATCCTGCTTGTTTGTGAGTCATTCTGGTTTTATTTGTGTTCTCTTCTGTGTATTTCTAAAACATGTTTCTGTCTGTCCGTCTGTCTCTGTCTCTCCATCTTTATATTTCTCTCTCTACCCCTCTCTGCTACTTTTTTCTCCATCTTTCCCACCCTCTCTGAAACTCTAGTTCTATCTCCCTTTTCCCTCCCTACTTTTCCCCTCGAATTAAGAAGAAAAAGTTTTTTTTAAAAAAAGAGTTTGTAACAAATACGTATAGACAAAACAAACTTCCAAATCAACTGTGTCCAAAAACAAATATAACTATATAACAGTACAACAAAAATGATGATTGCACATGAAACTAAATCTACCATATACAACTTGCAATTCTCTCTTATATGTAACAAAGTTATCATGTAAATTATGTTTTCTTTTTTAATTCTCTCCCTGCTCCGTGGCTACCATTAGATGTAAATAGTTATATTTGTATGTATGTATGTATATATGTAAAATTATTCTATATGTATTTCTATTTATCGCTCCTTTCTCTGGATGCAGATAGTATCTTTCTTCATTTGTCCTTTATTTTTAATTGACTTGTAATTGTCAAGTATTTATTTGCTCACAGTCGTTCTTAAAAAAAACAATATTGCTGTTACTGTGCACAGTGTTCTCTTGGTTCTGCTAACTTGGTTCTTCATTATTTCATGCAAGTCTTTCCATACTCCTCTAAGATCATTAAGCCCATCATTTCTCATAACACAGTATAGCACAACCATGCACCATAATTTGTTCAGCCATCCCCCAATTGATGGGAATTCCCTGCAATTTCCAGTTCTTTGCCACCACAAAAAGAGCTACTATAAATATCCCATTCACATTCAAAGTTATAATTACTATTTGTGAATTTCCCTCCATCTTATATTTGCTCATTTTCTTTATCAGCCTCTATTTTTACCCTGTCTGTTACCGTATCTTCTCTCCAACCTTGTCACTCCCCACTTCACCCACCTCTTCAAGAGTTCCCCCATCCCTTCCACCTACTGTTCCAAAACACAATTCACATAGCCCTCCAAAAGTCCCTCCCTCACCTGTCCCCCAGTTTTCTCACCTCTCTATATGTTTAGAAAACCTCTACACCCTTCCTGATAAACACATTGTTTCCTCTTCAACCCAGATGAAAATAAAGCTCCAACATTACCAGCCCTCCACCCCTACCTATTTCTTCTAAATTAATTCTTCCTTTCACATCCCATTTTTAAAATATAATTGCTCCTTTTTTACCTTTTCCTACACATTTTTTAGAATCACTCCATCATACACAGCTCAGTCTCAACCTTTCTTTCAAATAACCTTAGTAATGATGACAGTTTTAAGAATATTGATAACATTTTCATATATATAATAAGTAAACAGTTTTACCAAAATGAGTGACATAATTAGTCTTTAATGTTTTCCTTATATTTCTTATAGATCTATTATATTAAATTTCCCATTGAGTTCTGGTCTTTTTGATACCTGAAAGCCTTTCAGTGCAACAAATATCCATTTTTTCCCATTCAGGTTTATACTCAATTTTGCTATATAAGTTATTCTTGCATACAACTCCAGCTCTTTTGCTCTTTGAAATATAATGTTCCAAGATCTACAGTCTTTAAGTTTAGAATTTGCTAGATCTTATAAAATCTTGACTATATTTCTGCAGTATTTAAATTGGTTTTTTATCTTGTTGCTTACAGTATTTTCTCTTTAACCTGGGAGTTTTGAAACTTGACTATAACATTCCTGTAAGTTTTCTCCTAATATCTCTTTCAGGAGTGAACAGTAGATTTTTTTTTTCTATTTCTACTTCACCCTCTTGTTATAGAACTTCAGAGCAATTTTCCTTCCTAATTTCTTGTGACTTAGAAAAAGAGAGAAGTTCCTGAAGTTCAGCCCATAAAAGAATTCAGAAAATATTTGTAAGGAGGACCTGAGGACTGGGGCATATTTACCCACAATTCCAGATTAAAACCTAATAATAATAATAAGCTGTTAAAAATAAAATAAAACAAAGTAAAAATGATTATGCAAAGAAAAAATTTCTCTACCATAGATAGCTAGTTTGGCAAAAAAAAAAATCTGTGTTCATGTTCAGAAAGTGTTAGTGAGGTTAAAAAAAGCCATTCCTATGCCAAAGAGTAACATCAAATAGTCACAAGCCCAAGAAGAGTTCTTGAAAGAACTTTAGAAGGAATTCAAAAATCAAATAAGAGAAATCAAGGGAAAATCAGGAAAAAATTAAAGTAATCCAAGAAAATTATGAAAAGAATGTTAACCAATTAGAAAAAAGAGGTGCAAAATTTTAAGGAAGAAAATAACTCCTTGCAAACTATAATTGGGCAAAAGGGATCAAATGACATTATAAGACACCAAGAAATAATAAAACTAGAAATATTAAAAAAAATCTGAAATATCTCATTAGAAAAATAATTGATCTGGTGAACAGATCAAGGAAAGATAAATATAAGAATTGTCAGACTACCTGAAATCTATGATCAAAAAATTAATCTGGATATAATAGTTTATATATTTTGTAATTAACTTGAATGAGATTTCTCTATCCTTCCTTCCTTTTTTGCTGTGATATAGGAATTGTGATAATTTTGTGTATGTATTCTGTAGTCTACTAATTTATTGAAAGTATTAATCATCTTGATCAGTTTCTTCATTACTTCTCAAGGTTTTCTAAGTAAAACACCAAGCTGCCTGAAAAATAGGAATTATTTTTCTCCTCTTTGTCTGTATTATGATAAAGATTTCTTTATTTGTATCATTATCAAATTACATTGGGATGGGGAATATTTTCTTTATCCTTGCATTTATTGGAATATCTTCCAATATTTCTCTATTGAACATAATATTATCTCAAGTTATAGGATGTATAGTTTTTATTATTTTAAAGGACCTTTCCAAGCCTTTATTTTCTCATGCATATTAGCATAAAAGTATTGTATTTTCATAAAGATTTTCTGTGTCTATTTTTATAATCATTTGCTGTTGCTCATTTTTGCTGTTCATATGATTGTGTTAATTGTTTTCTTAATGTTAAAGCAAACTTCCATCTCTGGCATAATTCCAAAATGACATTGTCCAAAATGACTTTTCAAAAATGCTATAATCTCTTTGTTAAAGTTTAATTTTAAATTATTATATATTCATTAATAATAACAGATTAGACTTTTCTTTCTGCCTTATCTGTCTTTAGTTTGTTGATCAGGACAATTTTTGTCATATAAAAAGATTTTTGTAGAATGCCTTCTTTCTCTATTATCACAATGAATTTAAATAGCATTTAAATTAATTAAGTTGAGTTAAATATTTAATAGAATCTGGTTGCAAATATATTTTGACCAGTGGGTTTTCTTGGTTAGTTTATTCATGACCTGTTCAATTTTTCTCCTCTCAGATTAGACTTTGAAGTTCTCTGAGTTTATGTTCATTTTAAAAATATTTTTGTAAATATTCATGTTTTCTTTACATTCTGAATTTTTCTGACATATACTGGATATTATAATTTATCATAATTCCATTCATTATAAATTGATCTTGTTCATATTTTTAATTTGGCAAGTTTACTTAAACCTTTCTTTTTTAAAATCAAATTAGCTAATGCCTTATCAATTTCAGTATTATTATATGAATTGTTTATTTTGTTAATCAGTTCAATGATTTTGAATTTTTGATATCATTCATTTCTACTGTGATTTTAAATTTTTCTTCTTTCATGTGTGTTCTAAGATTGTCATTACTTGGTGTTTCTTTTTATTTCTTATCTAATTACATGTTCAATATGTTAATCTCTTTTTCAATTTTATTAATATGTATTTTCAGAAATGAAATTTTTTTCTGAGGACTACTTTAGTTGCATCCTGTTTATTTTGACATTGTCTCATTGTTTTCCATTCTCCTTAGAATAACAATTTATTGTATTCTATGTTACCTACTCATGATTTAAGATGTCATTATTTAGTTTCCATTTAAGACTGCATCTTTTGTTCATCTTTCTTTTCTTGATTACTATTTTCATTATCCTCCACAAAAGATGTTTAATGTTATTGTCTCTCTACATTTACTTATGACTTTCATTCTAACACATGATTAGTTTTTATAAGTTTTGTACCATTCTATACTATAACATATGATACTGGAAATATGAATATTCTTTAATATTCCCACTTAGAAATCATCATTGGCCCAACAATTTGCTCAATTTCCTTCATTTGTCATTGTTATATTTATTCAGCTTTGAAAAAAGAAAGCTAAAACCACCCACAATTATTGAGTTACCATCAGTATCTTTTTGTATGTCATTTCTCTCTTACCTGAAAAACTCAGACAAAATACTCAGACATCTGATCCATATGTGTTAAATACTACCACACAATTTCCTCATTTGCATGCCTGGATAGCTTTAATATTTACAGTTTTCTTATGTGAGGTCATAATCATAGTTTCTGCAATTTTTAGTCATTATGTTGTTCAAGCCCTTCAATTTAATTTGGTGTGTCTTAATGTCTTAAATATGTTTTATACATGACAATTTTTTTTCTGCTTTCTTACATACTCTGTCATCCTGTTTATGTTTAATGGCATATTTAGTCCATTTGCAATCAAGGTGGCAATTGTTATGTTTGCATTTCTAAAATTAAATTCTATTTTTCAATTAAATTAAATTCATTTCTATTCTATATTGTTATTTCCTATCTTTTAAACAAGCGCCGATCCCTGTGATTTGCATTAATTTCATTATTCTGATCTCAGTATTCTCTGAATGTAGTATAGACTATTCCCTCTCTTCTTCCCATTATCCCATCTCTTATTTTGAAAGACTAATTGGTAGTGTTTCCTTTTCAAGAAATATTTTTTTTAATTCATCCACTTGTTAATGCTTTTACCCTGTAGGATACTTTAGATTGTTATCTTCCATTAATGGACTTGTAACAACATAAAATATGGAGTTCCCACCTGGCTGCTCTCCTGGATTTCATCATTGTCTCCAGAAACTTATCTTTCTGAAATTAAATGCAAAGCATCTCAATACATTTTTTTAAATGTACACTAAGTTATTTCAGTGGGGGGAAAGCAACTGGAGCATCAGGATATGCTTCCAGTACAAAATAACCTTTGGGTTGATCTTTGAGGAAAGTTCAATATTCTATAAGGTGAAGATGAGGGAAAAGTACATTGAAGGCAGGGGGGACAACTTGAGCAGAGGCATAAAAATGAAAGACGGAAATGTCATGTACAGACAACAGAATGCAGGCCAGTTTGGCTAGATCATGGAGGATGTGAAGGAGTCTAGAAAGGTAAGCTATAGATAATGAAGTTTGAAAAACCAGACAGAAAGGTTTATAATTTATCCTAGAGAAAGAGGAAGCCATTGGCACTTTGTGAAAAGGGAAGTGATATGGATAGAACTATTTCAGAACATCAACTTGGAAGCTTCTTCTTGTAAATAAATAACCTTTATTTTTCCAATGGTCCTCTTACAAAGTGAGGTTTCTGGAAGCCTTGTCTGCTCCTTCTCTAATCTTGCCACCTAAAAAGAACATTTTTTTCCTACTCCACCCTCCCTATCTCTTTGCTATAATTACTCTGTTCTAAGAAAATCAATTTTCATTAATATTAATTCATGAAGGAGCCTGCATGATGGCATAGAAAGTGCTCTATTTTAAAAGTCAAAATACTTGGGTATAATGTAGGCCCTTTCATTCACCATATTCTTATCCTGGGGTCACTCCTTCTGTCCACTTGCATTTTGCCCTGGTTGTCCCCAGGGCCCTAAACTTATCCCCTCCTACCCTAGACTGGGTCATGTCCTGGTAAAGAGGTATATCCCAACCTTGATCAGAAATTTTAGCAATATCCCTTCAGCAACACTTCCCTGACCTTAGGGGTAGTATATTGTGAACATCCAATAACAGTTTAATAGGTAGAATTCAATTCCACCTTCCCCGCAATTGTGCCATCTTCAAATAATCTGGCCTTGTTCTCCCAATGTAAGAAATAAAAAGACAATAACCCATTCTTTTCTGTTGCCTAATTCAGATGAGAAAATGTCTCTAATTCTTCGAACTTCCTCTTTTCACCTCCCCATTTGAATGACTATGAAGTCCCACCTCAATAAATCTTAATGTGTGATTGTGTATAGGTACTAATACAAAAATTATGTAATTTTCCTCCTTCCTTTTTCCTAGTGCCCCCTCTTTTGAAGTTTGCTCATATTGTAAATGTTCTTGGTACTCTAATGACACTCAAAAGGGGGATAATTTTTAAAATAGCCTTATCTAATCTTAGAAGTATGTAAAAATTGTCAACTGCTCAGCCTCTCTTGCTATAATCATGTTTTTATCTTTCTTACATTTTATTGATGTTTAAGCTCAGATGTTTAAGTTCAGATTTTCAAGATGTCCCTTAAGAGTACATTTTTTTTTTGGTTTTTGGAATACCATAAGTTAATAACCATACAATAACCATAAGTTCTTTCATTTTTCAAAAATAAAATATAGACTTTCATAATTCAACCCATTTTTCCTCTAACATATAAATGGCTTCCTCTGTGATTCTTGCAAGATCTGTTGTTTAATGCTATCATTCTGAAGCTTGACCACAAAATATTTAGCTAAATCAAAGATTTATTTCTTTCTAAATTCGAACAACAAATCTCAAATTGACTCTGTGCGTTTTATCTTTAATATCAGTTGCTTAAGCTTATTAAAAAAAAAATCTAACATGGTCCTCCAACAGTGTTTTACTTCAGGGTCACTTTGATTGTCTTTCTTCCATCTCTAAGATTAATTTCCATATTTGATATTTTCTTTTTCAGAGAAAATGCAAATCTTTAAGATGCTCTATCATTTCTTGTAATTTATTCACTTGTTCATTTGTTTTATTTTTTTCTTAGGCAATTCTAATTTCAGTCTTTATTTGTGATCCTATAGGGCAAGAACCATGGACAAAATCAGTAGCTGAAACCATGAAACAGAATCCATAAAGGTATGGAGACAAAGGATGAGTCTGTGCAACACAGAGAAAACTAGTGACAATAACTTTTCAATAAACAATCATTCAATCAATCAGTAAACATTTGTTAAATGACTATTATGTGTCAGGCACTGGAGATACAAAGACAAAAGCTTACATTTTAATGGGGGGAAATAGCATATACATATACGGGTATATAAAAACACATAAAATAAATGTAACATAACCTTAATGATTAAGAAAAGGTCTTAACAGTTGTGGGAGGGAGGGGGTTAGGGGAGGAAGCAGAGAAAAAGAAACTATTTAAAAAGATAGTGCTTGAGCTGAACTTGAACAAAACAGGAAGAGTTTGGGGTAGGGCTGGGGGGTTGAAGAGGGAATATATTCCAGTCATCTGGAGTAGCGAGCAGCTAAAATGTTCTGACCTCATTGAAATAAAGGAAGCAATTCGAGAAGTAAGCAGGAGCGAAGGGGAGGGAAATTTTCTCCCACATACACTGGTGAGTATTATTTTTCCCCTCATAAACTAAATTCAGCATAATCTTAGCTGCAATAATAATTTAGATCAGAATTGGATAGTTGGCCAAGTAACTATCATTAAAATTTTTCTCTCAAACCTGCTAGCTTCTTAAAAGGAAACCTCTGTTTATAGTGAATTCTTTTTCTGTTCAACTTGAAGAGAGAAAGAATTATATCTTCCATGAATCCCCAGGGATCTGTGCTCTCAGTTAATCATGTTGGGAGTCTGAAATATACCATGTTTCCCTACTATTTCAAATTCCAAAAAAAACCCTGAAATTCCTATGTTTTCATTATTCTGACCTTTTTCACATGTATCCGTAAAGTTTATTGAATAGTTCATGTACAAAATCATATATCATATATTAGGTGTTATGGGAATCTACCAAGCCCTGTAGGAGCTTGAAATCTAAAAGGATTTAGAAATACCTAAAACACAATTAACATGCATAATAGCACCAATTATATCCCTATAGAATTATAAATGTAATGTTGAGGGTCCATCTACCCCTGTTAGATTAGACAGTGAGAAATCTGAGGGGCTCTCTGATTGCCAAAGAAATCACTTCGCTAAAATTTCAAGCATTAGAATAGGTAATCAATTAGGGAACAAAAACTGGTCATTGCTTCTAGATGCCCACATTCAAAGTGCACATATGTTGTGAGCATGGCTTATGGAGAGACTTAGCATTTAGTCAGAAAGACCTTGGCTCAAATCCTTCCTCTTGAAGCCGGCATTTATATAGTGTTTTGAAAAGTGCTCTACAAGTAGTGTCTCTACAACACCCCTGAGAGACAAAGAAACTGAAATCCAAGGTTACATCTAAAGTCAAATGAACTCAGGGGTCTTCCTGAGTCTGGGTCTAATGCTCTAGTCATAATAGTACCATGACTTATACTGATTGTATAGTTCCCAGTTTAAATCTTACATTTACTATGTGACCCTGGGTAAGTCACCTAAGTTCTTTTACTCAGTTTCATTACCTAAACATGTACATAATAATAGCACCTGCCTCATAGGGTTGTGAGGATAAAATTAATTTTTAAAGTGATTTATAAACCTTAAAGTATGTAATGGTAATTTAAATGGGAAGATCTTTCCCATTCATTAAATAGGCCCATGTGACCTGCCTGGGTCACATAGAAGCCAGAGTTGCATGGGAGGAGTTTGCTAATGTGTGGAGCAGGAAGAGTGGAACAGGAAGAGGAGGAGCTAGAGCAGAGCTGAGAGGAAAAATTGGTCTGAACAGTCAGAACTGAAAGATGCAGGAAGCTGGCTAATGTGAGTAAGAGAGGTTGTTTGTGATTTTGTTTAAGGGAGCTGGTTTGTAGAACACCTAACAGGGAAGGCTTGGGGATGGTAGGGCCTCCTGCATTGTTATTGTGTATAGATTTTGGTTGCTATGATGGATTTGGTTTTCTGGTGTCTCAATAAATGTTTCGGTTCTGTCTTCCCAAAAAATAGACACTAGATGGTGCTTCTGCAGGGACCTATTGTTGTCCAATCTATGAGGTCTAGTGGGATTTACTGGATATATTTCTTTCTCTTAGTAAAGGCTTACTTGATGGAAGAGCCTGCTAAAAAGTGGCAACTTAACCTCTTTGGCTCTCAGTTCCCTCATCTGTAGTGTAACATGAAGATAAGTAATCTGAAAGGCAGAGAGAAGGAGGAAGTCTTTTCCAAGGATAGGGAAGGTTTTCTGCTAATATATCATGGCATGGAGTGGCATGTCAAATGAAGGACCTCTAAGAGCCTCCCAGCTCTAAATCTATGAAATAGATATTCCTAATTCTATTCTCTCCCAAGTCTGATCCACATTTCCTAACAATGCTATAGTAATTTTCCTTTTCTATAGATATGATCATGAAAATGCATGAATCAAAAACATTTAGTGGGTCTCTATTGCTTAGAAAGAAAACTTCTCACTGTGTAAGGCAATCCACCATTTGTAACACCCTACCCTTCCAACTTTATTTCATTCAGTCTAAGCTACAATCAAACAGGACTACTCTCAGCCCTCTAAAAGTACCTTTCCATCTTATGTTAGTCTCTGAATCTAGAATCTTCCATTTTCTTGCTCGACTGTTCAGTCTGTCAAGACCAACCCAAATACTATCTCCTCTGGAAATCCTCCTTTGAGTTCCCTAGCTAAAATGACTTGTACCACACATTGCATCTTGTCTTGATATCTCTCTAATATCTAATGGAAGGATAGGCCAATTAGTGACAAATCCTTACAGCACGTGCAATATGTGTGCCTACTACCAGAAATGCATGACCTAGAGGCCTTTACCATCTTCCGTGTATGGACATGTATTCTCTGTTTCCTTTTGGTTTACTACATGGTAATAATTTTTTTAATTGGCTGTGGAGACTGAATAGAATGTGCATAAAAAATTGTAAATATATGAAAGCCCCCTCTCTTCCTTACTAGTTTCCCAGTAAAGAGAAAATGTTGTAAGCTTTCAGGTGGGACGGTCCCTCCCTGACCCAATCACTATGTGAAACCTGAATGCTCAGTTGCCTCTGCTTTTTCCATCTCCCTTGTATCTGTTCTGCCTGATCTTGGGCAAATGAATATAGGAAATGAAACATACCTAACAACAACCTTATGAGCTTTGAAAGATTGGAAGAATCACCAGAGGTCAAGCAATGGGTATCTATATAGCAGAGTTTACTGGTAGCTGCAATAGTTGAGTCCAATAAGATGCTAGTCTTGAGAAACAACTTTCCTGACCTAGCCCAGAAATAAATCACCCAAGAAACAATATCCTGCAAGGAAATAGCTGTCTATTGGCTATGCTACAACCAGAAGTAAATTTGATTGTGCAGGGGGAGAGTAAAAGGGGGACATTTTGTATCAAGTACTTTAAACCTGAGCTCCTGTCCCAGAGGCTGGGTGAATATGTCTATAGGGGGAGTAGTCACCAGAGCCCAAGTGAGGTTCAGGAGGATGACTCCAGGCTTATATGTGCTACAGTTTTTTATTGTATATTATAATTTATGCATAATATTGTATTATTGTGTATTACAAACATCCTTGTATGTTATACCTTCTTCTAAGCTCTACGAGGGCATAGCTTATCTAAACTTTCTATCTGCTCCAGATCACCAGGTCCTAGTACGCTGCTCTGTGCTTATGTTCATCAAATTATAACTTCAGAACACTAAAAAGACATTTCCCATTTTTGCCTAAAGCTGTTTCTCACTAAAAAGATTGTGGAGTGACGCAAACAAATCAAACTGGGTAGAAAATAGTTGTATCTGACATTTATATGGCATTTTAAAAAAGCATTGCAAAGCGTTAAATATGCACTGTCCAGTTGGACTTTGCCACAACCCCAGAGGGAGGCAAAAGTAGTGTTATTTTCTCTCTGTTCCATTTGACAGAACAGGCTCGAAAGTCACACAGCAAGAAAATGAAAGAGGCAAGATTCAAACCCAAATATCACCTGTTTCCAAGCCTGATTCTGACTGTTTTGTACCATGTTATATAGCATTGTGTAGGGTGAAAGAACCCTAGACTCAGATTCAGGAAAGTCAATTTCTAATCCTCATCCCTCTATCCCTAAGGCATTAACCTTGAAGAGTGCACTTCTCCAGAATTCTGTTCCCTCAACTTAAAACTGAAGATATTGAACTGTAGGATCTCTAAATTCTTTTCCAACTCTAAATTTTATAATCCTTTACAAGGGTGTGATAGAGTTTCTCTAGCCAATTGTTATATTTTCAGAATGAGCATTTACACCTCAGAAATTGGCAAAATATATAAATCTGATTTTGAGTGATTGTTTTTGTTATTTGATTAAACTCAAGAAAGTGTTAATAATGAAGATTGGGGAAGGGAACTACAGCTTAACTTTATAAATATTATCTCACTGGACCCTCACAATAATCCTGGGAAGTAGGTGCTATCATTATCCACATTTTACAGATAAGGATACTAACAAGGAAAAGGTTAAGAAACTTGTCCAGGATCACGCCGATAAGAAATGTCTGAGAACAGAGTCAAAATCAGATCTTCCTGAGTCCAGGAATCCCAGGATTCTACCCACTAAACCACCTGGGTCCTGGTTGTTAAATATTTACCAGCACACCTTTACACTATGCTCCCAGCTTTGTAACCTTGGAGATGTCAGTCAAATTCTTTTCTTGGCTTCCATTTCCCTATCTATAAAAAGGTGATTCCAAAATCTATTCTATCACAGGATGGTCATGACTATTAAATCAGGTAATTTATATGGTACAAAGGTTAAAAAGGTGTAACAAATACAAGTTACTAATAAGAATAATATTTATGGAAATTGTCTTGTTTCTTATGCAGGATAGATGGAAGGGGCTGGGACAAAAGAATGCAGAAGCACACAGGCTCTCTAGGAGGCTATTACAGTTGCCTTTGGTTGAAGTACTTAATTCTTGATGCAGAATTTTGAGCAGGGTAAAAAGAACAAAGAAAGGGCTCAAGAAATGTTATGGTGAAAGAATCAGGAGAATGTTGTGATATTATTTTAGGGATGAAATAGAGAAGAATCAAATATAAGGAAAGGGAAACCAAGAGGACAGTGGCATCAGTGGCCTTAAGGGATAATGTTATGAATGAGGGGATGGTTTTAGAGAGATTCAGAGGAGATGCTGAGCTCACTTTTTAGACATCCTTACTTCTAAATGTCAGAGGAATATCTAAAAAGATGGCTGAGGCACAGGAACAAGCTTTGGGGGAAATTCACAGTTAAAAGCCAAAGTGGTAAAGGAGGAAAATGAGCCAATCAGTGATAAAAGCTTGCAGGGGAGTGTGGTGTGAGGAAGTCTATGTTTTCCTGCCCCAGGTACCAAGAAGTAGCAAAAAAGAGAAAGAATTGTCAACAGTGTAAAATTGGAAAGGTACCAAAACTTAACAGAGTCTTATGTATTGACCCAGGAGGGACGACTGATAAGCAATTTTGGTAGAGTCTAGAAAAAAGGGAATTTGGGATTCCTCACACCAAGTAATGATGTCAGCAACAAGCATAATCAAGCACACAAAGTATTTTGTAAAAGCCAAAGCTGAATCAGTCCAGATTCATTGTGTTCAAGATGCATCTTGCCCTCCATAACCTTTCTGTCAGAATGGCATATTCTCATTGCCAAGCCATTGTTTTAAGTCTCCACAAAGTTAAACTCTCCCTGTCATTCTTGGCCTACAGCTTACACAGGATATTTTCCACTGTTTTTTCCTGTCTGTATTGCTGAGATGGCAAAAAAAAAGTGGGGCACTTGACAAGAAGCAAAAGAAGTTTAGTGTGCATGGATTAAAAATTTACTGTTTCTACTTGCATATCCCATGGTCACCTCAATCTTACCACCACCTGCTCCCCTTCTAACATCTCTGTCATGGTCTCATACATTTTTCTAGTCATCCAGGCTAAAGGTGGTAATTTATATTTTATTCAAACCTTTCCTTCTTCATACCAAGTCAGTCACTATTCCTTTTATTTATTTAAGTACTATAGATTTGTCTTTTGAAATGCCTCTTATATACTCTCCTTAATTTCTATATCAATAATTAGAGATATAAACTGGCTCTATGATTTTATAGGTACATGAACTCCCAGGTGAGGAAACTTCTTTCATCCATGCAGCTTAATACCCTCTCTAAAATGTAAGTTTTACAAACTAAGCTAAACTAAAGACACTTAAGTTTTACTTAAAGTCTTAGAGAGTGACTTGCCCAGTAAGTAGTGGTGGTTGGTCTTGAATCTACATTTTCCCTGTTGCAAAGTCATTTTTCTCTCTATTGTACCATTGGGCCATTTGCAACAAAAGCTAGTATTGTCTAATATAGCCCAACCTTTGCTGCTTCACAGCTAAATTACTACAGCAGCCTCTAAGTTAGGGTTGCTCATTTCAGATTGCTTCCCCTCCAATCTATGCAGTATACTGCTGACCACTCCAATCTTCCCGGATGAAAAGGGTATTTGTCTCTTAAATATTTCAAATCTTCTGCTCAGATACCTCTAATGGCTCCCCGTTCTCTACATTGCACTCTGCATTTGCTGATCTGCCTGGTTTCAACTCCACAGAACAAGATACCTCTCCCAGTTGAAGTTTATCACCTCTAATCTCATGGCCATGCTGCTAGCTCAAGCCTTGGTTTGACAGCTCACTCAGCTTCCTCTTTCCTCTGATTGGAGGGTTGGAGGATAGAGCACCAAATTCCTTCCAGTGCCTTCCTAAATAGAAGGCAAAGACTGAACTTTGGCTCACTTTCATCCTGCATCTTCTGTCCTGGCAGGTTTAAAAAACTGATAAATAGAGATATGCATAGAATGGTATTACATACATATATATCTCAGCTGGAACAGAATGTTTCCTACTTTCAAACTCTCCCAAGAAAAGAATTCATGACTACCCTCTATGACTACGTTTAACAACCATGTCCATCAGGAAATTTTTCTTCATATCTAACCTAAATCTATCCTCATACTGGAACTCAGACTTGTTTCCTTTTATTTGATGCTCCATGGAGAACATCTGGGAGGCCCATCTGTTAGGACATCATAGCCAGGGGAAAGAAATAATGCCAGTGCTTAGCACAGTACTATTTAGTATAACAACAGTGTTGTGTAACATCACTGCCTAGAAAATGGAAAAAGAAAAAAAGATACCAAGTTCATTCAGGTTTTGATACACAGAGATTAATTTTAATTACTTATACTTGACATGATCCCTTGATATGTTTTGAATTAGTCATTTCTTCTAAATTGGGAAAGAAGGGGAGATTTGAGGCAATAACTTGGATGATTTATATAAAATATTACTGAATACAGATTTATATACAAAAATATACCTCTGTGGAACATATACAGAGCATTGAAGCAAAGGAGCTATTTTGACCCTGGATCATCCCGTAATTTCATCAAGTGAATTAGGAAAATTTGAGTGAGCAGGGCCCTCCTGATAATAAAATTCCCATTGTATTGAATAAGTACAGTTTATCTTTCTCTGGCATCTTGGAGGCATCTTCTTAATTTCAGAATCCAGTTGTCTGTAGCTCCTCAGGATGGGGAAGGAGGAGGAGAGCCAGCACCCAGAGATCAGGCACCCCAGTTGGCTCCGGCCACAATTCCTCTCATTTAGTGGGCAATATGAATGGCTATTTGTCCCAACATCTAGCTCCTTTTCTCTCCCAAAAACCTGCAAAAACATACTTCCAAATATCAAACTTCCAAAAACAGCCTATCCTGGGATAGCATCTGCTTGTGACTCTGGTTTCTATAACAAGGTTCTCTGGGCAAGGAGCCCCTGAGATTCATATTAGTCTATAAACAAATCACCTCAGTTCACCCCTTTATAGTTTTAGACTTGTTTTTGACATAGTACTATGAGGTAGCTTATCTTTTTACTGTTAAATATGTGGTCACCTGCTCTCTACCCACCCCTTTGTCAAGTCAAGAGGCCCACATATTTTGCACATATTTTCAGGTGTTTTCAACATGTTGATCAGTTATCCTGATATTTTTTCCTCCTTATAAAACTGCTATTTGTTATAGTATATATAGTTATATATAGTTCCATGGAGAGGAAGGGATTCTATAGTGATATCGATACATTTTAAAATGTATATACAATACATTTAAACATTTAAATTAAAATGTATGCACAGTGTATTCAAAATATACATATAAAGTTCTCTCCTCTCATTTTTATAGATGAGACTACAATGCAGTTATCCCTTCCACATTGCAGGGGTTGGGAAAATGTGGTGCCCTCAAGAGCTGGAAAATCCATGAAAATTCTTTAGCCATCCCTTCATACCAAAGAAGAAGTCTGAGTTATTATGGTATTAAAAGATAAAATATATTGATATTATACAATACTGTACATATATTTTATGCATTTCTGAGTTTCTAAATTTTTTCTGCATCATCTATTGGCCTCCACATGTAGATTTTACAAAATTTTCACTTCATTTCTTAAGCTGACCCATGATATATCAAAGCCACAATGGGGAAATAACTGTACACCAACTGTACAAGCAATATGCCACCACAAATATAATAATGAAAATATGGGATTTTTCCCACAGGATCATAGGTTCAAGACTGAAAAGGATCTTCAAAGTTCTCTAGACAGACCCTCTCATTTTTACAGATTAGACCCACAAGAGGTTAAGTGATTTGCCCAAGGTGACAGAGACAAGATTTGAGGCTAGGTCTTCAGGCTCCAAATCCAAGATGCTCCTCACTGAGTACCTCTATCATCCATCAAAACTAGACTGGAAGTCATTCCTATCCTGAGTGGTTTAGTTTCCTCCCATTGACTGTGGCAACATTCCTTCTTGGCACACTGGTTATTGCTCAGAAGAAATGCGAGGGTGGTGAAGTTTTCTGATAATCACTTTGACCTTGCGCATTCCACGGGTTTATCAATGTAGGAACCCCTTCTACCAAAGTAGACTGCAATTCATTAAAGCCTCCACAGCTTGTACTATTTGAGTTGATGTTTTTCCACACATCTTCCATTGAGTATTTCATGAAATGGACAAAAATACACTTTGCTCCCCAACTGTTTCCACAGAAATGGTGATGGAATATCAACAGGCAGAGTTGAGGCTACAAAGAACCACATGGTTTTTAGGTAAACAATCTACAGAAGTTTATGTAACTGCTGGTGCTCTGAACATGTGATCTTTATCCAAAGAACAATGAGATGACATACTACTAAAGAAACTGAACCATATCCACATTGAACACTTCACCATAAATGTGAAACTAGAAGACATAAAGAGTCAACATTGAATGAAAAGAAGGCATGCAAGTTCTCAGGTGAAAAAGAAGTCACTTCCACTACATTTGAGGGCAATAAGAAATTTTACCTCCTGAACAGTTAAACGGTTATCTGGGTACCCTTCACCAAACCATGTATACATGAGGTAAGATGAGAGGCAGCATGAACTAGTGATTAGAAAGCCAATCTGTGTGTATATGTATATATATATACATATATATGTGTGTGTATGTGTATGTATATATATATGTATGTATGTATGTATGTATGTATGTATATACTGTGAGCCTGGGCAAGTCACTTAACTTTCTGGTACTCCCAGATCATTCTCTAAAACTAAGTTATGGAATAGATGTTAATTTCTATGGGGAGTTGAATTTTTTTCATTTGGATATACATATATATATGTGTGTGTGTACATATGTATGTATATGGTGTACATGTAAACATATGTATTGTGTATGCAAGTGTGTGCATATGAACATGTGTATGTATGCACATATAGACATGTCCAAACTCGTAATTTCATCAAGGGCCAGAGCCTGTGTAATTTCATCAAGGGCCAGAGCCTGTCAGTAAGAAAACCCCCTCCCCTAATGGAGATCCACAATTATTCTGGAACTTAGACTTAAAGAATTACCTGGGGAACAGAGAAGTTAAATATCTTGCCCAGAATCCCAGTGTCAGCATATAGGTATCATAAACGGGACTTGGACTTGGCTGATACTAATGCTGCCTTTAACTCTCTTTTTAATCACTGTGTTATCATACTTCATATGCAGAAGTGTGTATAGGCAATACATATATACATAATACATGTGTATATCTACATGTATATATACACATAACCATACAGACACATATGAATACATACAGCTTGTCCCAAAAATCTTAATGCAACTTTGAGGTATTGTTTCATGACTTAGTATTCTAAGACTTTCAGGACCCCATCTCTTTGCATGCATGCACATATCTGTATGCTATGTATATGTATCATATGCCTGTCTATATTTGCACATGGATGTATATATAAACATATAAGTAATATAGCTATAGGGAGAGAGAAAAGAAAGAAGGGAAGGAGAAAGGTGGTAAAGGAGGAGGCAGGAGGAAATACACATGATGATAGATATGGATATGGATGAAGATATAGTCTCTGGTTTACCATTGCCAAAGACTGATTGTGATGAGTCTCCTGTGGTTACTGAGGTGGGTCCTTGGAAAACAGACATACGCTGTTGGTGGGGACATTCTCTTGGTAGAACCTGCTCAAGCGAAGCCTTCACTAGCAGAGCTTTCTGGAGTCCATAATCATCTCCACGCCCAAATGATATATCAGAGTGGGATTTAGCAAGAAAAATGGAAGAGAATGGACTGGATTACATTTGGAAAATTATGTGGGGTTTTTACTGACTCCAAGAGTCACCATGAAACAAAGGTGTTCCATTTTTTTAAGCATCGTTATTCTTCTGGTGATGTTATATGATTGGGGCTTACGTGATACCGATTCCCATAGAATTAGAGTGTAAGGTCATCCAATGACTAATAGAGAGATACATAGTGGGCATGAATAGACAATCACTTATTACCAGTAAAGAAAGCAACATCAGAGTTATTAATGAGTTATACAACTAGAAAAGGAGGTAAGCTAATTATGTGAAGAGAGCAAAGGACAGTCAATAGACACCTATTCATATGCTCCATCTGTAAAATGTAATTTAAGAAATCTAAATGAAGGCTCCCATAACATTAGGTAGACACCCAAAAGAAAATTTATGTGAACACATAGGCCAGAAACACTCAGGATAAGAACATCTAAATTGATAGCCATCTATACCACCGGCAGCAGTACTCACATTAGTGAAATTCATCAGTGTATTGTAGTAAACATATCTAGTACCCTCTCAAAAGTTAAGTCAATTATTTATTTTCCTAAGGCATTTATTTTTCTGGTTCTTGTATTTCTAGATGTTGAGGAAAGAAATAAAGAAGGAAACCCATTTTTTCTTGGCTGCTGAGCTTTGTGATGATTTTACGCTTTATCTCATCTTTGGGAATATTTAAATAGGAGCACTAATTATGAAGTTTAATGTTTTCATCAAAGGGACATTTTAAAGTGATGAGAGATAAAAAACATAAATGAATATTTTATATCTAACTGGTTTCTCATTCCTGAAATTTCTGCATCGTTAATTGCCAGAGTCAAATGCCACGTTTTATACTGCTCAGCAATGAAACATGACAGAAAAAAATGGCATAAATTTTAAATGACTAATATATATTATAAGGATGTGCTGGTTTTTAAAAATTAATTTTAGGGCTCATGGGGTATTTCAATACACAGTATGTGAGCTATCATTTAATAACCCTTCCATGGTGTTATTGTTCATTTTCTACCTATTTTTTTAGGTGATCTAATAGTTATATAAAGCTGTACAATGTATAAATTACCATTACTCTGTCTGTGGTGAGTTTTACCCCCCCTTGCTAAGAGCACCCAAGGAGACTAAAATATGGCAGAGTTCTAAAAATACAGATAATTTGCACATTCCTTTCCATCTTAAAGCAGTTGAATTTACTTATGTATTTTTATCCATTTGCCAGCAGTAGAGAAAGTAGCTGGAGTGAACTCTTTGGATGCTACCATAATCTTAAAATAAAACGATTAAGTCAAAAGCAGGCCTCATAAACTGACCTTCTCTGTCTCTTTTTTCAATGTTACCATAAAGGATTTCCTCCACTGTCTACTGAAGACTTGAGGATTGCTTGGATTTCTCATCCTTTAATCATCAGTGTGAGTTTCAGTCTTTCAGCAAATAGGGTTGTGGCAAATGACTTTTCACAATTCCTTTAGAGAATAGGATACATTCTGTGAGTCTAAATATATGGATTAGGTGTCCATCACTATTACAGTAGTTCCTTACCTGGACATTTGATCAATACAGCCATGTCCTGCTCACTTGTCCTGTCACAAATCTTTGTAAGCTGTTTCTAAATGCAGCCAAGCAGCAAAGATCCAAGAGAGGAGAGGAACACAAAGATTCCATTGAAAGGTCAGCTTGGAGATTACATTCATATGGAAACATGAAAATACTATTTTTTCTACATGAGCATTACTGAGGGGATGACTTGCATAGAGATTCTACATTTGCATAATGCATTGTCTGAAGAAAAATAATAGAAAAAGCCCAGATAAGGTGATGCAAGAGGGAAAAACTGACTCTTGCAGCTGGTGTTCCTGAAAAGCAAACTTTCTGCATCTGTCTTTTACTTTAAGACTTTACTTTATTAGATTCTAGGGTTGATGAGGTTTCTGCGCATGCCAGGATAGGGCAGTATTACACTGGGAAGTACATTGGATCTGACATGAGAAGGGTTTGAATTGTGGCTCCAATGCTGTCTATGAGACTTTGGGCAAATCATTGCTGTTCTCTGAACTTCAATTTCTTCATCTGTAAAATGAGGGAGTTCAAATACATGGTCTCATTCACTTTAATTCTTATGATCTGATTCATATTGTTCTCTAATATTGTTCAGTTATTTCAGTTGCATTTGACTCTTCTTGACTCCATTCGGAGTTTTCTGGGCAAGGATACTAAAGTGGTTTGCCATTTCCTTCTCTAGTTCATTTTACAGGTGAGGAAACTGAGGCAAACAGGGTTAAGTGACTTGCCCAGGGTCATACAGTTGGTAAATGTCTAAGGTCAGATTTGAACTCAGGAAGATGAGTTTTCCTAACTCCAGATCTGGTACTGTATCTACTACACCCCCAGCTCCCCTTCTCCCTATTGATTATCTCCAATTTAAATATATTGTTTGTACATAGGTATTATCATGTTATCTCACACACACACACACACCCCATGTGCTCCCTGAGAGCAGAGACTGTCTTTTGTTTTTTATTACATTCCCAGAACTTATTATAATGCCTGACATTACCATAGGTGCTTAACAAATGCATACTGACTGCTGAATGTGTGTGTTCGTCCTTTGTTACCAAAGAAGACCACTGATGAATATGGACCACAGAGAGTTCAATTCCTACCTGTGCAACTTGAAGCAAGGTGCTTAAATCTTCTGGGCCTCAATTTTTTCATTTGTAAAATGAGAAAATCCAGGTAGATGATATTTAAGGTCTCTCCCAGTTCCATAACTATGTGTCTATGTTATTTTTTATAACACTTCTACCAAAAATCAAACATCAGGTTTTTTGGATTTGTTTGTTTTTTTAATGGCAAAGTTACAGAATTAGAGCCTATCTCTTCATGCCTATTGGTCAGGAGGATAACCCAGGAGCTGATGCTCGAGGAGTGCACCATTGCATAAGGCGAATGAGCTGACAGAGTGAGCAGGCATGGTCCTGGAAGGTCAAGAGTTCAAAGTCAAAATCCAACATGAAACTGTCAGGCAAAGAGGCAAATTCATAACTGCAAATGGTGTTTTTGTATATGGTTAATCCTTTAATACCTCAGAGGTCTTAACCTGGAGTCTGTGAACTTGTTTTTAATTAATACTTTGGTAACTGAATTTCAATATAATTGGCTTCTTTTTTCTTCCTATATATTTTATGTTATGCATTTAAAAACATTATTCTGAGAAGGGGATATTAAAGTCAAAAAGTATCTGTCAGCTGAATGGACCATAGTTTCCCAGCTATAAGTAACTGGAACTTAGCTGCTAACCAATGTGGTACCAATTGGTTTGTGCACCCTATGTAAGTCTCAATGTCCCATTAAAAAGTAGGGCAACTGAAGTCCCTAAATGCTGTGGGCACCCCATGGTAATAAAGGAATATTTTCTCCATCTCACTATACTACTTCTCTCTCAAAAATGCACAAGGAAGCACGACTGTGACAGATCAACAAACCATTCTCTCTGAGAAAATCAGGGATTAGTATAGAGTGAGCATTTCATTTCCTCCACAGTCACTGAACCCATTATTTCTAACATTTGAGAGGCAGTTTTGACAATGTCAGACATTGGAATCCCTCACTTTAAGTAAATCTGATACAGTTTATGACGACCTATTTTTATATAAATTAGGAAATAATTCTTTAATTTTCCATTCGCCACAAAATTCCTTCTAAAAAGCCAATTTTCCATTATATTTTAAATGTTAAAAGTAATTGATTTACAAACATTAGATTTAGGCTCTGTTTTGTCCTCTTTTTTTTTCTTTAGGAACACATCTCTTCTATGAAGCAAAGTGTTCATATGCGCTACATATCAGGGAAAGAATACATCTAAATATCAGGGATCATCCTCACAAGTATTGATTTTTTAATTAAATTATGTTCTTTCATATTATTTGAATTAAATCACTACTATCTACATCAACTCAATCAGCCCAATCACAAGACTAGCTCTCCACCTGTACACATGCCATGCTCAAATGGATCTGTGATCTTACAGATCTGGAAGCTGCCTCCCTTGCAAAGCTAGTCTTGCAAAGTTGACTGGGAGGTTCAGTGATGTTCCCTTTGGTCACTCAGCTAGTATGCTAGTTTTTCTAATTTGAAACCCCACCCCAAACAACCTCAGTAATCATACTTCCTCTTTAGTCTATATTAGACACAACTGTTGTAATACTAAAAATAATGTCAGACTTTTTTGGTATATTGGCTAGATTTACTAAACTGATTCCTTCCCTTCCCTTCCACCATTTTTTTAAAAATAAAAGATGGCTCCCTTAGAGACAGAGGAAGGAAGGATATATTAAAAATATAAGTGATATAAAAAATAAAAGTATCAATGAAATTTATTTTTGAAAATAATTCATGGAGTTGGGTCTTATTGATTTGTTCTGGACCAGGTTTGTGAACAGAAAATTTTGGAATAGTATAAGAAGTGATTTGCAGCTGTCAAAAGCTTGGAGCCAAAAGGCTACTTGCTGTAGCTACCAGAAGAGCCATTCGGAGTAGGGATGGGTGGTCTTTCTTGTCCCTTCAAAATAAAGGGAAGGAAAAGTATAGGGTAGAGGAAATTGCCCAAGGAAATACAGTAGCAGTGTCTGATGAATTCATCTATTTCTGCAACAGTGTAAGCCACACTAAATGATTAGAAAATTAAACCTAGCATGACTTCAGTCAAAGAACGTGTTTAATGAACTCACATTATCTGAATAATTGCAGCTATCAGCTGAAATAACAGCAGGAATACCCAGTAAATAGGTCAGTTCTTGTAAGATATAAATGCCTATCCCCTGATGCTTTCCTGGCGACTTTTATTATAAAACGTCTATGGCACTTTCCTGCTGATGTTGTTTTGTTTGTTTGTTTTAGCTTTTCTGCAGACGTGATTTGTCTGGAATTCAAGTTTAGACTAATGGCAGTCTCTCATGGCCAATTATTTTACGCAATTAATCAAGTTAATCATCAGTTTTCAGAATATTTAAAATGCCTTAACAGCATATAGACAGTATCAGTTGGGGAACGACTGAACAAACTGTAATATATGAATGTAATGGAATATCACTGTGCTATGAGAAACAATGAACAATTTCCAAAAAATATATAATTTCAGAAAATCCTGAGTAGTAAGAACTGCTTGTAGAATGAAATGAGCAGAAGCACAAGATGTACACAACAAAATTGTAAAGATAAACAGATTTGAAAGACTTAAGAACTCTCATTAATGCAGTGATCAACCATGTCTTCAGGGGCCCCACCTCCTGACAGAAAAGTGATGGACTCAAGGTGGAGAAAGACATAAATTTTTAGACAAATACATACTCTGTGAATTTGCTTAGTTTGACTACTTGTAACAAGGTATTTTTTTAATTACTCTTGGTTTCTAATTGGGAAAGAAGGGTAGCAATAATGGGAAAGGAGGATCTTTGAAATATTTTTTAAATGTGCAAAAGAGAAAAGAAGGAAGATCAGAAGGAATCACAGGCAAAATACAAAAAGATAACGTTGAAAGTTATGCATAAAATTAATGCATCTTTTTTTTTAAAAAAGCAAGCAATTTTGAAATGGAGATTCATGGTTTCACATGCAGTCCTTTTTGGTGTTCTGCTATGTTATGAGAATATTCTTTTTTGGTGTTTAAGTTAAAATTATAAAAATAAAATTAAAAAAAATCAATACTTGGACACTTGTGAAGATATAAAAGGATGGCTATCATTTAACTTCATGATAGTGGCAAACTCTTCTACAGTTATTTGTTGAAAGTTTCCAAGCAAAATGTGTCTTGATTTAGATGCTATTCCAAGTTACATTTATTATCAGAGAGACTGAGAATTGTAAGATAATTAACCCAGGATATATGCCCTGAGACCTTCTCCACTTTAGGAGCCTGATGGGAGTAATGCATAGATAGGTAACCTTGAGAAAACACCACAGTGGGCCATATTGTCCCTCAAGGGACTTCTGTTCCCTTTCATTTAGAAAAAAAGTCCCAAACAAATACAGCTTTTCTAAAGGCAGCACCTTCCAGGAATGAGGTCATAGGAGAGCCAAGGCTGGTTGGCTAATGGCCAAGCTATTAAATCATTCCAGGAAGACTGTTTTTTTCAAGAACTTGCTTCTGGGAGTAATGGAAAATATATGGTGCCTCCTAAATTCATCTGCCTCAAGTTAATAAGTTGTTCGGAAAAACTCTGGTTGCCCAGTGACATTTAAATCTTAAGGCTTAGCTTCACTCTTTTCTTTTTTTATGTAGTCATGATTTCTTCATTTGCACACATGCTTCAGCTTATGCCCTCTGTCATTTACTATCCATGTTGGGTCTGATTCTCCATCTATAAAATGTAGGAGTTGGACTAGGTCACATGTGAGTTTCCTATCCATTATAAGTGTATATCTAGGACAAAGACTGAAGATATGTGGTGAATAATTAATCAGGAAGAAGAAAAAAGTAGGCTGGGATTGAGGCAGCATGGAATACAGGATAGGGAAGAGGGCTTAGAGTGAGGAAGTGAGGAAGGCCTGGAGTCTAGTCTTCACTTTTCTCTGGACTTGCTGATTCTCTACACTTTCTCATCACGTTCCTTCCCCACCCCCTTTTCAACTTTCATCTTTATTTTCTTCCCTTATTAGAATGTAAATTGAAGGAAATAATGAAATAAATAAAAGTATACTAATTGCCCATGAGGTAAGGGGTTGTTGTGGGTTTTTTTCTGCTTGTATTTGTATTTCCAAACACAAAGGGTAAAAAGGGGTAACAAGGTATCTCTCTTGTTCAATCATTTCACAACTCCTCCTGACCTCATTTAGGGTTTTCTTGACAAAGATAGTAGAGTAGTTTGCCGTTTTCTTCTTCATTTCATTTTACAGATGAGGAAACTGAGGCAAACATACCCAGAGCCACACAGCTAGTAAGTATTTGAGGCTGGATTTGAACTCAGGTCTTCCTGACTCCAGGCCCAGTGCTCTATCCACTGGACCATATAGGTAACAGATATGTCCCCAGTAAAAGGTAGGGTGCTTTGCAAACATGAAAGTGCTATATAAATGTGAGTGCAACATTTAATACAATTGTTTCCCTGTATCCTTGAAAATCCTCCAAAACTGTTCTTTCCAGGTCTTCCTCCTGTCAGTCCGACCATTCCTTTTCATTTTTTTTTGATGGATCAACCAATCAATCAATCAATCAAAAACATGTGTTAGGTGATGACTTAAGTATCAGGCATGGTGCTAAGCCCTGGGGATATGAAGAAAAAAGGAAAAATAATCTCTATCTTCAATTAGCTTACATTATGTATTTCATAAATATACATGTATACATAAATTGATATATCCAGAAAAAATACAAGTTAGATGGAAGCTGTCATTTATGTCCTCCCCAATAACAATGGACATGCTCTGTCTGGGATAGTTTCTTTTTTTTCTCTATACCTTCCGTAAGTTCCAAAGATTTAATTGTCATCTCTATATAAGCGACTCTATCGACAAATAAATCAAATTGCCAAAAAAATGACAACAAATCTATTGACCTAGCTCTGAGCCTAGAGGTCTAGCATTGTTCCATCAACTTCCCACTCAACTCTAGATGCCCTACAGTCATCTCAAATGCACCATGTTCAAAATCTAATACATAATTTTCCTCCATACATTTACCCCTCTCCTAAAGTTATATTGAGGGCATCATCATTTTTTATTTACCAAGATTTATAACCTAACAATTATTGAACCTTTCATCTCCCCTATCAATCCAATCACTTTCAAGGCCATTCTCTTGATTTTTAACATACTTATATTTATTTCATTATATATTACCCAATTATATGTAAAAAAACAATTTAACCATCTTTTTTTTCTTTTAGTTCCAAATTCTCTCCTTCCCTCCCTGCTGTCCCCCATTCTTGAGAAGGCAAGCAATTTGGTATCAATTATATAAGTGAAGTCATGCAAAACATGTTTCTATATTAGCCATATTATAAAAGAAAAGACAAAGAAGGTTAAAAGTGTGCTTCCATCTGCATTCACAGTTAATCAGTTCAGTCTCTGGAGGTGACAGCATTTTTCATCATGGGTCCTTTGGAATTGTCTTAGACCATTATCTTGATCAGAGCAGCCAAGTCTTTCATAGGTAAAATAATTATTATATGTTGGTGTAATAATTGGTATAATAATTTCCAATATTGCTGTTATTATGCAGCAGTGTTGCTGTTACCATGTTCTCCTGGCTCTTCTCACCAGTTAAGTGAGTATCAGTTCATATAAGTCTTTTCAGGTTTTTCTGAAACCATCCTGCTCATCATTTCTTCTTTCTATTTTTTTGTTCTTAAACATTACTTATTTTCTTTATTCTTTTTGCACATGATTTAATTATTTGTAGATTATGACCTTTTCTCTATTCCTTTCTTTCTGAAGGTACATCAGTTATAGGAATTTGAAAAAATGTCCATTCTTAAAACTGAGAAAACAACTCAAATCATGACAGCCAATACTACTCCCCAGTTCCCAACTGGTGAGGTAAAATATTACTACTATTGATACCTTATCAATGTGAAAAATGAATTAAATAATATCTTTTAGGTAATACTTACAAACTGTTCTCTTATTTTTACATAGTCTGTGGAGTCCCTACTTTTGAGAGGCACAGTGGATATCAATCAAGGTAATTTATAGTTTTTGTTTCATAAATGTCTGCTTATATTTCTTATAGCACAATGGTATTCAACAAAATTTTATACGTATATACATGCATGGATACATGCATATATATGTATTTTTTTACATTTGGGTCCTTTTCCCTTTTATTTGATTTCTTTAGGATACAAACCTAGTAGTAATATTGCTGAGTCAAAAGGTATGCACAGTTTGATAGTGTTTTGGGTGTAGTTCCAACGTTCCCAATATTTGGACTAGTTCACAATTCCACCAACAGTGCATTAGTGTTCTGATTTTTCTCCTGCCCTCCATTATTTGTCATTTTCCTTTTCTGTCATATTATCCAATCTAATAGATGGGAGGTCATTTCTTTAAATTGTTTTAATTTGTATTTCTCTAATCAGTAGTGATTTAGAGCATTTTTTTCATGTGAATATTGATAGTTTGATTTCTTCTTCAGAAAACTGCTCGTTCATATTCTTTGATCATTTATTAACTGAGGCATGGCTCAAATAAATTTGGCTCAGTTCCCTATATATTTGAGAAGTGATACCTTTATCAGAGAAACTTGCTACAATTTTTTTCACCAGTTTTCTTTTTTCCTTCTAATTTTGGCAGTATTACTTTTGCTTGTGTAAAAGTTTTTTAATTTAATATATTCAAAATTATGCATTTTACTTCCTGTAAATGTAATCTTTTATCTTTTGTTTGATACTCTTCCTTTACCCACAGAACTCACAGTTATACTTTTCTACATACTCCTAATTTAGTTATATCACCCTTTCTGTCTAAATCATTTATCCATTTGAAACTTATTTTGGTGAGATATCTTTCTATGCCTAGTTTCTTCCAAAGTGCTTTCTAGTTTTTCCCACAATTTTTGTCAAATGACGAATCCTTACCTCAAAAGCTTGAATCTTTGGGTTTATAAAGCACTAGATTACTATTACTATATTTGTATCAAACACTATTACTATATTTGTTAGTACCAGATTTATATTGATGATTGTCACTTTGTTACATAGTTCAAAATATGATATGATTAAGCTGTCTTCACTTTTTTTTTATTGAATCTCTTGATATTCGTAACCTTTTGCTCTTTTGGATAAATTTTTTAATTATTTTTTTCTACCTCTATATCTCTTTGACAGTTTAAGTGATATGGTACTGAATAAGTAAAACTGATTTAGGTAGAATTGTCATTTTTGTTGTTTGGCTCAGTCAACGCATGAGTAATTAATGTTTCTCCATTTGTTTAGATCCATCTTTATTTTTGTGAAAAGTGTTTTGTACTTGTAGTCATGTAATCCTGGAGTTTCTCTTGGCAGGTAGAGTCTCAAGTATTTTACATTGTCTGCAGTTACCTTAAATGGAATTGCTCTATCTCTTCCTGCTGAGCTTGTTGGTAGTAAATAGAAATGTTGATGATTTGTGTGAGTTTATTTTATATCCTGCAACTCTGATGAAGTTGTCAGGTGTTATGATTTAGTTTTTGGTTGATTCTCTAGGATTATCTAAATATCTAAGAATAATAGTTTTGTTTCTTCACTATTTTTATTCTTTCAGTTTCTTTTACTTATCTTATTGCTTAGCTAGTATTTCTAATAAAATATTGAATAATAGTGGTGATAATGGATATTGTTGCTTCACCCCTGATTTTGTTGGTAAGATTATGGCCATTACAAACAATGCTTGATTGCTTTTAGATAGACACTATTTATCCTTTTAAGAAAACTCGGGGGGGCGGAGCCAAGATGGCGGAGTAGAAAGACTCACCTATGCTAGGTCCGAACCCACAGCCCATAGATTTCCTGTAAAAAGAACTCCTGACAAATTCTGGAACAGTGGAAGCCACGCAGAAACACAGTGAAGGAGATTTCCATTGCAGAGAGCCCTGAAAAACCGACCACAAAGGTACCCCGGACGGGAGCGCTCCCCTCCCCCGCCCAGGCCACGTGGCACTGAGAGGAGCAAGCAGACCCAAGCAGGCATCAGGGACCTGATTCTCCCGTGGCTGCGAAAGTCCCTCCACCCACAGACGCACAGGTCAGTGAGAGAGACGGGCTGAGAGGGGAGCGGGGTATCTCCGGGACTCGGACCCCCTGGGAGGCGGCCACTGCGGCAGAGGCAGCTACGGGCAGAGCAGGCTGGAGCTCAACCGCAGCTCCGGTACAAAAGTTCTCGGTATAAACCCCCTGAGGGAACTGAGCCTGAGAGGCAGCCCTGCCCCCCACCTGAGAACCAGCAGATAAGCTCCCACTGAAGAGCAGTCAGGCCTGACACCAAAAGCCCTGAGGCTGGGGAGCAGCATTTGAATCCCAGACCCCAAGCACTAG